>OZ022416.1:6817501-7231642 GCA_963989365.1 Rhimphoctona megacephalus | reverse complement strand
ATGTACAGTAGAGAGGTAATAATACGCACACGTTTATAGACATACATATAATTCATAAAATACACTTGAACGAACGTACGGAAAAAAAGAAAAAAAAACAACAATACAAAACCAATTCATAGAGCGAAAGAGAATACGTACGTATTATGAGTAGACAGACAGAAACTTCGGTCGGACAAGGTGGAAGAGAATTTATTTCACATAGCAACGTGTACAAATAGAATTGAAAAAAAAGAGGAAAAACAATATTACATTAACAACCGAGGGAACACAAGAGTTTACACAAGGAGATAAAAACACAGGATGTACACGTTGAATTGTGTGTACACCGTAGGAGAGACTGAGACGTTGAAGAAATGTCAAAGGATGACGAACGTTTGAAGAAAGCATTCGTAAGTGTTGCTTTTTTATCATCTCTTTCTTTATTTAATATTTTCATTAATATCTGTAGTACTACAATTAACATCGTGTATCTCGTGTACATTGTCATAACTTTGTTTTTCAATCAGTGGGAAAATAATCGAAAGTGTAGATCGTGTGTATGGAACGATTTAAATTTTGGTCATATTCTCAATGTGAATTAATCGTATTTTAGAGACTGGCGCGTGTCTCGTATTATCGTCGTTGTACCCGTTGACCTAGAACTTTTTCAACGGCTGGGGCTACATTTTCCAAGTAGAAAAGACGCGTGTGCCCCCGTCGTCGTCGGTGTGCATGTTCTAAAATACTCTTAGTTTCACGTATAAGTCAAGATTCATTGTCATGGCGCATCGAGGAAGGCGGGGTGAGGGATGAAAAAGAGAAGAGATAAAATGCGGCGTGCTGCCAAATGCGAAAGTGAAGATACAGACAGCATAAACATATGTTATGCGTATAATACATAACATTTTAGTAAGCAGATAGTGTACCGATCCCGAATCGGTTGTTAGGTTATTTGTTTGGTTTTTTGAAGCATAGAATCTCTCGAGCACCAGAGTCTCGCCTCCGATCTAAAAAAATGGTACATCTCTTAATAATACAAATAATTCGCGGCTGCAATGAAATGATGTGGGTTGATTTGATAAATATTTAATCATCTTTCGGACCAGTCTTGATCAAAAAGAGCATTTCGTGTTTCACCCTCGAAATATTGCGCTCTACTCGAGGTTTAATTAGGAGGATCGTTGAATGTAAATTATGGGAGTGATTATATAGTTTAATCGAGAACACGAAGACGATAAGTGGCATGCTCGCGTATTATTGCCGCAGTCGTTGACGAGCAAAGAGCCAAAGATGAAGAGCTTGACACGGATAAGTTTGCCAGATAAACAGCGGGGAAGTGTGAAAGAAAAATTTCGAAAAGCAAAGTTAAAATAAGAAAAAAAATGAAGTAAGAGAAAGTGGTTAAATTTCTACAAAATGTACCTGGGGTCGTGTGTCCCATTCGGGATTTGTCTCTGATCGGTTGGTTCATCGGCGATTGGCCTATCGTCGCGGTCGTCGTTCCTGGCGATGACGTCGTTGTCGTTGTCGCTGATATCGCGGACGTCGGCGTCGTATTCGTCGTCGAATTCGTTCCGCTCTCCTCTCTGGTAACTACTATCGAATTGTACCATGCAACAGTGCAAAGCCAACCCACCAGACTTTCACTTAGTTCAATCAACAACTTGTCTTGATCTTTCGCTCTCTCTCTCTCTCTCTCTGTCTCTCTCTCTTACTTTCACTCACTCAACCTCCTTACCACTCCCCCCCCCCCCCGTCGCAACTCCTCAAAATACACATATTTATAGAATATGTTTTGATCAACAAGAGGTGTAGAAAAAATAATTGGCTCTTGTGTGCGTGCGCGCGAATAATCGACGAACGATTCCATTACCGTGCGAATTAAAATAATGTAAAGAAACAAAAAAGAGCTAAAGCCGATTGACGTGAAACGACGACGACGGGGACTATGATGAGATTGATGCTGATGTCGACGATTCTCCGAGTCGTGAGATTCGAATGAAAAACAACACAATGAGATAGTGTGCTTTTGTTTTTCGATTCTTACGAAATATGCTTCATGGGAAATTTCATTTAATCGGCGATTGTCGAAAAGTTCGTCTCACCGGGTGCGCAAAAAGCGTATCTATCACGTTCATACAGATATTTCTATAAAATGAAGAGGGTGCGATTGAAAGAATGGAGCGAGAGATGAAACGAGAAAGATAAATTATAAAAAAAGGAGCCAAATTATGAATAACAATAGCTCGGCCTTGGCGTGCCTCAAGTCTACAAAATAAATATGTATATGTAATATATACGTATGTTTGCATACATATATATGTATTAATATAAAAGATACGAAAGAGAAGAATCGCGAGTGTACTGACCGGTGTTGGGTGGTGCCAAAAGCGATCGACTCGAGCTGAAGAATGGACGTAGAGAGGGTTTGGGAGTGCTGCTAACTGACATCGTGTCCAACTCGGGACCGCTGTCCGAAAGATCTTCGAGCTCGTCAAACAATTCCTCAATCTCCATATCGCCACCTGCTTGTATAATCCCCCAGTCCCGTCCCAATAAAAGGCACAATTAGAAAATCGATAATACAAGTATTGGAGCAAGATAAAAAAAATAAATAAATAAAAAATAATGACAGCCGTTGATTATTTACCCGATAACTTCTGTCCGATCTCTTCTTGATCGTGTTCCAATTCTTCCGACACCCTGAATCGCTTGAGAAGAGCGATAAATTTTTGCTTCAAATTTCTTTGCTGAAAAACGATAAATTGGAGATTGAGCGAAAAAGCGAGAGGTACTAGAGCGAAAAGGAGGAAAACAAATGTACATACTCTGGCGTTAGTTGGAATTTTGCCTCGAGTCTTTCGCCTGTGAACTTCGAGAGTGGGCTCACTATCGCTTCCCTCGGCTTCGCCCTCGGAACTGAACTCTTCCTCCTCGTCGCTGAATTCGGGACACAGCCTTTCACTCGGATCATTGGCCAGTCTCTTATCGTGGTCGACCGGCTGAGAGCTCAACGCGACAACGCTCACGCGGGCCAAAACGACCGAATGACCGCCGTATTTTTCGGCCTTGTCGGAAACCAGCTCGAGCTCGACGTCCATCTGTTTCTGCAGTACCTGCGAATCGATCAATTATTTTGGACATTAAGCTTGTGATGAACCGTATGAGGAGAAGATAATGGAGCAGATAAACTCATCGCTCACCTGTGCCATGTTTATGACACCCTCAGCAAGAGTTTTGTATCCGAGCATCGTACGATTCTTGTATCGTTTTCGTCTTTGCAATAACACGAGAAGTTTATTCCCGTCACGTTTGAGAAAGTGAGGATACTGGAGGGCGAATTGTAGCTCCAATTCCGTGTCGAGCATCCCGCCCGACGGTACCGCCATCTCGTTCGACCTTAAAGTCCTCTTGGAGCTTTGCATCTTTACGGCGATGCTTATCGAGGCTAGATCCGACCCCAACGGCCGAAGTATCACCAGCCTCGAGAGGGTCAACGAGCACAGTCTGTCGAACGAGAACAATTTTTAAATATTCGATTTTTTTGTCCATAGGTGCATCAGACGTCCTTGATCACAATAGAGATGAACAAATTTTATCGAAATAAATTATACGAAAAAGAACAACAAAAAAGTCCATCATTAGGAAACGGGATTTGTCGACTTGTTAAAAAGCGATTTCGCAAGGAAGCAGTTTTCGAAGTATTAATGATAGACTCGTGCTCTTATGCACGACGTATAGAAGGTCCGCCTGAGAGGCGCGTGTGGCTCCGAGGTGTCTCGCCGCCGTTTATATAGCAGCTCAGGAGTTCGAAGCTTCACTTTCTGTATTCACGGGATTGTATATATTTCCGTACAATCCCGTAACTACCGCAAGTATATACTGCCACCCTACTGCTAAAATAAAATAAACAAACAGAAATCGATATTTCGTAGTACGCTACTGTAACCGCAGAGGCGCGGATTGCGTTAAAAAAATAAAAGGGAGAGGCTGTTGACGGTGCATAACCCCTTTTCCGCTTACACAGGAAGTTTTTTTTTTTCAATATTTATTTTAAATCCGCCAAATCTGTATGAAGGGGACGAGAGTCGATGAGAAAAAAAATCGAGCTCTCTGTCGGTCCACGACGTACGCGCGTTCGCCCCGGCCAAGTTCACTCTAGCGGGGAACAAGGTTGTACAGTCGTACCGCCCCGCCCCAACCTCCGAATATTTGATCGACTTTGTTTCCGAACTATCAGTTGCAGCGATGTGCGATGAGAGCTTGTTAATCGCGGTAATTCGCAATTTTGATCCTAATCCCAGCATAGCTATATAGATCGAACAAAAGATTTCGACCACTATTTCAAGGCACGTTTCAAATTCGTGCTTTCGTACAGCGCATTTTCCCCTCAAATTTTGTTATCTCTATCCGAGACAGCATTCTTGCTCATTAAAAAAAAACATTCGTCACGATCTAATCTCCAAATGACAGAAACTCGAGAGATGGGACATATGAGGTTTGGTGCGTATTCGGATACAGATGCGTCACGCATCGTATCATTACGAGATACGCGTGAAATTATCTTTTCAATCTGAATAACAAAGAAAATGTAAAAAAAAAGTGTCGATTGACTAACGACAACGGGTCGGGGTCTGTAGAACCAGCATGCCTGAGGGAGCAACGATGACACGAAATTAAAGCGAAGCGAAACTCGTGTATAGCAGATATGTCAGAATTTAACACCGTTGACAACAAGCGGTAGCGAAGAATCCGAGGATTCGTTCTCTCCCAACGACGAATCGCGCGTGTATACCGCCAATAACGTCATGCTGTTACACCACCAGGGGGACTCTGAATCCCCCTGTTGTCCCACCCGTCACCCACGATCCTACTGGTCGCGCAATGCTTTTTTTTAAATTAATATTAATCGTTGAAGTTACTGAAAATTGTCCGAAAGAATGAAAACCTGCTTGAGGGGCCACTGCTCACGATTACATTACTAAACGCGTCACGAGAATGACTAATCTCTAACTTGCTGTTGGCAGCATGTAAAAGGAAACAAAAGGAACGAGCAGTGTCACTCGGAGCGGGAGCGATGAGACAACGATGCTGCGGAGGCGGCACACCATCACAATTTTGCGTTAACATGCGGCCTGACAGCGGGACTAACGTTTGCGAGATGACACAGAAAATGTCAAATTCTTTGAAATATTCACACTCGAGGCCCACAGAACGAACCTCCAATTATACTCTTTTTGGTACCTGGGTATACAATTTGGCGGTGTTCCGTCGACTTCCCAGGTGGCAAAGAGCTTCATGGGAACAGGCCGGTTAACCGCTGGAGCCGTCGTCACCCTCGTACGTTCCGCCATTTTTCGTTTTTATCGGTAACCACCCCCGCCCGTTCACTCACCCTCTTCCGGTCAACCCACCGACCGTGATCTAACGAAACTCTAACCGTCACTCAACTCCCTCGTTTCACGAAGTCTCGCGACAAACTGAAAACTAGAAAACTGATTGCCGAGTGGACGAGGCACGGCGAACGGCGTGACGAGCCCTCGCAGCTCGGATGTGACGTTCCTGAGCTTCACACAACATCCACTACGCGGCCAAAAACAGCTGCATAATTCTCGTCAACGGTTACATAGGCTTACGTCGCCACTATCCGTTATCCAAAGCGTCTGGGGTAGGGTACAGTTGGCTTTAGCCCGACTTATGAGTCTGTCGCTGTACCCGAGACGAAACGCAATCAACGGTTCTAACCAATCTTTTCCGCTACGCTAGCGTAGCGGAATCACCTTTACCAACAACCTGTCATATTTTATTCCTTACCGACCCGCACATATCATTCCTAGATTCGAGAACCTGACCTCCACTGAGTTATAGCCCCCCCCCCCCCATATGGATTAAATTAATTTTCAATTTCACAAATCTCTTGGTGGTCGTACAGTGGTGTACGGTATCGCATTTGAAACGTTGAGTGGTTTATCATTTTTTCAAAAAATTAATTTCAAAAAATACCCCCGGAGTTAGCTCCTCCATAACGACTATTTTGACTTTTTTTTTGCAAATCACTTGGTGGTCGTACAGTGGTGTACGGTGTCGCATTTAAATCGTTGAGTGGTTTTATCATTTTTTCAAAAAATTAATTTAAAAAATTCCCCCAAAGTTAGCCCCCCCATAAAGACTATTTTGACTTTTTTTTTTACGAATCACTCGAAAATCATTCAGTGGTGTATGGTATCGCATTTAAATCGTTCAGTGATTCATCATTTAATTGACAAATAAAATTTAAAAAATTGCATCTGCGAGCGATACCTTCTCAAACGTCATCGATCCATCGAATCGAATTGAACTTTGGATATCGTTTACATATGTGCGCACGCTATGGCCGCCTCATGTCCGACTGCCCGCTCCCGTTTTTCATAATAATATTTTGCAAATAAATGGTGGAAGTAGTTGTTCTTATTCGTGTTTACTCCAGTTCCATTCAGTTCGACGTGTGTTTGTTCTCATATTTGTAAAGTTACAATGTCAAAAAGTAGCTGTTAACTTCTCCATTTCTCATTCAATGATTTGACCATTAAAATTAAACGATTAATGGAAAATATTTCCATTACCCATTTAATTAAATAGTTAATGGAAACTATTTCCATTAAACATTCAAATTAAATGATTAATGGAAATATTTTCCATTAGCCATTTAATTTTAATGGTCAATTAAAATATTTTCCATTGCCCATTTAATTAAATGGTTAATGGAAATATTTTCCATTAATCATTTAATTAAATGGTTAATGGAAATATTTTCCATTATCTATTTAATTAAAATTAAATAATAGTAATGGAGGTTTCCTCGGTTACTGGTACCGGCAGTAGTTTTGGCTTGGGTAAGATGATCCCATGGTAGTAATCGAGGCTCACTCGGTTACCAGTAGCAGTACCAGTTTTGATCTGGGTCAAAATGACCCTATGGTAGTAACCGAGGTTTTCTCGGTTACAAATAGCGCGAGCGGTTTTGGTCTGGGTCAAAATGACCCAATGGTAATAACCGGGGTTTTTTCGTTTACTAGTAGCGGGAATGGTTTTATTCTGGGTCAAAATGACCCGATGATAGTAACCGTCGTTTTCTCGGTTACTAGTAGTGGGAACGGTTTTATTCTGGGTCAAAATGACCCAATGGCAATAACCGTGGTTTTCTCGGTTACTAGTAGCGGGAACGATTTTATTCTGTGTCAAAATGACCCAATGGCAGTAACCGTGGTTTTCTCGGTTACTAGTCGCGGGAGTGGTTTTAGTCTGGGTCAAAGTGACCCAATGGTAGTAACCAAAATTTTCTCGGTTACTAGTAGGGGGAACGGTTTTATTCTGGGTCAAAAAGACCCAATGGTAGTAACGGGAGCTTTTTTCGGTTACTAGTAGCGAGAACCGTGTTACTCTGGGTCACAATGACCTTATGTTAGTAACCGAGGTTTTCTCGGTTACTAATAGCGGGAACGGTTTTATTCTGGGTCAAAATGACCCAATGGCAGTAACCGTGGTTTTCTCGGTTACTAGTGGAGTGGTTTTAGTCCGGGTCAAAATGACCCAATGGTAATAACCGCGGTTTTCTCGGTTACTAATAGCGGAAGTAGTTTTACTGTGGGTCTTGTTTGGATTTGTTTTGGTTACGATTCGAACGAGGCATTTTGTTTGGGTTTATATTTGGGTTTGTTTATGTATGTTTAGGTTACGATTCGAACGCGTCATTTTGTTTGGGTTTGTTTGGTTTACGATTCGAACGCATCATTTTGTTTGGGTTTGTTTGGGTTATGATTCGAACGCGGCATTTTGTTTGGATTTATGTTTGGGATATGATTCGAACGCGGCATTTTGTTTGGGTTTATGTTTGGGTTTGTTTGGGTTTGTTTGGGTTTGTTTGACGAGAGAGGGGGGAGAGAGAGAGAGGGGGGGGGGAGGGGGAGACGGAGAGAGAGAGAGAGAGAGGGAGAGGGGGAAGGGAGAGGGGGGAGACGGAGAGAGAGAGGGGGGAGGGAGAGAGAGAGAGAGGTTTTCTTGGTTACTAGTGGCGGTAACGGTTTTATTCTGGGTCAAAATGACACAATGGCAGTAACCATGATTTTCTCGGTTACTAGTAGTGGAAACTGTTTTATTCTGGGTCAACATGACCCAACGGTTTTCTCGGTTACTTATAGCGGAAGTCATTTTTATTGTGGGCCTTGTTTGGGTTACGATTCGAACGGGGCATTTTGTTTGGGTTTGTTTGGGTTACGATTCGAACGCGTCATTTTGTTTGGGTTACGATTCGAATGCGGCATTTTGTTTGGATTTATGTTTGGGTTTGTTTGGGTTACGATTCGAAAGCGGTATTTTGTTTGGATTTGTATGGGTTACGATTCGAACACGTCATTTTGTTTGGTTTTGTTTGGGTTACGATTTGAATGCGGCATTTTGTTTGGAGTTGTTTGGGTTTGTTTGGGTTATGATTCGAGCGCGGCATTTTGTTTGGTGATAGAGAGTGAGGGAGAGAGGGGGGGGGGGGAGAGAGAGGTTTTCTTGGTAACTAGTGGCGGTAACGGTTTTATTCTGGGTCAAAACGACCCAATGACACTAATCGTGGTTTCTCGGTTACTAGTAGTGGAAACCTTTTTATTCTGGATCAAAATGACCCAATGGCTGTAACCGTGGTTTTCTCGGTTATAAATACCGGGAACGGTTTTATTCTGAGTCAAAATGACCCAATGGTAGTAACCAAGAAAACCTCAGTTACTACCATAGGGTTATTTTGACCCAGATCGAAACTGGTACTGCTACTGGTAAACGAGTGAGGCTCGATTACTACCATCGGGTTATTTTGACCGAAGTTGAAACTACTGTCGGTACTAGTAACCGAGGAAACCTCGATTAATATTATTTAATTTTAATGGCTAAAGGAAAATATTTCCAGTGACCATTAAAATTAAATAATTAATGGAAAATATTTCCATTGACCATTAAAATTAAACGATTAATGGAAAATATTTCCATTGACCATTAAAATTAAATGATTAATGGAAAATATTTCCATTGACCATTAAAATTAAATGGTTAATGGAAAATATTTCCATTAATCATTTAATTTAAATGGTTAATGGAGATGATTTCCATTAACCATTTAATTAAATGGTTAATGGAAATTATTTCCATTAACCATTTAAATTAAATGATTATTGTAAAATGTTTCCATTTACCATTAAAATTAAATGGTCAATGGAAATTATTTCCATTAACCATTTAATTAAATCGTTAATAGAAATAATTTCCATTAACCATTTAATTTAAATGGCTAATGGATATTATTTTCATTAACCATTTAAATTGAATGGTTAATGGAAAATATTTTCATTAAAAATTTCGCAACCCTGGTGGTGTATGGTATCGCATTTAAATCGTTCAGTGATTCATCATTATTTTGAAAAAATCGTATAGCTTGATGGAAATAAGGTGAAAACAAGAAAAAAAACTGGCAGAATAAAAAAAAATTTCTAAAAAATGGTTTATTTTAAAATTTCTTCACAAAAAAAATAATAGTGAACCTTAAAAAGTCTGAAATAAAAATTGATAAAATATAATACAGATAGATAAGAAACCATTCAATTGTTAAGTACAACTCCCTCGTGATTCAATTCCTATGGTTAATGTTGATTGACGGTAGGATAAGTCTTTTACATACAAAAATAAAATTTTAAATATAATTGTCGAAGTTGAATAATTGTACGAAGAATGAAGATGATAAAAAAATGTAAACTTACATAAAATAAAAAAATGTTATAATCGTAATGGAATTCAATTTTGGTCGGGAGAAGTCTCTAACCAAATCTTTGAATGAGAAATGGAGAAGTTAACAGCTACTTTTTGACATTGTAACTTTACAAATTTGTGAACAAACACACGTCAAACTGAATGGAACTGGAGTAAACACGAATAAGAACAACTACTTCCACCATTTATTTGCAAAATATTATTATGAAAAATGGGAGCGGGCAGTCGGACAACATGAGGCGGCCATAGCGTGCGCACATATGTAAACGATATGCAAAGTTCAATTCGATTCGATGGATCGATGACGTTTGAGGAGGTATCGCTCGCAGATGCAGTTTTTTAAACTTTATTTGTCAAAAAAATGATGAATCACTGAACGATTTAAATGCGATACCATACACCACTGAACGATTTTCGAGTGATTCGTAAAAAAAAAGTCAAAATAGTCTTTATGGGGGGGCTAACTTTGGGGGTATTTTTTGAAATTAATTTTTTGAAAAAATGATAAAACCACTCAACGATTTAAATGCGATACCGTACACCACTGTATGACCACCAAGTGATTTGCAAAAAAAAGTCAAAATAGTCGTTATGGGGGGGCTAACTCTGGGGGTATTTTTTGAAATTAATTTTTTTAAAAAATGATAAACCACTGAACGTTTCAAATGCGACACCGTACACCACTGTACGACCACCAAGAGATTTGTGAAATTGAAAATTAATTTAATCCATATGGGTGGGCTAACTCAGTGGAGGTGAGAACCTGACACATCCCAGATAGCCAAATGACCGGTACAGTTCTAGTATGATCAGAGTACGCCATACTATTGCGTGCTAATATTATATCTATATTATGCCGAATCGTACGTTTTGCTATCTGGGATACATAATAGCGGATCATAATAACTACACGAAGAGCGACGGTGTCGCATCCTGGAATGAGCAACATATGGGAGATTTGCGTCGGTTAAATCCTAGAGATGGCAGCACTCAGAGCTGTCAGTTTTGAACGGAAAGGTGAAAGAGATACATTGTGATAATGGAAGTGGTAGAGAACAATATTAAAATTATTAGTTTTAGTCAAATGATTAATTTTATCGGATCTGGGGAGCATGCGTACGTTGGGGGCGAACGCGTACTTAATGCGAATCACATTTTATTATGCGGAATATTGGGTAAAACCGCGGAAAAATTGCATGTTTTTGCTCTATGCTTGCAATCAAGCAACGTCACATGCATGCCGCACGAACTTAATTTTGTTATAAATAAGATGGAGGAAAAAATAACAGGACAGTGCTCTTGTCGTGCAGGAGTCGAAGGAAAGTGCAAACATGGAGTCGCAATTCTGATGTTTTTGAACAGGTAAGTAAACTAACCTTAAATCAGAAAAAAATACACATGGTTGAATTTGAAACAGAGACAGACAAAAGATTTTTTCCTGTGATTTTTCGTGAATTCCACGTGGGTTTTTCTGACATCAGGACCAGCGAAACTTCTCTGGAGAACTTGAGTTGCACTGACATCAAGCAAACATGGGGCAAATTGAAAAATGACACCGAAGCGTTGTACACTCCAATACCTCTACGACAATTTTGTCATTTCGCTAAGGCAAAAAATTATTGCGAAGTATCCACAGACATAAATGTTCTAGACATTCTTCTGAAAGGTAAATTTGTTATGAAAAATATCCACATGCTTAACTTAATAAAAAATTGTACCATGCAAATGTTGATATAAAATTCGTCTAATTTCAGGAGCTCCGAACAGTGCCTTACAAATGTTGAAGCGTCGCAGTGCAGTTAGTGGAAGCAGATTAAATTACTGTGATGATGCATTCGAACAGGAATTAGCTGTTCTAAGTGACTGCCGCAAAGTTGCTGGGAAAATATTGAAATTGGAAATAAGCAGTGCGCTGAAATCGGACAGCATTCTGTATTCACTGGCCTGCACAGATGAAAGCATAAACGTTTTATTCGAAGATTTGCAACCTTCTGTTCAATTGTTTTACAAGCGGGAAATATCCATCACGTTCGAAGACAGTTTAGATGTGTATTGCAAAACAGCGCATCAGCAGAATGAAATTTGGAAGAACGAAAGAAGAAAAAGAATCACTGGTAGTGTAGCCTACGGGATCTGCACTTATTGCAAAAACAAATCACCAGACTGGGATAAAAAAATTGAAAATCATTTAAATCCCACTTTCAAAGGCACAACAGCTACTCGCCATGGATTAAAGTATGAAGATAAAGCTATCGCCGCTTATGAAAAATTAAAAAACAAAAAAGTAACAAGACTTGGACTCCTGATAAATCCAATCATTCCATGGTTGGCTTACAGTGCAGATGGAATCATCGAAGACGAACGATTGATTGAAATCAAAAGTCCTGCCAAATTAGGAAAGACCTCCGGACTTGATAGTTTGTTGGTTCTTCCTTATTTGAAACTCGATGATGAAAATCTTGTTTTAACGCGGAAACATACTTATTTTTGTCAAATACAATTGGGTATGTTCGTATCAGGACTGAATTTTTGTGATTTTGTTATTTATTGCGCAAATGATGATAACTGCACTATTTTAACGATCAATTTTGAACCCGTGATCATTAATGACTATCTGTGCCGGCTGCAATATGCTTATTTTGCGTATCTGCTTCCGCGATTGGCTCTCGAAACTGATGATGAAACCAACGAGAATTTGAAATCCAAAAATACTACAAGGGAAATTAACAACAATATAGTCATGCAATAAAAGCGAAAGAAGAGATGGAAATTTGCGTGATAATACAAAAAGCATTTGAAGACTGTTTTGAATACTAGACATTAACGCAATAATAAGCGAAAATAACAAGATATTTAAGCAATGATAAAGCTTTAAAATGTAAAAGTATAAGTTAAGATTTAAAAAACATCGTTGAACGAGATGTGTTCTTTTTTATGATGTTATTCGAGAAAAAAAATTGAAATAACATATGCAATATAGTTAATTAAGATTTATTATATAAATTACAATAAAGTGCATTTAATAAGAAACGCAATATCGATGAATACATTTGTTGACATAATGTACAATAAAAATGAGGCAAAATTACAGAAATTTGTCTTCGTTCAAAATAGACGGACTTAAATTGACTAAACCCGCAATTATTGTGAAAATTTCGTTCAAGTGTGGCATTAAGTTCCAGGTGATTCTACTCTGCAGAATTTTAAAGATCTTTAGTCTTTGTATTGTCCGCTCTATATGAACTCGTGCTGCTGCAATCTTTTTAGTCTTCCAGAAATCTTCTGCAGTAAATTGCTTGTTTTTCTAATCTTGGTGTATACCAAAATTCGATGCGTTTTTCAATACATTCATTTTCGATTAAAAATCCTTTATCTGCCATTATAGCATCCAGTCGAGGAGTTAATTTTTCGATTAGTCTGCTTTGATTGAAAATTGCTTTATCTGATGCTCGTCCTCCATAGGTATCACTCAAATATATTATCTGTCCAGACGGCGCAATCCCGATCATTATTTTCACAGTTTCCAGACCTATGTAATGCGAATATAAACGAAGTCTACATTTTAAGCAATTTGGTTTTTGCACAGGAACTTCTGTACAATCAAGAATAATTCTCGTGTTTTTAAATTCTTCAAATCACTTAGGTAGATTCGATAGAATTTCCTCTTTGTCTGGCCAATAAATTGCTTGTTTTAGAATTGACGCTAACATTGGCAATGTACTATAAAAGTACCTGCAACTCGTTGATTCACTGATGTTGAAAAGTACAAATAGACATAGAAAACTCAAACCAAGCCTAAATTAGCAGAGTTAAAACGACTCTGTCTTCTATGTTTTGCAAATTCTTTGGTTGTGGCAGAGATTCGAATTGCTGTTACCATATTGCCGAGAAGAGCTAATTGAATTCCGGTGAAAGCTGATAATTCTTCATCAGTTTTGATGAAATTCAACAGTGTGATTCGATCGTGAGTGATGGCACTACTACACACTTGTACACTTTCATCAAAAAGCAATCCTTTTTTAGAAATGGTAGTGGTTTCTAAATCTTTCAATTCTAATAACGCCAGAGCTGCCACTTTTTCTTTTTCTTGAAGATCAATAACTTTCTCACCACACTGAAAATCTTCGCTCACAGTAATTCCATTACATTCATTGATTTCAAAATCATAATTACTTTTAATGTATGTACTATTGTTGCTAGTCTCTGATACTTTGCTGGTTTCTGGTATATCGCTTTGTGCTGCAGGATCAACCCCGTTATTTTTCTCCATTTCGTGATGATCCTCTAAATCTCGATTATTTCCAGAGCTTACGTCATTCCTAAAATTAAATATATTCGATAAAATAGTGTTAAATATAAAATAGTGTCAAATAGTGTAATAAATAATATGTGGAAGAAAAATACCTTTTTATCCGTCTGTCTGCCCGTTGTTTTCTTACTAGTTTAATTTTCAATTTATTAACATCCATTGGAGGCAGAAAAAGTTTTTGGAGCAAATTTTTTGCTCGGGACAGCACAAGGTTTTAACATTCGTCTCTTTTTTTCATCTGGAAAGGTATTGGAAGTTTTTATTTTACAGGTATTCAATTTTATTCAGTATCTGATATCTAATTAAAACATTAAGTCCTTTATTTCAACTTACTTCTTGGATAATAATCTCTCTCGGTGAAATGTGTACTACATATACCGGAGTACGAGGTTATGTTTTTTTTTCTATTCTGCACACTTTACACCACTTTTGTTTAATTTTCTTGTTTTTCGGAAAAAGGTGAAATGATATTCCATTCGCAGGAATATTTTTGCAGCCCCGAATTGAACATCTTTTCCGCGTAATTGCCATAATTCGCTATTTCCGATAATTATGGTATGTATTCGATTGTAAACATCACCTTTCCGAGAGTTTCAACTTGCATCACCAGACGGCGACTGATTCATTTACGGTCACGAATAGCGAGGTATATGTTACGTTTAGCAACTGCCACGACAGCAGCAGTTAGGGCGGGTTGTTCCAACCTCTAGATAAGCCTAACTGGCAGTTAAAGGTCTGCAAGTCAATGCTTTTAACCGCCAGATAAGCTACCCAGAAGTTGGAACAACCCGCCCTTAGTGATTATTATTTCCGCTGATTTCCGACTAAATCTTAATAGCCTCTGCACACCGCACGCGATGAGCGATGAGCGATGAGCGATAGCCAATGAGATCTCTGCTTTTCCGAACGTCACATCCGCCACGAGCTCCCTCGCGACGTCGCTCACGGAGTTGACCAAGTTTCAACTTTTTCACCGCTTGACGCTCACGACGAGCGACGGCGCGTTCTGCAGTCGACATTTTTAAGCCAGTATAATCGTTCTGTCTCTATCCAACACATGGAGAATGAAAAAGTACAATGAAAGGATGAGTTTTCGAACGCGCCTGTATAGTTGTTGACAGTTGTGTTTGGTGCTGATGAAAAAACTGACTTGTGTAAAAATTTTGAGGTTGTTCATTGCAAAGACCTTAAAATAAAGTTTAAAAAATTCAGCATGCCATTTTTATTTTATTTTATTGATTTACACATATATTTTAGCAATTTTTTAGCACTTCACCATCTGTTTACCACGTAACCTCACTTTCAATGTCTTGTGTACTGTTGCGATGCTTGTCGCTTGCGTCGCTCGTCGCTCGTCGCTCGCGGTGTGAACATAGGAAAATAAATTTTCACGAACGCGTCGCTCATCGCTCATCGCGTGCGGTGTGCAGAGGCCATTACTCCGAGAGGCCTCGCATGCAACGGTGTGAACTATTGCCCCCCCCCCCCCGACTTTGAATTTTCTATTTTTTTGTAATTCTAATCATTTGTGTTTCGTTTGTGGGTTAGTGTTAGAACAAATTAAACGTTTGTGAGATGAGCTTATCGCTTAAAAATTGAAAATTAAAATTAGCGTGAAGTTAGTTCCCCCGATTTTATTTTTAATGCTTTATGCGTTTAATTGTAGGTCTATCGATACGAAACCGTTTGTGGAAGAGAAATATCACAATAAAAACGTTTGTTAGAGGCTTGTTTATGTAAAAAAAAAGCAAAAACAAAATTTGGGTAAATTTTCCTGAACCGGTCATAATACCGAGTATATATATATGTATACATATATGCATAAATCGTGTAGTTTGATGACACTTGGGCACTTTGACAAACAACTGTTATCAAAATACTATTTGCAATCTACTATTTGCACCTGGTCATTATACTATTTTCACAAATTTTCTAACTAAAAACAAAATCTTTCTAAGAGGATTCTTTAAGAGTCATCAAACTTCTCGATTAACTTATATATAGGGCCACCGGATTCCAAAATTCTACTATTCAAACCCGGTCAAATACTATTAAAATTCTTTAAGGACCGTCCTTATAAAAGCGTCGTCAAAACAACCTTTACATGTAACTATAGATATACTCGATATTATAACCGGTTCGGAAAAATTTACCTAAATTTTGTTTTTGCTTTTTTCATATAAACAAGCATCTAACAAACGTTTTTATTGTTATATCCGTCTTCCACAAATGATTTCGCATCGATTGACCTACAATTAAACTCATAAAGCATTAAAAATAAAATCGGAGAAGTTAACCACGCTAATTTTGATTTTTGATATTTAAGGCTACTGTAGCGGATTCGACAACCGTCAGTGACCAAATTTACAGTCATTAATTGGCCGTAAACGATCGTTTTCGGTCAATTCGTTCCATTTTTCAACTGAAATTTCGGTCACTGAGGGTTGCCGGATCCGCTAGGGTAAGAGTCATACCAACTGAGCCGCCATGAATGCGAGAGAAATAGCTGCAAATTTCGAAACGAAAACTTTTCCACACCGTTCGTCCAATCGGAATAAAAAAGTATGAGCCCATTTTTGTCATTTTTCTGCGTGGGCTGATACTTTTTTTTATTCCGATCGAACAGCGTGAAAAAATTTCACTTTCGAAAATTCGAAGCGGGCGGGGTGACTGATCCATACCCTTAAGCTCTAAACACGTCTCACAAACGTTTAATTTGTTCTAATACTAACTCACTAACCAAACATAAACGATTAGAATTAGAAAAAATTTGAAAAGTCAAAGTCGGGTGGCCAAGTTCTCACCACTCTTGCATGCTTTGTGATAGTTCGAAAATTAAACATAAAAAATCAGAAAAATCTCATGTTGAACAAACGTTTAATTTGTTCTAATACTAACTCACTAACGAAACATAAACGATTAAAATTAGAAAAAATTTGAAAAGTCAAAGTCGGGTGGCCAAGTTCTCACCATTCTTGCATGCTTTGTGATAGTTCGAAAATTAAACATAAAAAATCAGAAAAATCTCATGTTAAAGTTTATGAGACTGAAATGACATTCAAAACATTTTTGAAGTGAAACTTCTATAGCGACGGTGTGAGTTCAAATCCAAATTTTTTGAGCGGATATCAAAGTAAAACGTTTTGGGGAAGAGGGAGAGTAAAAGGCGAAAGGGAGGGGTATGAGTGGCGCATGCGTGCAAATCATCCTGGCTAGTAGCATGTGTGAGAAAAAAGACGCAGAGAGGGGGGGGGGGGGGGGGGGTCAGAAAGAAATGAGAATGAGATGTAAAATACGGACGTCAGCTTGAAGGTTACAAACCAGTCGCAAACCTTCTTTATCGACGATTCTCGGGAAAGCCCCCAAACATTCTGGCTGCTTCCAAGTGCAGCGAACTTTTTTTACCGACGATTCTCGAGGAAGCCCTGGAATATTCTAGCTTATCCCCAAAGGAATAAAAGATACTCTACTATAAAAGTTTCACTTCAACCGTGTGCTTATGTGGGTGAGGCACACACCGCTTTTTTTCTATGTTTAGTTTGTGATATTCTTCAAAAATTTCCTTGGTTGGTCCCGAACTGTTGTCCTGTTTCTTGAAATGAAAGTTATAGAACTTTTGGAACGCGACGAGATCCAAAGGGCAAAGTAGGTAACTTTTGCAGTTTGAATTAGTTCCGACACACCTTCCGCCGGTAATTCGTACGCGTCGAGACAAACGTAAAATATCGTTGCCAAGTCGACGCCTTCCAAGACTCGGACGTAAAAATCTGTAAATCATTTATTTTGAAGGGGAATTTCTCTCGATCCGATAAATCGAATTACAAGATAGAGCAATTTTTTTTTTTTTTTTTAATCAAACTGTTTTTTTATTATTAATTTGGTAATAAATTATCGACGCATTAGCGACTTTTAGAACGAACGTTTTGACCTCATTCGTACGAGTAATCCTCGATATATGGCCATTGACAATTATTCTTTTGAAAGCCCCCCGCAAATGACCATTTACGCTATAACAATGGCAATAGAAAAAAAAGCAATCGAGCGTAAATTCATGTACAGTTGAGAAATGCACATTACCGTCCATCGTTTATCTCCTGTTGTCGTACTCTCGTACAAATAAAACAGAAAGCACGTTTTGATGGTAAGAAACGAAGTCCGGGTGCTCTGCAGCCTTGATATCTATATGAGGTGATAGGACAACCACCACATGAGCAACGGTTGAATAAGAGCAACAAAAAGTATAAAGTAAAGCCTCCTCTTGTTGCCCGATGCCGTGTAAGAAGTGTGACCCTCCGGTACGACTCGAAGTTTTAACGATCGGGTGAGGAAAGTCGCCAGTGATACGCCATAGTAACAAAGAACAGCGTAGTAACCGATTCTTCGAAATACGAGAGAAAAAAGGAGAGCGGCGTTTATGCCGACGTATTTGTAGCCGCAATAAGCCAAAAGATCGAGGCTCGTCAAACTCGTCTCGATATTCATAACGTATAGCGTGATCCAGTGTACCAGTAGCTCTATGAAACCCCACGCGAGAGCCGTACTCGCGAGTATCCCTAAATGTTCCGGGCTAAAACGTTCTTGCATACCAAGCGAGAGAGCCGCCATTACGACGTACGTCAGAAAAGCCATTGTCGGAATGTACATGTCTGGAGCGTTTCTCTCATATCTCGGCTGCAACGGACCATCCTGCTCGTACTTGACCGACCAATCCTGTTTTAATATGAAATATTCAAACACTGATTATTATAATTCCGATTCAAGTATGTGCGAAAAAGAATTTTCAACCAAATTTCACTCGAAAATTCACGTTACAAATTACAGGAGTGGGGAAATTGTCGGTATTGAAGTTTGCATCGATGGAGGGCAACAAAAAATATTAATTTTATTCATTATTTTTTAAATTTTTTATATCGTTTCAATATTCAGGTAAATTTAGCTTTTACGTCCCAAAAAAAAATTTTCACATTACTATTGCCAAACACTGCATATAAACTTTGGGTTTCGTTGCAGTAAAAAAAGGATTTCATTACATTACAATGATGCAAATTTCAACATGGCAAATTGGATTTATTACTGAGTATCATTGTGCATTTTACATGTTCTGTAAGATTTATGAAGCATGCGGTTAAATTCCACTACTACAGGAGCCGTGTGTCAAACAAGTATAGGGCAATTTTTACCGCACCGCATGGTAAAATTGATGTGACGTTCGTTTAAAATTTCTAAAAAAAATATTAAAACTTTCATCAAAACTACATGATTTTTTTCGTATAATTTTTTACAAATATGCACAGTAAAAATTCACTGGTACGCACAGTTTTGAAACTAATGTTTAGAATATTTGACTGCATATTGGAATTCATTGATCACTCCAGGAAAACATTCTTCTGACAAACAAGAAATTTTCTGTTCATCACAATTTCATGTTCTTTCAATAATAATCTTTAGAATGTCTGCTTATCCCGACATTACTGCGATTTTTACCTTAATTTTCAAGTATAATTCTTTCCGCATACTGAAAAACTTACTTTATGGGTAAACGGAAGAAAGAGCATTGTCAGTTTGACGAAAACGTAATCGGTGTCGACAGCAAAGTAGTATTTGATGGCTGATACAGGCACATATTTTTCTAGCTGTTGTTTGCCCGAGCCGACCAAAGCATTACCATAGTGCAGCGCCATATTGGTTACAATGGGTTCTGCCAGCAGAGTGCTCGTGAATTGTGGACTCGAATAGCCATCCAAATGCTGGGGCTCGTTCGGCGGGTAGGGAGACGCAGATTGCATCGGCTCGAAGCCATATCGAGGAGGTATCGGCTGTGATTGTTGTTGTTGTTGATGAGGCTGCGACTGCTGTTGCTGCTGTGGTATCTCAAAGCTATATTCGGGCATTGGCATTCCAGGCATATTGGTAGGTACCTGTTTAAACATACAATCACTGGTCAGATGAAAAAAGAATCAGCCTTGCGTAATATTTACTTTAGACGTTACCTGTTGATTATATATATATGGTGACGGCTGCTGCGGCAGGTGCTGTTGCTGCTGCTGCGACAAAGGTGACACCGGATTGGACAGTCCCGTCGAAGGATCCAGTATCCTTTTGGGCTTTCCTATCCATGTGAGAAATGCCCAAAAAAATTTCAATTATTTATAAGAAAAATAATGCAAACATTAGTTTCAACGACAAAAAAAAAAGCCCTACTAACTTAAAACATATTTTTAACCTACAAAAATGTTTTCTCGGATAACGCGATAAATGTTATTCAAACAGCTCCAAATTCTTGATTTTTATGCATGATAATTGAAAAAAAAGTAATAAAAGAGAACAAATATAGAAATAAGAGAAACAACGAAAAATCAGTGATAAATTGCTTACCTCTCCGCGCTCCCGAATGATTGTAGTTCATGTTTAGCGTTGTCGAAAATGACAGACCGATCAATCGAATAAATACAACTTTCGACGCGATCGTCGAGTCAAATTCTAAATAAGAAAACTACCGATTATCTTATTATTTACGTGTTTCGACAGTTTCGTACGAATGAAAAACAACTCGAGCCACACACACGCACGTCGCCATTGCCGTTACACTGTGCTTTGCTCTGCTCACTTCCGTCCACCCTCCATTCCCATCGTTCGTTGCGAAAGTCCACGCGAATGCCCGTCGCCGAGCTGCCGACTGCCGATGATGATGCGACAACGCTACACTCATTCGTTCACGTCTTTTGCTCCTGCCGTCCTCGTCTCTTTGGCGCTTCGTTCGCCATTAAGAGCCCTGTCCCGGGATTCTGTAACTCGTTATGACGTCGTTATATAACGTTACCCTATCTTTTAACACGCATAACGATTCATAGCGACGTCATAACGAGTTACGGCTAATTATTACCATCGCGATGAAGAGTGCAAATAAAGTTGAAATCCGTCACAGACACGCGGACCATAATTTTCCTTTTACAAAATTGATGAAAAAGGCACTACTATAATAAATCGTTCATTTGCTGTTGTTATCTTTTGTCATTCGTTCGAAACCGCGGCATATTTTTTGAAGAGTTAAACAGGCGATCAACAATGAAAAATTTATTGAGAATCGTTTTTCTTTACAAGGCTGTGAATTTTGGAACGAAGGACGTTCGATTGAAAAAAAAGCAATATAGAAAGAAAAAAAATAAATCCGAGGGGGCACCCGGGTTTGAACCGGGGACCTCTCGATCTGCAGTCGAATGCTCTACCACTGAGCTATACCCCCGATTGCTCAAATTATACGGTATCTTCTATAAGTATCAAAGCCCAAATGATAAATTATTCACTAAAGATCATTAAACGATTTGTCACCTGCGAACGCCACAAATTGTACAAAATGTATAATTTTATAACTGAATTATTACATGAATTGTTTATTTTAAAAAATCGCGTGTCCAATTTATACGAGATTTTGCTCGTTTATTCGGAATATATTGCAAGAGGCAGATTTGATCCAACGGCAGTGATAGATGGAATCACAGTCGACTCAATGTAACCCCCCAGTTATGAGAGAGGCGCGAATTTTGAAATGGAATTCGAACTCGCCCCAACGATGTCCTTGACTTCCAAGGAGGTGGGTCCGAATCATAAAGGACTAAAGTCCACCTCGCGTAAATAACTTCAAATGTGAATTAGGATACATTAATTAATCAAATAAAACACAACAATTAAACTGAATAAACTCCTCGACAACTATATTATTAATACTCTATTAATATTCTAATACAAATTTACAGATTTAGAAACAATATTCGTGAAATTATATCGCGAGAGATCGAAATGCTTATTTTGACAAGTGCCAAAAATGATTATTCATCGACTTGTTCGCTCAAGTGCCGGCAATGTTCTAATGGTAGACGCGACGCGCTTCCAGAGCGTCGCCCCAAAAGTCCGTCTCCAAGACCTCCTACCCTTTGGCTTGTTAGCGACTTCTTTCTCTCTCGCTTTCCCACGCTTGCATACCCGCACTCACGCATTCCACATTCGTCCCTCTCTCCCACTACTTTCATCCCTTCGCGCTCGTTTCTCTCATTGTCCGCGCCAAAGAAGCTCATGGCATACACATATTCCTCATCCTTTTAACCTTTTTCTGGGTTTTTTCCTTTCCCCGCTTGACGGATCCGCGGCCCATGCGGTACCACTTGGAAAGGCCCAGTCATAAAACCGCTTTATAAAAAGTAACGAACTCGTGAATTGAATCTGGGAAAAACTCGGGCGACGCTTGAAAGAAATGAATAAGAAAATAAAATCTATACAAATATTTGTGAACAAATAGCGCCCTTGAAATCCGCGAATAACTCTAACGAGTAATATTAAAATGCGAAAACTTTTATGTACATTATTATTAGCAGTGTTTTCTCTTTCTATCGGAAAACCCACAGGACGAAAGCAATATAAAATTATTATCTTATATTATTAGCAAATCGAGTGCCTTTATATATAAAATCCATGCGGAACGTATGTATACACACAAATACGCATATATATATATTTATATATATTCATATACACATAATAATGGTTAACGTTAAACAGTTATAAACGTTTCTTTATTACGACAAAGTCGACACGTTCTTTCGATCGGGTGAGCTCCCCGATGCTAATTGCACAAAATTCGACTCGAGAGTCGCGTTTCCTTTTTTTTTATTAACAATTTAGTGCAAAAAAACTCATTTTTTTTTGTTTCTTGCTTATAAAAGAAAAACTAATGGATCAATGTGATCGGTCCGAATGGACGAATTGTAGAGAATTGAAATACGAAGAAAATGAGAGCTGAAAAAATCCGATCGGTTCATTATTAAGGGAGAAAACCCAAAAAACCCAAAAAATAGCGTTTTTTCTTCTACAATTCTCTACAATTCGTCCATTGGGACCGATCACATTGATCCATTAGTTTTTCTTTTATAAGCAAAAAACCAAAAAAATGCGTTTTTTTGCACTAAATTGTTAATAAAAAAAAAAGGAAAAGCGACTCTCGAGTCGAATTTTGTGCAATTAGCATCGGGGAGCTCGTCCGATTGTAATGGCACCGGTGGTATCCTGTTATTATTTTTGTCAAGTCAAAACCTTTATTTGCTTGGGCTAAGGGTGCATCACGCGCGCTGAAGCGCGCGAGCGGTTTTCTGGTAGCGCTGCAGCGCTCCTTTTATGTATAATAACTTATCGAGATATGCATTTATAATTATATTTATAAGTAACATATGATACAGAGAGAGATCGCTAATGTCTTGTTCGTTATCGATCGTTCTACGGATTGACCGCTTTTTCGTATTATGTGCACACACACACGTAAATTATTATTTTTATGAAGATAAAATTGTTTTTAATAAACTATTTGTTAATTCAACATATTTATATCAACATCATAATAATATAATACAAATAGAAGTGATGTTTCAAATTATCAAATTTTATGGGTAAATTTTGAGTGATCTTTCAGCAATATAATTCCTTGTGCACATAATTTTTAACGATATTCCTGTCCCGTTGTACTCCGATATAAACTTTGAGAGCTTCCCAAGAACGCACACGTGAGAAGGCCACATACAATTGACCGTGATTGAAGACATCTCTTCGATAATCCACGCTAATTTTATCGAAAGTTTGTCCTTGTGACTTGTTGATGGTCATAGCAAAAGCTACCTTTACAGGAAATTGACGACGCTTGAAAGTAAAGGGATAATCATTTTCACAATAAAGAGTAATGCGATGTAAAAAAACGACCTCTCCACTTTTATCACCTGAGAAAATCTCACAACGCAATACTGTATTACCCAGTTCTAAGATCATCAATCTTGTACCGTTGCATAACCCTTCGTTAATACTCAAATTTCTTATAAGCATTATAATACCGTTTTTTCTGAGGCGAAGTTCATGAGGTGGCAAACCCGGTGGTGAAAATGTATTTAGATACTCGGGCAAAATAGTCTCGTTGATCTGATCGTTGTCGCCACAATTCTCGGTACTATCAACACTCGTGTATAGCCGTTCTGTATTTTGATCGAATAATTCCATAACTCTTGAATTCATTTCGTCGACGTCGACATTTCGAGCGGACAGAATTGCACGTTTTGCTACATCTGGGAAATGTTTCGCTCTCAGCAATTGTCCGTAAGTGTCTTCTACGATATCTTGGTTTGTAGGCGCCACGCAACGTTCTGGAACTTGAAGATTATCATTCGCATCATTGAGAACACCGTCACCAACGTCAAGTAAAAATTTTGCAAATTCAACTTCGTTTGGTAATACTCTCATGTTCTGAGTTAACGCATATTTAGAGAAATTGTGACCACAATGCACTGTACTTGATTGACAGATTTATTATTTCGCTGCGAGTACCTCGCACTTTGACAGGAAGGAGTGGTCGAAAATCTCCTCCAAGAACAATGACTTTTCCGCCAAACGGTTTGTCATTATTCATAAAGTCCCGCAATGTTCGATCTGCTACTTCTAATGCATGGCATGGTGCCATAGGTGCTTCATCCCAGATAAAAAGATCAACGTTTTTTAAATACTCACCCTGTTTAGATTGAAGTTTGATGCTCGATGTAGAATCTGCGTACAAAGGTACTGGAAGTCCAAACGTTTTGTGTACTGTTTTTCCCTCTGGCAGTAATATCGCTGCAATTCCGGTGAACGCCATAGCACTGACGCACTTTTCTCTACCTCTAACGAGTGAAAGGGTAGTGTATGTAAACGTCTTACCGGATCCCTCTGGCCCGTTGATGTAGAAACAAGTTTGCTCATCGTTGTTATTGTCTATCACACTCAGGACCGCATCAACGAATCCCTTTTGAGTATCATTCAGCTGCTCATATTGTCGCATGCCAATTTCTACAAACTGAGCTGGAGAGATATCTCTTTCATCGTCGTCCGATATCTCTATTTGCTCCATTGTTGGGAATCGTGATATATTTGAGTCTTCATTTATAAGCATGCGAGCGATTTGGGAATACGCCTTTCTTTGAGCTCGTTACATGCCGATATGTCTCGCATAATCTTCTGACAATTTTTCTTTGAATTCTTCCCAAAGTTCCTGCGGATGAATCGGCTGACAGTGAACCAGTATTCTTACGAATAATCTTCGGAGTAACCCAGGCATCATCCCAATAGCAGCTTCTTCCATTGCTCTCTTCCACTCGTCGTCGTCTTCGATCAAACCTAGAGCTAAATGTGTCACGATGAAAGTTTCGCAAACTTGGCCATTAATAGTCCTCAAATCATCGAAACTCTTGGCTCCTAAAATAACCGAAGATGAAATAATTTAGTTTGTGCAGGACTCACCGAATACATTCGTCCGAACGCGTTATGTCTACGCTGTCGTTTTTTCCACCTACAAACTGTTTGTCCATCAACCTTTGATCTTTTAAACACATAATGTGATGGAATGTCGGGATATATAAATTGTCTCGCAAATTCATCGTGCAAATTTAACGCGAAATAATCGTTCAGCATACCTATCTGACTCATAGCATTCCTTATTCCATCATTATTCAGGTCTACCGGAATTGTCACATTATGCTCGTTGAGTAAATGTACGGGAAGGCGTATCACAGGATGGCTTTTCTCTTGAATTTTTTTATCACAAATACGCCAAATTGCCCCGTTTGGTCCTACGTAACGAGCTTCAACGTGATCTGTAACTTCATCGTGATTAATAACCATTGGCGTAGCCAGGAAGGGGCATGGGTGGGCACGCCCCCCCCCCCCCCCAGTAACCCCGGTGCCGCGCCCCAGAAAAACACAATCCAAAATTATTAAATCCAATTAATCGATCAATTATATTTAAGTTTCAACGAAGCAAGCATAAGGAAATACATTTAAAGCATAGCGAAATAATTTAATAGTGAGCTGCTGCGCCATCTGGAGTTGGTTACAGTCATAAGATTGTAGCGCTTAATAATTTTAAAAAAAAATTATTATTCGCCCATCTAACAACATGAAAAAAAAATATAAGGTAGAGCAAAAATAAATAAATGTTGTTATTGAATATTAAGATCAATTTTAAACGACAGTTTCCTACTCTGTAAATCTTAGAGCTAGCGACCCATACTCGATATGATATTTCGCTCTCTCTCGATGACCTTGACTGTCTCCCGATAATTGGGCTGTTCTTTCTCTCTCCGTCTCGATGTTTTAGCTGCATGAACCCGTCGTTCACCCGTACGTTAAAAATAATACAATATAAAAATTACAAAAATGGAAATACGCTCGCATTTGGCCCTTATGGATTTTGCTCGAGAGAAATTCTTTAAAGAGAACAGACGTGTTCTCTCGTGCCGTCCCGATATTTAAATTCATGTGACGTGGACAAAATTACCACGTCACAATGCATAATTGATTCTATTCAATTATTTAAAAAAATATATATATTTACGTATCTAACTACATGGAAAAAATAGTCCATTCACGTCCACAATGATTATTTTAAAAAATTTTAAGCGACTGGTGATTTTGCACAAAAATTCAACACCTGTTAAGGTTTGGCGCTGTCGCCTAGTACCCAGGGAGACTAGAGAAGGAGTGAACACACCGTACAAGAAGTGTTCCCAAAAATCGGTAGAAAATGAGAGGTGCTGCGATCGCAAAGTACACGGTCAGTTTCACGTCGCTGAGGATTATTATTACTATATGCATTAGTACTTTTGGTCACGAGCGCTGCAGTGGCGAAACCAGAAACTACAGCATCAACGTGTTTTGGGCACGCTAGAACTACAAATTGGCCTATGCTGTGTTCACTCCTTCTCTCCAGTCTCCCTGCTAGTACCGAACGATGGCTCAATCTGACAACACTGCACACACTCCCTTGCTCCATCTGACGGGCTCGAACTGGAATCGTGGCACGCTCAGTCGCACGTGAACCTGAAGGAACTAGTTAACTACGTGCTATGTACAACGAATAAATTTTCTGCTGTTGTTTTTTCATAAAAATAAAATAAATTATTTGACATTACACTATACAATACAGGTAAGTCAAAGTTTCAAGTTTTTTGTTATTGTGGTAAATTGTGTAAATATTTTATACTATTTATTGATTTCTATAAAACACACTGTGAACACTTAGTTGCAGCCAAATGGGCCTGCATTTCATTTTTTTCTTTTGCTGAGAAACAGCAGCGAGCAATGACATGTTTCTCTTCCTAAAAAATTTTGACAAAGAGAAACAGTATTTTCACTGAAAATATTTGATAAAAAAAATCTGTTACAAACTGAAGGTAATAGAGAATTGGAAATTGGTTAAATACATATGCGTTACGTTACATGAATGAATTTCTGTTATAAGCAAGCAAGTTAAATCGTGGCTTTGCTCTTCAATCCGGAAGTGCCCATGGCTATGAACGAAATTTACTCGAGGTCACTTAATATCGTCAAATTTAAGGACAAAAACCTTTTACGAATCGTTCAAATTATTATTATTATTATTATTATCTAACCTTGACCTGCACTTCTGCACATCTGAAATCAAGAAATTTCAAATTGATATTGAAAATAAATACTAAGTTCCATTGCATGTAAGATTGGTAGTGCCAACTGGTGCCTGCCCACTGCCGACATTTACTTCTTCATGCTTTGTTTTGTTTAGCACTTTTGACAATTACCTAGTAATAATATGTAAAGTAATTACAATTGTATAGCTGTACAATAATTGATTTAGTTTAATAACATATAAACACATGTTTTTCGCATGAAAAAATTCAAAGACATCAGATGTTTTTTTCAAAATAATACTCCAAGGACACGTGAAAGTAACACGAAAGTAGATGTGATAAGACCTGGTATTCTTTCGCCCGAATCATCAACAAACTCGATAAAGGAATCATGTCTGGACGAAAAAAAGGAAGTTGAGGGTACAAATGATTTAGAAAACTCCTCTGTATGCTCGCCAGCACCAACGTCAGTAACGTCACAGTCAGCCGACTCAGCCGTAGAAGCGGACGGTGACGATGTCATTGTTATTGATTCCACAAGACCTTTTTCGAAAAAATCTGACAAACCGGATGAACTAGGCACCGTTCAAGTTGGACCATTACAACCTGTTATATATTTCCCAAAAACTAAATTTGGAACAAAATTCAGATCGTTTTCGTCCAGATATTATGTACTCTATAATAACTGGTTGGAATACAGCAAAGAAGAAGACAAAGTCTACTGTTTCGTATGCAGACACTTCAACAAGGGCAATATACGAGACCAAAATGAGAAATTTGTAAAAAGTGGTTTAACAACTGGAAAAAATTAGCAGAGGCGTTAAAAAACACTCAGAATCATCGCCTCACGCTGAATGCAGCCAAATGTATATGTCATATCGTCAATCTCTTACAGTTGGAGATGTTCATCAACAACTTATGAAACAGCAAGAGGAAGAAATTGTTCAAAACAGAGAATACATGGCTAAACTTATTGATATAATACTGTGGGATATGGGAGAAGAAAAGCGGACCACCTCTTAATGTAATAACAAAGTTTAATTCCAATCGAGATCCATTTGTAATACAGGTCGTTTTGTTTTGTGTTCGCTCTCTCTCGGCGTTTCTTAGACCAACTCCTACGTCGCAATTCTCTCCCCCTACTCTAATCGCGCGCTCATCCTACTACGCTAATCACGCGCTCGTCCTACCACGTGGGTCAACCCCACATCTCGGCCATCCTGATAATCGTCTGACCCAGACGATTCCGCGTCGCTAGCTTCGGGACCTGAGTCTACGTTTTTCCATTTCTTCATTGAATAGGCTGCAGTCGTAGTTTTTTGCGGTCCTCCGCCGTCGATCTTCTCTACTTCATGTCAGTCATTGGGGTTTACCGCGCTTATTCGGTATGGTCCTAGGAATTTTTCTCTCAATTTTAGACCTGGGCCAAGTTGGGTCCTTCGTATGGCTACAAGGTCTCCCACTTCGTACTTCTTTGCAACTTTCCTTTTCTTGTTGAACCCTTTTCGATTTTCGTTTTGCATGGTAATTATTTGTTTTTTTTTGCCTTCGTTCGAATTTCTTCTCGCTCTTCTGTAAACGTGCTTGCTATTTCTTCTTCGATTAGTTCCCGTAGTTGCGATTCCTCGCGGATTCTCATTTTTGCTCCTATCAAGAGCTCAAACGGCGGCGTTCCTATACTTCGTTGATGAGTGCAATTGATTGCACGCTGTACTTTACTGACGTGTTTGTATCATTGTAATGGATTTTCAATCGATAGTTTCGTTAAGACGGCAATAACGATTCGGTTGATCCTTTCTACCTGCCCATTTCCTCTTGGTATTCCGGTCGTTATGAGCGTGTGATGAATTTTCTCGTCTTCACAATATTCTCTGAAGTTACCTGAAGTAAATGCTGTACCTCTGTCTGTGATTATTCTTTTTGGGTTTCCGAATGTTTGTTGCATCATTCGTAGTCTATCCAGTACTTCGCCTGTTGTAGTCGATTTTGTTGGAAAAATCCACGTGAACTTCGTGAATGCATCCACTACGATTAGTAGATGTCGATAATTCTTTTTTGTTGATTCCAAGGGCCCCAAATGGTCTAAATGTAAAGTTTGTAGAGGTAAATCTTCTTTTGGAATAGGGTTAAGATACCCTTCGGCTTTTCCCTCTTTCCGTGATCCGAGGATGCAAGGAATGCAATTCTGAATGTAAACTTCAATTTTTACTCGTAGTTTGTCGATCCAATATTTATCGGCAATTAGGCTTTCGGTTTTACGTACCCCAAAATGCCCAATTTCGTGAACTCGCTGAATGATTTCCGTCTGCATTTCTTTCGGTATTACGAGTAGCTTGTCCGTCTCGCTCATCTTATACAGACGATCGTGCTCCACTACGTAATCTTTATATTCCCCTGTTAGTAATGCTCACCGTATCAGTCGTACTCGATCGTCCTGTTCTTGAGCTCGTTTAATTCGATCCATGAGATCATTTCTTATCGCGTAAACTCCGGGGTATCGGCTCAGGGCGTCGACGTGCGGCATCCTTTTCCCAGGCCGATGTTCGATAGAGTAGTCGAATTCCTCTAAGAACATACCCCATCGAGCCACGCGTGGAATTATGTCCTTTTTTTCATTGTTTTCTCGAACGCTGAACAATCTGTAATTATTTTAAAGGGTAAATGTGACAGGTAAACACGGAATTTGTTCAAAGCTTTTACCACTGCTAGCACTTCGAGATCATAACTCGAGTAGTTTCTTTCGGCGTTCGTCGTTTTTTGGCTCATGTATTCTACTGGGTGCAGTTGCTGATCGTCCGGACAGTGTTGCAGAAGAATTGCTCCATATCCTTCCTGAGAGGCATCCGTATGCAATTCCGTTTCATATTTCGGGTTATAAATGCGCAAGATGGGTTGCTCCGTTAATATTTTCTTCAACTTCGTAAATACTTTTACTTGATCTTTGTCTAAACTGATCGCTTCTTGCTGCCCCCCTTTCAACGCATCGCTTAAGGGCTTCACGATGGCTGCGTACCCCTTAATAAATTTTCTAAAGTATCCTGCTAACCCTAAAAAGCTTTGTACCTGTTTCACAGTCTTCGGTTTCGGAAAATTAACTAATGCTGCCGTTTTACTTCGAGACGGCTTAATCGTACCATCTTTGATGATATAACCTAAATATTCAATAACATCGCAGAGTAATTGGCACTTACTCCAATTAATATCTAGCCCGTTGTTCTCTGCTACAACTAATACGCTCTTTAACTTCGTTACAGCCTCGTTTTCATCTTCCGCTGGAATCACTAGATCATCTAAGTACGTGTAAACAATTCCTTCTTTGATTAATTCTCTAAATGCGTGTGCAATAAATCGTTGAAAAATCGTTGGGGATATACACAGTCCGAACGGTGCTCTAAGAAATTCGTATTGCCCTGACGGCGTTACGAAAGACGTATATTTTTGGCTACTTTCGTCTACATGAACGTGAAAAAATCCATTTTTTAAATCCAGGGTGCTAAATACCCGAGCGTCTGCTAATTTCGCTATCTGTTCGTCTATTATCGGCAACGGGAAGTGATCTCTTATTATTTTTTTGTTCAAATTTCTGAAGTCAATGCATATTCTAGCCCGTCCGTCTTTTTTCCGTGCGACTACTATCGGACTCATGAATTCTGAGTGACTTGGTTTGATTATTTTATTTTTCAGCCATTCTTCGATTTGTTCGTCAACTTCGTTTTTTTCTAACTCCGTAAGTCTTCGCGGCCCCTGACAAACCGGTTTTTCATCGCGTAATATGATTTTTAGTTTTATTGGTGACTCGATTGTTTTATTCGGCAAGTACGCATTAACTATCTTTTGTATCTCGTTACGACAAGCAACGCTCACACCTGACCCAATATTGACTTTTTTATTTTCATTTAGCGGTTCAATATTAAATACTGAATTTTCGTCTTCTAATAATTTCGTTATTCGCGTTTCGTCTTTGTTTATGTGTATTTCGGCGACATCGAGTATCTCGCTTCCTATCATAACACGATCTATAATTTCATCGGCATTGACGATGTGATACGTAAGCATGTACTTTACCCCGTTCACAGTCGTTTTGACTTCGCATCGACCTACTGTACGCATTTTCACATGTTTTGGTCCTTCGAGAACCTCGGTCTTTGGACTGTAGTTTGGCGAGCCCAGTTCTAAAAATAAGTCAACTCGCATCAAATGATCGAGTCGAGTAGACACGCTAGCCGTGTCTACTCGACTTTCGACGTCCTTCCCCTCGATCGTGATGGTTTTGTAAACTCTGTTTACTCCTGAGCCTATACACATGACTTGCGGTGTTTTCGCTGTCACGGTTGGCTTTTCGGCTTGTTTCGCTCCTCGTTCTGTTGTCGCTCGTGTTTCTGATTTTGTACAGCTACGTGAGATATGCCCGAACTCGTTACATTTGAAGCATTTCGCTCCGGCTTCCTTGTGTTCACAATACCGGCTAATATGTCCGGCCTCGTCGCAATTATAGCACCGAGAGAGGGGAGCGTTCGAATTTTCCTTCACTGCCGCTCCTGCTCCGCTTGTTCCCTTCGTTGAGTCGTTAGCGCTCAATGTTTTCGTTGTCGTCTTATCGCGTCCACCTTTACCGACTTTGCTTCTGATTGCTTCGTAATACATCATTTTATCCTTAAATTCGGCGAAAGTTTTAGCGCCGTACAGGATAGCTTTGTTTGTCTCATAATCTTCTATGCCATCGATTACGTACTGTATTATCTCTGATTCAGATAGATTTCCTCGCTTACCGATCTTGCGCATGTGCAGAATGTATTCCTGATATGATTCCTTCGCGAGTTTATGGCGCTTCATCAGCAGTTGGTGTATTTCTCGGCTGTCCACTTCCGTTTTGAATTCGTCTTGAATAGCCATCTTTAAAGCTTGCCATGTTCGGAAATTTTCTTCAGATTCGAGCCATAACTTAGCCATGCCTATGAGCGATTTTTTTGCAAAAACTAAGGTTTGGAGCGGATTCCAATTGTATAGCAATTCGTCTTCTTCAATATGTGTTATCCACCGTTCCACCGGCAGCGAGATATCGTCGCCTTGAAATTTTAACAGCGTGCTTTCTACGTCGCGAAATTGAATTTGGTAAGGCGAGGGGCCAATGGCGCCCGTTTGTTCTACTTGCCGAGTTTGAAGCGTTGCTCGCTCAAGTCTAAGGCGCTCGATGTCTCGTTGGAGCCGCTCCCTTTCAACCATGGCTGCCGCTATTGCTGCTTCAGGATCATCGAATCCACCAATCTCTTCTGTATTAAGGTCCTCCTTACCCATTTTATTCGATCCTCGCCTTGAGTCACTCCTGTCGCCGCTCTTTTTAATACTCTTGAATCGTCCCGCGAGACTACACCTTGCACGTGTTGAAAATACCTTCACTTTCGTTTTTTTCGTTGTCGTCTTCGGCGTTTCCGGGAATTGTCCGCGATGTGGTCTGATCTCACTCGTCGTTCCTCGATTTTGCCTTTCGTCGTTCTCACTTTCACTCGCGTCTTTTTTCGTCTCTTTCGTCTTTCTCATTCGGCTTCCGTCTTGATCACTCACTACGAGCCGGCCACGTTTTCTCGCCCGCACTCAATTTTTTTTTTTTGTCGAATTTTTTCGTCTTTCTCATATCTCGCACTTTTCTTTTTCCATCCCGGACGAGCCCCCAAGATTATCTGGGATATGGGAGAAGAAAAGCGGACCACTTCTTAATGTAATAACAAAGTTTAATTCCAATCGAGATTCATTTGTAATACAGGTCGTTTTGTTTTGTGTTCGCTCTCTCTCGGCGTTTCTTAGACTAACTCCTACGTCGCAATTCTCTCCCCCCTACTCTAATCGCGCGCTCATCCTACTACGCTAATCACGCGCTCGTCCTACCACGTGGATCAACCCCACAATACTGACCCTTGTTCGTCAGGGTTTACCTTTGAGAGGGCACCGGGAGAACTCATCTTCTAAAAATAGAGGTAATTTCTTGGAAATTGCTCAATTTTTTTGTGAATATGATGACAAGTTTTCACTCCATTTTGAAAAACACCACAACTACTGCAGCCCAGATATCCAGAATGAAATAATTGAAGTGATATCGAACCTCACTCTAGAAGAAATTTTTGAAGAAGCTAAAGCATGTGGTTTTTTTTCTTTGAGTGTGGACGAGGCCAGATGCTTTAAAGAGGAACAATTGTCAATAACCATAAGATATGCGAACGGTCTCGACATAGTCGAAAGATTTATAGGTTTTATAAATTGTTCCACCTCCAGAGATGCGCAAGGACTGGCTACATTAATTTTGGACACATTGAATAAACACCATTTGGGTGATGTTCCAATTCTTGCACAGTCTTATGATGGCGCTAACGTCATGTCTGGTAAAAATCGAGGTCTACAGGCGATTATAAAAGAAACTCGCCCTCACGCAATTTACATCCATTGTTTAGCGCACAAACTAAATCTCGTGGTTGTTGACTCATGCGCAAATGTTTCACTAGCAAAGACATTTTTGAACGGCCTGGAAGCTTTGTATATTCACTTCTCACAACCTGGTCATCATGCGAGCTTACAAAAATTACAAGGCACTCTCGGAATCCATACCAGTCGTGAAATGGGAAGTCTAACTACTACCAGGTGGAGTTGTCGCTACGAAAACTGTAAAGCAGTACTGACAAATTATGAGGGAATTGAATCGACTTTGGAAAAAGAGATCACTGAGAACCGTGACAAACACACAGTGGAAGCACTTGGATTGCTAACGATTATTACAAAACCGGAGTTCGTCGTTTCCTTACACACATTTCACTCAGTTCTCGCTATAGTAAATGTACTGAGTAAATTTTTCCAGACCCAAAATGCCACTCTTGGTCAGGCTAGTGACCTCATAGCAAGTACTATAGGTACTTTCAAAGCATGCAGGAATCAGTTCAAAATTTGGACAAACATCGAGCAGTTTGCTCAAAAGCACGAGATTTCACTAGAACCTGTTAGAGTCTCAAAAAGGAGGCGTCAACAAAAGGACTTTTATACAGAGTCGACTGTGGGCAAAAATAATACATTAAATTTGCCAGTCGATACACAACCAGAAGAATACTGGAAGATCAACATATACTACCAAGTAGTAGATAACATCATAGTAAATCTAAAAAACCGATTTGAAAATCTACCGTTAGCTCGTGCTGCGGACGCATTTCTTAAATTGGACATGAAGAACGGAGAGGATTTCATCAATAATTATAAAAAAATCTTAAGAATTGATACATCAGCCTTGGAAGCTGAAGCGATGGTCATGAAAAACATGCTTCAATTAAAAAATGATGAGTTGAATGCTGAAAATTTGAAAAATCATATTAAAAAAGAGTACTGTCCTAATCTATATAAACTTTTTTAAGCAGCAATAATACTCCCAGTGAGCTCCGTCGGCTGTGAGAGAAGTTTTTCTGAGAAGGCGGATAAAAACGTGGCTTAGAAGTACAATGCTTCAAGAACGATTCTCTCACATGTCACTGCTCAACACAGAGAATGCCATTGTTAAAAAAAAAATTATAGCTGAAAAAGTGTTAAGCCGATTTAAAAAAAAAAAAATAGAAAACTAAAGTTAATTTAATTAAGCACCTACTCAAAGTCAACATCTAGATTAAAGCCGGTCAACTATATTAAAGAATGATAAAAAATTTGTTGATTAGTTAATTATTGTTTAAAGCATTGCTAGCGTTTGATATTAATGTTAACATGAACATGTGATTAAAGGAAGTTTCATATTTTATGTGTATTAAGTGATTATCGATTCCAATAGAAATTCCATTTTAATGAACCATAATTTTGAACAAAACCAATTTTTTGTCAGATTGGCCCCTACTAGGCTCCCCCCCATAATAGAATCCTGACTACGCCAATGTTAATAACGCGTTCTTCGTTTTCCCCGTCTTCTCTGTTTGTTATCTGAATAGCAGCTGCATAATGTCCTTTGAAAATGTATTTGTACAAGTATTTTGGAGATGTGACGCTTGTTACAATTTCTACATTTATATGGCAATTAAAAATGCGCAACAACGTCGGGCAATAAGGTACGACCCATTGATTGTCGACGACGTGTCCTCCACGACGTTCGTATGAAGCTCCAATATCTCTTCGACGATAGTGTGGATAAGCGTCCGCATCCATCGTGGTTTCATTTCGAAATAGTTTTGGAAAGTGTTTGGAGCATTTTCCGTTCACTTCGCACCATGCGCCACAAGGTCCATGGATCATATTCCCCATAACAATCCGATGCAAATTGGGATTTACATCTGGATCAGGAATTTCAGCAGAGATGCATCGGTTGACTTTTTCTGGTGTTGATAATTTGTTCTTTAATGTCACCAATAGATGAATATGCAACAGACCACGCTTCTGTGACTCAATTGTGTACACGAATGCACTTGATTCACCAAAGAAATGTTTTCGAACGATTAAATCGAGTAAATGTTTTTTCTTCATATCGAAAACACGAGCTGTGAGATCTGGTCTGTCAGATGGTTGCTGACCAAGAAGAAGGTTTCCCTTTATCTCGCGCCAGTTTGGATTGCAAGTCATCGTAATAAAGAGATCCGGTTTTCCGAATTTTCGTACGATTCCCATGGCATCCTGGTAGTGTTGCATCATATTTCGCGGTGAGCCACTAAATGTGGAGGGTAAGATGACTATTTTTCCGACCCGTGCATCTGCGGCGTGTGCAGTAGTATCTAGATAATCTACTAATCCCGAGTAAGTTTCAGCACGTATTTTTGCTTCATTTTGTTTTATAAATTGTATGCGATCCTTCTCGACTTTCACATAATTATCTACTGCCCACTGTTGAAAAGGACGCCTTCCCAGAAGAATAACATTTCCGTGATCGTTTTCGCGGATAGCCATCCGAATCTAGTGTAAGTTTCTCTGGATATTCGTTTTTGAGTATTATTTGTTTGTCTCAGATTTCGATGCCAGCCTCGAGTACCAAATGGGTAAAACAGTGGATACACCGAGGGTTCAACATTAGGATCCATGGTACTTACCGATTGTAGTCTCCGCGCATTTTTATTGCATACAGTAACGTACGATTCCGGAATCTCTCCATCGGCAGTAGTCGAAAATACGGCCGCTACCTCGTTACTTCGTTGAAAGTTGAATCTTTGGCGATCCATTCCTGGTTTTAGAGTAAAAAGAAGCTGTAACTCGTCAGGTGGTTGTGCGTTGTCAGATCTATTGGTTTCTTGAGCTCGCAATTCTTCCCCCATCATTTTATTTGATTGAGCGAAAACATTGTTTTCACGCATAATACGATCCAATAGTCCCAGTATGCTTGGATCAAGTGTTTTGTCTTTGTATAGAACTGACTACTTCATGGGAATCTACTATGAACAACTAGCCGTAAGTTGGCAGTTCATTGGGCGGCGGGTGAAGGGCTGTATTTGTCTGATAATAAATTTGGCCCTGTATCTTGAAGCAGTACGGCCCAGGACGTTGTCCTTCAAAGTTCATTAAATTGGCATTGAATGAAGCGAATGAAAAGGACGCGTTGTAGTTTCGAATACGCTCGAAAAATATATTTGATTTTTCGTGAGTTCCATTGAATAAGGAATGTAATTCCGCTGGCATTTCTGGTAGATTTTCGAGCCGCACTTTTCCGTGACTGCAGCAATCGTGAAATGAATTTCGCATGTTGGATATTTTTTCTGATACGAAATGTGCAGCTGTACAGTGTATGCATAGCTCAGTCATGCCACCGCCGTAATGTGCTTGTACATTATCTGCTTCTCGTTGTTGTACTCTTAGTTGCAATTCAATGTTTCGGTGATTTAATTCTGTTAATTCTTCTTCTAATTGAAAGTTGCGCTGATATGGTATCATTACTTCTTGAATAAATTCCACTTCAGGCTGTATTTCTAGAGTCCGAACAGAACGATTATTTGAAGTACTTTGTATAACTGTAGTAGTTTTGTTCCGACGTTTGCATTGATTTTTAGCTTATTTTTCCAACCTAATACGTTTGAGTTCTGTTTCCTCTTCCGGTGTTCGAACTACTTTTCGTTTTCCCATTGTTTTATATTGTAGGTATTATTATTTTACATGAATAAAGATTAATCGACTGCTACTGATATAGTATTAAATTTTTGCCGTATTGAATTATTTGTTGCGTATCTTTTTTGTAATTGATTAATAATATAAAAATAGTATTAGATATGTACATAAATTATCAAGATGATATCCAATCAGCACCAAGCCAAATTGTGTTCGCTGGAAAGTTAAAATGGTTCAATGAAATAGAAGCAAATCAATGAAATAATGAAATAAAGGCAAATCAGTCAATATGAGTAGCAGTATATTTTTTAATAATATTTGATTGCTAAATGAAGGTTAAAACTTTTATAGGTATTAAATCGTTCGGAAAACAATGATATTTTTACCCTTAATTACCAATTTTTACATTATTTCCATAATTATCATCATCGATGTAATGACTATCATTATTATTACCATTATTAATATTATATTTATCAAACGTCGCAATTGTATTCAGACTTTCATGATCATATCTGAAATCAGGTCATTTTCATGTATCAAATCATTATCATCGTCATCATATCTCAAATCAAATCATCATCATTACTATCAATACTATCACCGTAACCAATTGGTGATCTCGAACGATCTGAAATAGAGAATAATACATATATTGAGAAATAATACATGGAGAATAATGTATATTCTGAAAAAAATACTCGAGTTTTCAGAAAAAAAAGGAACTGATTTATAAATTGTTAAATGATTATGTTTTAACAATTTGTTAATAACTTTTGAGTGATATTATTGTTGATAATTGTTGTTCATAGCATGTCAAATGTTGATGAATTTTTCCAGATTTTCATTGAATCAAGAAGTACAAAAATTCAAATCGAATACAATTTTTGGCTAGGAAGTGCCATCCTTATGGGATTAAATTTCGAATAAAATAAGACACTGCAAAGCATAATCTATTAAGGAGATTATTATGAATTACACACAGAATTAAAAGGTTAAAGTTCAATATTGTTCAGTTTAAGTTAAAACCTGTTGGCCTGATTGGTTCTAATATTTTTTGAAAATTTAGTTATTTGATGTCATACATTTGACATTTATTACGTTATATTTATTACTACATTGCAAACAAATAAAAATATGACGTGTACAGTACAAGTCGCGGAAGTGAATACTTCTTTCTTCACTACCCACCGAAATTTGTGAAATCGAATAGTCGGACTTTAAAAATTCGTCAAAAATCGAAAAATCACCCGATCTTTATGTCCCAAGACGCATTTTAAAGGAGAACTAAATACAAAAAAAATGAGCGCAGGTGGAAGTCGCTATCTCTTCAGAAAAAATAGTGACCGCCATTGTAATAGAAGCATAATTCGAAAAAAAATTGAAAATAATTTTTTTTCGCTTTTTCATATTAAATTTTTGAGATTCCGATGAAAACTCGGCGTGATTCGTGTTAAACAGAAATTTTGCCATAGAAATGGCCTGTAAAAGAGCCTAAAAGAAAAAAAATGTCGACTTTTTTTGGCCAATGCATATGCCTTAACCCATTAAATCCCAAACGAACACATTTTCGTCCTGTTTTTCAGCGGTCATTTCTTTCATGAAAGCCGTCTAGAAAAAATTGAGCTATAATCATATGAGACGTAAAATTTTCTCAGCTTTCAAAATCCGGACTCATAATTTCCAAAATATGTAACCCAACAAAGTTATGTTTATTTAATTTAAAAAAAAAATGCATTTTTTCGCTCCAATATTTTTTTTCAATCGACATTTTTTTATCGAAATTCGATCGGAACCCTTGCGGGGGGTCAAGATTTCGCGTCCATGAACCCTAATCTTCAAAACCCATAACTAAGAATTATGAAATTCAAGATGGCGGTGTCCAATATGGCGGCTTGAAGCCAAGAATTGTCTTGCATTTCCTACTCATCCGATCAAAACTGTCTTGTTCGATGGGATTTGCGTGATAAGCTATATACAAGGATTTTTGAGGGCGTTGATTACGAATCCGTTATTAGATTCGCCGAATTCAAAATGGCGGATCCAAGATGGTGGACAAAAATTTCCGAATTCCATATTTTTTCGTGAAAATTCGTAGGTAAGGGTTTTCGAAAACCCTTAAACTTCTGACGAAACTTCTATCAGTTTTCAACAACAAAATAATGGATTGGGGAAATTTCGTCCACCATCTTAGATCCGGCATTTTGATTCAATTCGGCAAATCTGATAACAGATTCGCAATCAGTGCCATCGGAAATCTTTACCTGCAAAGTTTCACCAAAAAATAAGAAATTGAGGAATTATTGTCTGCCATCTTGGAACCGTTATTTTGAATTCGGCAAATCTGATAACGAATTCGTAATCAGGGCCTTCGGGAACCCCTACCTACGAATTTTCACAGAAAAATACGGAATTCGGAAACTTTGGTCCGCCATCTTGGATCCGCCATTCTGAATTCGGCAAATCTAATAACGGATTCGTAATCAGCGCCCTCGAAAACCCCTACCTACGAATTTTCACGAAAAAATACCTAATTCGGAAATTTTTATCCGCCATCTTGGATCCGCCATTTTGAATTCGGCAAATCTAATAACGGATTCGTAATCAGCACCCTCAAAAACCCTTGTATATAGCTTATCACGCAAATCCCATCGAACAAGATAGTTTTGACCGGGTGAGTAGGAAATGCAAGACAATTCTTGGTTTCAAGCCGCCATATTGGACACCGCCATCTTGAATTTCATAATTCTTAGTTATGGGTTTTGAAGATTAGGGTTCATGGACGCGAAATCTTGACCCCCCGCAAGGGTTCCGATCGTATTTCGATAAGAAAATGTCGATTGAAAAAAATATTGGAGCGAAAAAATGCGTTTTTTTTTAAATAAATAAACATAACTTTGTTGGGTTACATTTTTTGGAAATTATGAGTACGGATTTTGAAAGCTGAGAAAATTTTACGTCTGATATGATTATAGCTGAATTTTTTCTAGACGGCTTTCATGGAAGAAATGACCGCTGAAAAACAGGACGAAAATGTGTCCGTTTGGGACTTAATGAGTACAAAAATTGGTGAAAGTCGACGACTGACTTTAAAAATTCGCTAAAAATCGAGAAATTATCGGATCTTTATGATCCAAATCAGATTTTAAAGAGCAATTTAATACAAAAAGAATGTGCGCAGGCAAAAGTCGCTATCTTCTAAGAAAAAAATATTTACAGTCATTTAAGTAGAAATATAATTAGAGGACAATCAAGAATTCATAATTCCGCGCTTTCATATATGTAGTCACACGCCACACATTCTATCCCCTGTCCGCGCTGACTCACCCTCTCTCGCTCACGCATCGGTCCCTTCCTTCCATTCTCTTGTCCGGTTAAACAACGCGACTATAACGCCTATTCGTTGTCGCATAAGAAGTATTCACTTCAAAAATATTTGATGTACAACACTGCAAACCCAAGTGTGTACTTCTTACACACGTGCGTGTTTAATTTCCTTGGAGTCATTTTTTACACGTTTCAAAGTTTTTAATTGTGTACACTGAAAAAAATACCCAGCAATACACAGAATAAGATGGGACAAATCTGATTCTCAGTGAAATCAACTGTATCATAAGTTCACTTAACTATTTATGATGTTTACTGAATTTCACATATTTTGTTGTCGTGAATGTGTCCGTCTGGTAGTTGAAAAAAAAAGCAAACCAATACTAAACAATGGCACATTTAAACGAATGGAATTGGAATTCTTCAGTTATCAAAGCCACGGGGTTGGCTCAACTCTGTCACGGATTACCCGTATTTAACCCCGCGGCGGGGTTGAGCCAACTGATATTCATTTCGCAATACAGATTTTGTTAACACTTTATTATTAAACGCGTATGTGTATATCACACATTTCACGTGCTCGAATTTACGCGTTAGATGGCCAAAGCTCAGCCAACACATATGCGTCTCCAATAAGAATAAAAATTTCCGGATTTTTTTTTTGACAATAATTTGACTCAGGCTATTATTTAATTGATTTTTCACTTGAGACTTTTGAAAAATAGCTGTTTTTCGCAATTTTTTTCCATGGTTAAAATACTTTAATCAGTTTGATTTTTTTATGTCTCATTAGAACACTCTTTGAGAACAGGGAATGAATTTTTAAAAGCTTAATTTCATTTTTTTACATTGTTTTTTGTTATCATTGAAAATTTCTTGTAAAAAAAACAGGCCCTGACGGTGTGCACGATTCCAACCGTAATTATTATCTGAGACAAAATTCTAAAATAGATTATGTATTGGCATGAGTGTCGCTATCTTGCTATGGAGTGTTTTTTTGTTTTTTAATTTTTAATTGACAAAATAGTGGCGGTTCAAACAAAAAATACCGAATTCAACAAATTTTTTCAACAGTTTTTTGGTAATAAAAAATGGAGAAATGAAAACTAAAGAAAAACCCTCCATAGCAAGATAGTAACACTCATGCCAATTAATAATCTTTTTTAGAATGATCGTTTCAGATAATAATTACGGATAAAATCGCGCTCACCATTTTTTGTTTACACAAAATTTCAATGATAACAAAATAATGTAAAATAAATAAAAATATACGTTTAAAAATTCATTCCCTGCTCTTCAAAAGTGTCTTAAGGATACATACAAAAATCAGACTTATTAGCGTATTTTCTCCATTGAAAATAAAATCGCGAAAAAACAACTATTTTTCGATCCGTCACACTGAAATGATCCCTTAAAAATTATTGATTGAAGATATTCAAAGACGAAGAAGTGCCCTGATGCGGATTTAAACCCCGGAACCTTCCAGTTACCAGTTAACGCTCTGACCACTGAGCTACGTAACACTGCTTGTTTCAATCAATTCGAATATTTTATATGTGTAATCATTCAATAGACATTTAAAATATGTATTGTGAAAATTTGGACACACCATGAATTAAAAAAGAAAGTAATTTTGGTTTTATGCTTATTTATCCACTCATATATCGCGTAAAACATATTTTTATTCGTAGTAACAGAATATATGTATGTTATCATTATATATACGTTATAAATTTAGTTTGAACCATTTCAATAATTCAATGAGTAAAATTTTACACTTCGTAAATTTGGAATAATTACACGTACATATATGTGTTAAAAAACATGAACACAAATGTGTAATTTCATAATATGCTTGGTTTTACACATTGTGCAATTACACGGAAACACAACACAGGAGTGTGTAAGGTTACACGAGATATATGTGTTCAAATACTCACATCATGTGAATAGTTTTAAGAAAAAAAACCGAAATTTGTGTTGTTTTACACATGATGGTAAGTTTACACACTTTAATAGGTAAAAGTACACAGTTTCTCTGTGTTGAGTTACACACTTTAGTTTGCAGTGAAGATAATAAAAAATTAACTGATTCGACTCCCCCTAAATCGTTATTTGAGACATTTATAATAAATGATAATTAAGTTTACCTATTGAAGATTCTACGAATGTGAAGATATTAAACTTTCTGATTTTCATTAGTTATTGTATTTGATTTTATCAATCATTGATTACGATCTCTTCTTCATCGTCTTCGTTGTTCTCTCTCGAGGAATAAACGTAAATGCCTCAGAGTATATTGATGATTGAAGGGGGGCATATACCCTTGGAAATCTTCGCACCTGTAATAATTATGAATGCATACATTTCTTGGTGATCGCAACCTTAACATAAAACGATGAGAAGTTGCGAAAAATGACGATTTTTAAAAACTAATTTCTCTTCACCGACGTAGTAGAAGTACTTGAAATTTGAAAGACAAATTCATATAGTACTATTCTTTCACATAAAAAAATTAAACCTTAAAATTATTTTTGAGTTCGTGCAAGTATATGCTTAAGAGAGATAATTTGGTTTGAAAATCTGTTCATATATAAAATATTCTTTAATTATGGCAATATAAAATGTACTGTATATTTTTTCCATTAAAAAATTTCAATTTATTAGAAACAATACATAAAATAAAAATAACCATTTTAAGGAAAATGCCATCGTGAAAATAATATATTACGAATCTTCTTTGCACATGCAATGCATTAAAAGTTACCATTATTTGAAAACGAATGAATCATTAGTTTACAGAATCGAAACTTACCTTTTAATTGGTGATTAAACGAGTCTCGTTACAGTGCAATGCTTTCTTCCGCTGGAGTAAATACGGTATAGATTCACCAATTAACTTTTTGCATTGAATGAAAGCAATACAATCAATGATTACATGAATGACTCTTAATCTTTGATAATTTCCGAGGTTGCTTTTTCAACTGTCATAAAAAAAAATTATCAACGGAGAACGTACATATAAGGCATCTCACGCCAAATCGACCTCTTTTAAATCCAACCCATTTCGATTTGGTTGGTATTTTTATATGTTACACCACCCCACTAAATACATTTGTGTGAATTTGAAAAAAGACGTTTTTTTTAATTCAATGTAGACGTAAATTTATATTCGAGGGGGTGGCTTAATGTTTTATTTTCTTTATATTACTACTATAGTAGTGTTAATATAGCCATGATAAACCGTGAGAAAGAACGTGGCCATACGTCTCTCACGCGACTGTTCTTCCGTTACCATGGTAGCAGATTTTTAATTGACGGTTGAACCATAACAACGTACGCCGTCGAAGAAAAAGGACGCAAATTTATCGCCCTTCGCATTCATATATTTTAAATAATATATTTAAAAAAAGTGTACAACATGGCACCGAAGAAACCAAGAAGCGGAATTCCATCAACCGAAAATAAATCTACACCGATAAAAATTGCCGGTAACGTGCGATTCATAAGCAGCGAAACGATCGATTCGATCGCGTGTCCTGATGATACTATGTAAGTTTTTATTTAAATACAATCCGATAGTTTAATTGAATTTTTTATAATTTAATTTTTTTCTATTGCAGCGAACTGTTGGGCTACGTCGACGCATTACAAGCACCGAGAGTTGTTGGTGCGAAAGGCAATTTTCGTCTTTTCAAGTTCGTTCTCAACAACGACTCAGGTAAACGGATACAATGCCTGGCTTGGCAGGATCAGATTGATCGAGTGACTGCGGTTGTAGAAATGAACAAGGTTAGTCTTAAACAATTATTTTTCCATTTACTTATATTGTCTTGTAAATATATATTTATTTAGCGATTTTCATCAATAGTATTTTTCGTTAATAATAACAACACAAATACATTTCATTTATTTAAATTTTTTTCAGATCATTCATTTGAACGGAGTCGTGGCCAAAGAAATCACGAAGCCTTTGTATAATACAGGCACGTTCCCTTCGAACTGTCGATCCAGCAGCAGATGACGATCGAAGGAGAACGGGGTTTCTTTGGAGTTAACTCCAAAACCGAAATGACCTCGACGGTCGTGGAATGGTCCGAGCTTGGCGATATGGAAGGACGGAAGATCGGTAATTATTTGTATTATCCACGTGTATACAATAAATATTTTTCTTATAGAAAGGGCTTGAATAAAATAACAATAAAGAAAAAATTACGATCGATGCAGCACCAAATAAAAATAATATTTTACTATCATTTCAGAAATCGCAGGATGGCTCAAAATGATGATCAAAATGATGAACCACAAAAATGACGATTCGGCGTACGGGGTCGGAGCCATTACCGATGGAACGACAAAACTGGCTATACGTATAGCCAGTTTTGATAATCTTCCCTGAGGGCTTCGAACGGGCTGCGCCGTCAAAATTGTCGGAGTGATGAACTTCGACAACGTACCTTATCTTCAAGTTTCCAACGGATCAGCAATAAAACTCGAAAAAAAAATCCTATGGATACAGATTTGATGCATGAGATAACGTGCACGCCTAAGAAGGTAAATATTTGAATTAAAAATTTCTTGAAAATATATACACATATAAACTTGCTTATAATTCACACATAACAAACATTTTTTATTTATTTCAGAAAGCGCGGAAAGAATAGGAACGTCTCGAAGAATTTTTGCTGCTACATTGATGTCCAGTCGATAATATAAATGTGAATAAAATTCGTTAAAAAAATGATTTGTTCATGATAATAATAATAATCTTCCAATAATGGTCTTCCGTGACCTCGAAATCTCCCGTGTCATTGACAACCATGGAGTCGTCGATCTGGATATCGAAAACTATGATGAAATATACCCAGACATCGAAAACCATTGAGCCGTCGACCTAGACATCGAAAACTATGGAGCCGTCGACCTAAATAGCGAAAACTATGGAGAAATATACCTAGACATCGAAAACCATAGAGAAATATACCTAGACATCGAAAACCATGGAGAAATATACTTAGACATCGAAAATCATGGAGAAATATACCAAGACATCGAAAACCATGGAGAAATATACCTAGACATCGAAAACTATGGAGCCGTCGATCTATATAGCGAAAACTATGGAGAAATATACCTAGACATCGAAAACCATAGAGAAATATACCTAGACATCGAAAACCATGGAGAAATATACCTAGACATCGAAAACTGTGGAGCCGTCGACCTAGATAGCGAAAACTATGGAGAAATATACTTAGACATCGAAAACGATAGAGAAATATACCTAGACATCGAAAACTATGGAGCCGTCGACATAGATAGCGAAAACTATGGAGAAATATACCTAGACATCGAAAACCGTGGAGAAATATACCTAGTTATCGAAAACCATGGAGAAATACACCTAGACATCGAAATCTATGGAGCCGTCGACCTAGATAGCGAAAACTATGAAGAAATATACCTAGACATCGAAAACCATGGAGCCGTCGACCTAGATAGCGAAAACTATGGAGAAATATACCTAGACATCGAAAACCATGGAGAAATATACCTAGACATCGAAAACTATGGAGCCGTCGACCTAGATAGTGAAAACTATGGAGAAATATACCTAGACATCGAAAACCATAGAGAAATATACCTAGACATCGAAAACGATAGAGAAATATACTTAGACATCGAAAACTATGGAGTCGTCGACCTAGATAGCGAAAACTATGGAGAAATATACCTAGACATCGAAAACCGTGGAGAAATATACCTAGTCATCGAAAACCATGGAGAAATACACCTAGACATCGAAATCTATGGAGCCGTCGACCTAGATAGCGAAAACTATGAAGAAATATACCTAGACATCGAAAACCATGGAGCCGTCGACCTAGATAGCGAAAACTATGGAGAAATATACCTAGACATCGAAAACCATGGAGAAATATACCTAGACATCCAAAACTATGGAGCCGTCGACCTAGATAGTGAAAACTATGAAGAAATATACCTAGACATCGAAAACCATAGAGAAATATACCTAGACATCGAAAACGATAGAGAAATATACTTAGACATCGAAAACCATGGAGAAATATACCTAGACATCCAAAACTATGGAGCCGTCGACCTAGATAGTGAAAACTATGAAGAAATATACCTAGTCATCGAAAACCATGGAGAAATACACCTAGACATCGAAATCTATGGAGCCGTCGACCTAGATAGCGAAAACTATGAAGAAATATACCTAGATATCAAAAACTATGGAGCCGTCGACCTAGATAGCGAAAACTATGGAGAAATATACCTAGTCATCGAAAACCATGGAGAAACATACCTAGACATCGAAAACTATGGAGCCGTCGACCTAGATAGCGAAAACTATGAAGAAATATACCTAGACATCGAAAACCATGGAGCCGTCGACCTAGATAGCGAAAACTATGGAGAAATATACCTAGACATCGAAAACCATGGAGAAATATACCTAGACATCGAAAACCATGGAGAAATATACCTGGACATCGAAAACTATGGAGCTGTCAACCTAGACAGCGAAAACTATGGAGAAATATACCTAGACATCGAAAACTATGGAGCCGTCGCCCTAGACAGCAAAAACTATGGAGACGTCGTTCTGGACATCGAAAACCATGAAGTTGTTGACCTAGAGAACGAAAACCATGCAGTTGTCGACGTAGACATCAAAAATCATGACAAAGTCCACCTGGATTTCGGCAACTAAGAACCGTCGACCTAATCACTGAAATTTGGAAAAATCAACCTGGACCACGAAATTTCGGACCCTGCGATCTCGCCTCGCACTTTATGAATAGTTTTCCTCTTGCTCCATACTGACGATTTACAATTTAATTCCTTGTAAAATCCGTGTATTTCCAGAATTATCCTACGATAAATCTATTATTATTCGAAAATAATTCGAAATAAAAATCAAATCGCATTTCAATTTAATGTGAATGAAATCAAAAGCACGATATTCCATTTCAAGCTGAAATGTATTTAAACGAAAAATTATTTCTCATTTCGAGCTAAAAAAAGTGGAGACTGAAAAACCATGTGTTATGTTATTTTATACACGAATACAAATACTTTTTTATTCGAATGTACTGCTTATCTCTGGACTATATCATTAAACGCTGTTGATAGAAAAAGACGTGATCTAATTCGTCTTGAAATTAATTAATTATTCAAATATATACTACTCTCATGCATATGAAAAAAAGTTTGATTCTGATGGGAACATATAACCGCACGCGTATACACGCAACTGTCAAACCGACAGCCGGAACTATCAAACTGATAGCGGGACTCCGAATTCGAGATTTCCAAGCGACCAATCACAGCACGAATAAAGGATAGAGGATTCAAATATCGATGATAACGTTGGCATCTTTTCCTATAGTAAAGAATTGCGCAATGCTGCCTCACGCGGCGATAACGAGTAACGAATCGGGATTCGTCACATCAATCCACACTCGATGGGCATGGCCCGCCCCAATGGTTACCCAATGAATGGTCCCTTAACGGACAACACCACTGTGACGGCTTCAAAAAATCGATTTTTTGAAAACCATTTCAAAAAATCTAAAATACTTTTAAGATTGAAATGCCGTTGGACCCAGGTCGAAAAAATAATTATTTTCGTATATATTGAATATTTTGTGGAGCGGTGCAGCGGTCCGCGACGCTCGGGGTCCCAACTTTGAACGCGTTTTTCTCAAAACCACTTTTTTGAGTGCGGCACGCAGCAGAACTCGAGCAATTTTTATCCGATCGACTTCAAATTTTTACTGTATCAATAAACGTAGATTATCTAGAGAAGTACATAAGATTTTTTCGATATCTCAATAATTATAAAAGTTATAGCCTATTTTCGACGAGAAATTTTGCTCAAAAATCATTCTTTAATTTCAAAGGCGTGCCTATTTTTTAAAAATCAATATTTTTCCAAATCCCTATGTACTTCTCTTCAAAATATCATATTATTAACGAAAACACTCGGTATTTTTTTTCAGATCGACGTTGAAGAGAGTTCTGCTGCGTGCCGCGAACCACTGCGGAGATGACGCGAGAGCTTCCCCAGCGCCACCATGCGGCGTGAAAAATGTGAAAAAAAAGTTTTTTGATACATTAATAAACAAGGAACAAAACCCAAAAAAAATTTTTTCGAATATCTCTTTTTTTCCCACAAAAAAAAAATTTTTGAAAAATGTGAAAAAAATAGGGGGTCACAGTGGTGTTGTCCGTTAACGGGTTATATCTAGTTGTGCTTGGGAAAATTGAGGGATTTTCATGATTTTTTTTAGCCATGTTAATATCATTTTATTAAAATACACTATACAGTATCAATTACTACACATTTTGAGGTACTTATATACATTTTTTTATGAAAAAAATTTCACTACTGGGGGAAATATGGCCGTTGTTCTAAAGCACCTTTTTTTGAACATCACTCGCGGTGAGCATGATATCTCTGAAACGGCTCATTTGAAATCGAAAAACCAAAAAGATTTCGTTAGTATAATACTATACGCTCTTCGTGAACGAAGGGTTAGCGAAATTTTGATTTAAAAAAAAAATGTCGATTTTTCTGAAGAGTTCGATTTTTGAGGTTCTAACAATTAGGTTTTTTGACAAAAAAAAAATATAAATTTTGGTCCGAATGAAAATTCCTTTGTTCACGAACAAACCTTATTTATTTATTATTTGATAGTTCATGGTTCATTGGTTAAATGAAATTATTGAACATTGTACAATTAATTGGTCAAATTAGTACCAAATCTTATTTGATAGTTCATGGCTCATTGGTTAAATGAAATTATTGAACATTGTACAATTAATTGGTCAAATTAATACCAAATCTTATTTGATAGTTCATGGCTCATTGGTTAAATGAAATTATTGAACATTATACAATTAATTGGTCAAATTAATACCAAATCTTATTTGATAGTTCATGGCTCATTGGTTAAATGAAATTATTGAACATTGTACAATTAATTGGTCAAATTAATACCAAATCTTATTTGATAGTTCATGGTTCATTGGTTAAATGAAATTATTGAACATTGTACAATTAATTGGTCAAATTAATACCAAATCTTATTTGATAGTTCATGGCTCATTGGTTAAATGAAATTATTGAACATTGTACAATTAATTGGTCAAATTAATACCAAATCTTATTTGATAGTTCATGGTTCATTGGTTAAATGAAATTATTGAACACTGTACAATTAATTGGTCAAATTAATACCAAATCTTATTTGATAGTTCATGGCTCATTGGTTAAATGAAATTATTGAACATTGTACAATTAATTGGTCAAATTAATATTAAATTTTACTGGTAATTTATGATTAAATATAAATTTATGATTAAATTTATTTTTAATCATAAACGAACAAAAATTGGTTAAATGAAATTATTGAACATTGTACAATTAATTGGTCAAATTAATATTAAATTTTACTGGTAATTTATGATTAAATATAAATTTATGATTAAATATAAATAGAAACGAGCTCGTAAAAGATTCAAATTGATTGGTTAAATTGCTTTCCAGAAATCGTGCTCACCGCAACAACACTTTTTAAAAAACATGATTCCGAGATAATCGCATTCGTCGATCGCTGCGCTCGGTGACTCGCACTCTCAGTTAGCGCGCGTAAATATATTTCTTTTAGTGCTCAGATCCTTATAATATTTTGGGTAAACGTTCTTAAGGCGGGCAACGCCTTTAGATGCTTCAAAAAATCAATTTTTTTTTTTATTTCATAAATCGATAGCAAAATATCTTAAGAATACACCCTGAAAATTTCAAAACGATATTCGGATTCTTTCTAACGGTATGTATATAAATGATAAAGACTCCTCGCTCGACTCCCAAGCGCGCTCAAACTTTAAACGTGTTTTTCTCGAAACGACATTTTTTCAATTTGCGAGAATCATAACTCAAAAACTAATTAATAGATCATCTTCAAATTTGGAATACGTTTACATAATATAATTTATTAAAACATCAACCTAAAGTTGGAAAGATTAGATTGTTTGAAACATATTTATTATTGCAAAATGCCAGGGAGGAAAATGCTAAAAATCGATCATTTTTTCTTTCAAACAGATTCCAATATTCAATTCTCGATTTTTTTTCAAAATTTAGGTTCATGATCTTAAAAAACATCTCAAGAATGTATAAAAATTTGTTGGACTATTTCAGATGTGAATTGCGAGCTGCATAATTCCCGCAAATCGACAACGACGATGAGAACACGCCAAGGGACACAGCGGATTACACCTTAATTACTGCATGAAATAATTTGAAAAAATTACCAGAGATGTATAAAAATATGAATAAATTATTGTCAGAGTTGCGAAAATTTCCGTTTTTTTTTTCACAGTAAAAAAATCCAAAAAATCATCTAATTTTCGGTCTCCTAAAGTGGTTGCTGACAATGTACTTTGAGAAAATGCAAAAAAAAGAAAAATTTCCATTTTTTCAACTAGATATAACCCCTTAATATTTCAGCGTGGCCTCGATAATAATTAAGGGGGTTTAAACACCTAGACCGATTAAATGTAATTTTTTAGCCACATATTAGACAACTTACTAATTTTTTTCTTGGCGCTACTGGATTCATTGAATCAAGGTTTTTCGTGGTCAACACTAGACCCCAAAATTGGGATCGAAAATGACCCCAATTTTTTTTGTAAAAAACTACTTTGCATGTTTTCGAAACTTTTTTCATTTTACAGAGTTTCCATCATTAAATATTTACGAAATGCGGCTTTATCATACACCATTCTTTTCGTGTTTTGATAATGAAGAGAATGGTGTATAATTAAACTTTATTAACACATGTGTAAAACTTTTTATATTAAAGAGAATATTGGGGTCATTTTCGACCCCGCTGTAGGGTTTACGATCGAAAAATAGATTTTTTAGGAGTCTAGGGTTAAAAACAGACATTTTGAAAACCGTTTACAACTATTTTTCATTTGAAACAAGTTGTACAGTATACTAAGATTCGACAACGTAAAAAACAGCTTACAAAAATGCTAAAGCGGTACCAGGTGTTCGCCACAAATCAACTGGCGAATAAATGAACTGGAAAATTTAACATTTTATGTATAGTGTAGCAGATTTTTTGAATGATCGATTTTTGACAAATTAGTGAACTTTGCAATGAAAAAAAAAACGGTTTCTGAGCATAAATTTGATGGTTTTCGGGCAAAAATAAAAAAAGTAATGAGCCTAAAACCAAAAATCTTATGATACACGATGTCTAATTGTGTACAATGTGACCGTGAAGAATTTTGAGAAAATCGGTCGAGAGGTTTCCGAAATTTTTCAGTTACCAGTTTTTTTAAACAGTTTTTTCACAAAGCTGTGTTACGACCGTGTACCACTTCGTTTGAATGAAAAAAAATTGGAAACATTTTCCAAAATGTATATTTACAATCACGAAAAATTTGTTTGCTCCAATAGTTTCCAAATTTTTTTTTTCATAATTTTTTAACCCCTTCCAGCGTATGTGCGTCGTTTCTATAACACATGCACTCTCTCCACGATGAGGCAAGCAAGAATAGTACGCGCTACGCACACCCTGGCTGGCCGCGCTTCGCGGTATCCAATGGCAACCCTTGCCCTTAAGCGAACAACGCGCGGCAACCCCCCGTCCGATGATTAGCCACTGGCGCGAATAGTGACCAGTGGCCGTCCCGATTCTGGGCACGGTTGATACCGTGCGAGGCAGTACCGCGAGAGTTTTTTCGTGCCTTCCTCGACGCCGTTCCTCGAGGCCGGTTTAGAGAAAACAATTGTATATATTTCCTCAATCGTCGAGGCCCGTTAGCAGTTATCGCGAACCGAAACACCGCCGTTCTTTGTTGGGAAATGTCTCGCCCACTCCCGGCAACCGGGAATAAACCTCTGAAGGATTTACGATGTACGCGAGTGATAACTCGGACATGAAAATATCATCGAAAACGTTGGAGAATACCAAAATTTCGGTGAGTACTGTGTACTCTATCTCTTTTCCATTTCCTGTTTTCAAATAGTATGAATAAACGATAGAAAATAGATAAAAAAATAAAAAGCCGAAGGTGGGGAATGTTGATCTAAACAAAACGATTTTGACGATACACATGCTGCAGCCGCGAGAGAAATAGGAGGCCAACAGGCACGTGGTTTCATTGGTTGTTTCTTGAATCGCGTCTATGCGGAAATCTTCCTATCCGCTCGTATGCACGGTCCCTAAATCCGCGTTGCAGGCGGTTTCACTTATACATACACGTGATTCTCTCTAAAACAAACTAAACTAATAAAGTGTGTCCGATATTTGGTTTGGAGCCGCGGTAAGAAAGCGTTACTTGCGGGGGCGGAAAGGGCGGGAGAAGGACTCTGTAGCGGCGGTGTCTGCTCGTTATCGCGAGGAAAATCGATCTTGTTCGCGTAGGTACGATAATGTACAACTAGTTGTTTTTACTCGTCGCTCTTTATGCTCTCTGCAAAGCTCTTATTCTCGTGTATACCCGGGGAAACTCTGGAGGAAAATTACACGAGTGCCAAATATTTGACCGGAGAAAATTTGATGAAATTCTCATTTCGTGACTGTTCTGCAGCAGTGTAAGAGCAATTCGCTTTTGAATATATTCAAAGACGTTCGTCTTATTGCTCCCTCCTTCTCCGTCGCACCCTCTTCTCCCTTCGTGCATGATTGAGAGCGTGCAACGACGAACTGTAAATCGATTCGACGATCTTTTGAGGTCATATCGGTCGCGCGAGTAAGCGAGAGGTGTGGAAAAGGAAGAGGCTTGTGATAGCGTGACGAGTGACGGGCAGCAGCCCGACGGAGCAACGAGAACGCGGACAGTCGTGTTTGAGAAGGTTGTAAATAATGTATATACGCCCGGAATATAGACTACCGCGGGACAATGCATCGCAGCGAAAAGGGGCCAACGGCGCTGTCGTCCAGCGAATATTCAAGGGAGAGACGCGATCAAGTTTCGTAAGGAAACCGCGTTTTTCCCGTTCGATCGGATCATTCGAACGAATCTCCCTTTTTTCAAGCCACATATAGCGGAAGCCGGAAACATCAATTGTCAAGGCTGGAAACGAGTTTTTTTTTTTCCAGTGGTCAAGCACAAGTAATGTCGCCTGTAATCACGTGCAAGCTCGACCTTGCCGCGCGAGCAAGATCGGCCTCTCAGCAAGGACGTTCTTTGTTTTCGTCAGCTTGAGAGTCCGAATGTTGTGAGCCACCGTTTCTATGGTAGCTCCGAATCCCCTACTACTCTTCCTCCTTGTCCAGAAAGTCTCGAGTGACCAGGTGGTCGATCCCCGTCTCGCAAGGCACGTGGTCAGTGAGTAACGGAGCTCTACTTTCGGTCATCTCGGCCGTAACAAATCCCCTCCTCCGGTGTGTTTCACCCTCGTTCTTCGCGAGCCTCCCACGCGAGATCGTCCCAGATCTCTCGTAAAACGGCCCCGCGAGAGGGTGGAACAACGACGGCGAAGAATCGGGTCAGCTTAGACATTATTTTCGACAGTCGGTCGTGGCGCGTTGACCGAAACTAAATCGTTCCAAACACGTACATTGATGAATTGTATGAGGAGCGTTTAACAAAAATTCGTGTATGTTTCTGAAATTTATCTTTTAAAGTTTTTAGCAGTGGTCTCGAGGTCTCGTATCGCGAAATATTCGCTGATCCGAGAAAGACGATGCGGGATTAATTTGGCGGATTTCGTCGCGTCGCGACGCTGGGTATGGACGCGAGGACACCACCGATCCCATCTAAAAATCCAGAGAGAGAGCGAGAATCTCGGAGAGAGCGAGGCAAGAGCCCCGAGCCCGTTAGCCTACCGCCGTTGACGCCCTTGTTACCGTCCAAATTCAACGGCTATTCACATCAGCGACAATACCAAAGTTCCAAAAAGCTCGTTGCTCCGGGAGCGTCGAGCTGGACGGGAGGAGTACCTCGCGTTTCGAAGGACCGTGAACATCGGGCAACGAGACCGTACAGGCACCCTGACACCTTTTAATAACTTCAATTTTCCCTTTCACTAGCAGCGGGAGAGAACAACAATATAAAATGTGATTGCAGGGTTCTCGAGATTGGAGCAACGCCGTTGATGCACGCTTGTCAACAGGGCGACAGATCGCGAGTACTCAGACTTTTGAAGGAACAGGCGGACACCCTCGGGTACAGAGATCGTACCCTACGTAGTGCCCTTCATTATTGCATGGACGCGGGTACAGGTGGGGCGGTCGTCGCGGCAGCTCCGGAGCTCATCGACGCTCCGGATGCCGAAGGGCACACGCCGCTTCATCTCGCCGTTATCGCCGGGGATGCTCGCCTCGTTGCTGTCCTACTGGCTAACGGCGCAGACGTAAACGCCAAGGATTCGGAGGGGCACGGGGTTCTCCACTGGGCCGCGGGTGAGAACAAAATCATCCGTTTTATTTCCCTTCGCTTTTATTATCGTTTCTCTCCTCATTCGTAAACCACAAATTGAATCACAAATTTAAATAACCTCGGAACTCTTGGCCTCCCCTTACTTTCCCGCGTGCCCGTATATCAAATAAGAAATAATAACAATCGTTTCTTGAGATCTCGAGGTTAGAGCGCGCCCATTTGGACAAAGGTCAGTGGGTCGATCCGCGAATCACGCGACAAACTCATTTCGTCTTTACTGATTCTCGGCTTGTCGAAGTGAATTATTCGAAAAATTAATTCCATCGATCTAACCAAATGCATTTGAGCACGCACCCACGAGTATTATTGTATATGTAATGGAATTAAGTACGACGATTTACGGAACGCATTCATGCGAGAAACAGTTTGCGGCGAGGCGGAATGCGTGAGGCTGGTTCTTGCGGCGGGAGCTCGTCCCTCGAGTCCCGATCTTCGGGGTGGTTCACCGTTGCACTACGCGGCCCAGTGTTGTGGCGCGGCCTGCACGACCCGACTCTCCGTTCCGACCAAACTCGGTCTGGAAATACTTCGGACTCTTCTCGAATTTGGTGCCGACGTAGATGCTCGGGACGAGGATGGACGACAGCCGATTCTCTGGGCTGCGAGCGCCGGAAGCGTCGAAGCCGTTCTCGCTCTCGCCAGGTATTTTTTTACGGTTTTTTATTTTGCTATTCTCTATTAATATGGTGGGAATTGAGTACAGCAGAGCGAGAAAGTTGACCTCAGATTTCTACTACCGGTTCGAAAACGACCCCAATTTTTTTTACTAAAAAACTTATTTCTTGCATTTTCGAAACTTTCCTTCGTTTTATAGTTTTATAGTTTTTGTTTGTAGTTTAGAGTTTTCATCATCAAATATTTACTAAATGCAAATTAACCGATAGCGATAGGTGCACGGTCGATGTGTGGCTCTGGCGATCTTTAAAATTCAGCAGCCTCGGGCGAGGCTAATACTTGGTTGGATAACCGCTTAGCCATGCACCGGCTCGCACATAAATCACTGAGCAAGAGGCAGTTTTTCTGAGTTTCTGATGGTGCTAATCAGTTGAAACTCAGTAAAAATATAGCCGCCTGTATCGGCCGGGTTTTATAGTTTCCCTTGTCCCTCGTGTAAATGCGATAGAGTAGTGCATTAGGAAATTGGGGGGGGGGGGGGGAAGTGGGGAAAAGGTGGGGTTAAAGTGATGGGATGGGTTTGTAAAAACCAGCAAGGATATACGCAGGAACAATAAAAATAAAAAATACTAAATGCAACTTTATCATGCAATATTCTCTTCGTTATCAAAAAACGAAGAAAATAGAGTATAATTAAACCTCATTATCGCATACGAGGAATATTTTATGCTAAAGAAAAGATTGGAATCGTTTTTGTACCCGTTGTAGGGTTTACGATCAGAAAAATAGATTGTAGGAGTCTAGCGTTAATCTCAATTTCGCGACTAACAGAGCGGGTGGTTCGGCGGCTGCGGGGGCGACCGACAAGGACGGTTTAACAGCTCTGCACTGCGCGGCCTCGAGAGGTCACGCGAGATGCGTCGAAGCTCTTGTTAATCTTTGCGGCTGTCACCCCGATCACGTTGACGATAACGGTTGCTCGGCTCTTCACTACGCGGCCACCCTCGGGCACGCGGACGCGACTGCCCTTCTCCTCAGACTCGGTGCCGATCCGAACCGTCGAGATCGAAAAGGTCGAACGTGAGTACACGGCGTTTCCTCTTTTTTAATGTATTTACTTTACGGTTTGTACCGACGATAACACAAAAAAGGTATCGCGCAACTCCGGCAGACCGGCGCTGTGCGCGGCGGCAAAAGGTCGGCTCGAGACTCTCAAGATTCTCGCCCAGCACGGCGGCTCCCTCCAGGCTCGTACGGTCCGAGGAACCGGTCTCGCTCACGAGGCCGTTCTTTCCGGATGCACAGAGCTCATTGAGTGGCTCGCGAAGAAACGACCGAGTGTTCTTGACCTCGCCACTCAGGATGGCAAGACACCGCTCCACGTAGCCGCTCTTCACGGCTATCTCGACGTGTGCAAAGTTTTACTCGACCACGGAGCAAGGGTCAACGCGGTTTTTCGTACGAGCAAAAACGGACCTATGACGACCCTCGACGCTGCACTCTACCGGGGTCATCGCGACTGTGCCAAACTCATACAGATGCACGGTGGAACTACCGCTCGACGTCTTGGAACTCACAACGAAACTTCGCCCATTCGAGGTTCTCATCTCACAATCGTTTAACCCTTCGAGCCATGGCTTCGAGCCATACGCTGTCCCACCTTTTTTTATGCAGTTTTTTGATTATTTAACTACTTTTGCCGCAATAAATACCGGATTTTTCGTTTGTACATGGTTCGTAGGATATTCATGAATGTACAAAAAATATGCACATTTATTATTTGTTAGCTGCATAAATTCCATGTATAAACGAATAGTCGAAATTCGTTCTTTTTCCTGAAAAAATGAATTTTCTACTAACCTACTATGAAAATCGCGATGGTCATTTTTTCACAACCTCAAGACAGTATTGTTCAGAAGTTTTTCAAAATTTTCTGGTCGGTGGTTTTTGTTACAAAAAATAAAGACACAATCGTTTCTGTACTAGATCCGATTTAATAGTATTGATTGAAAATTTCCGCTTATTTTCCAATTTTCAGTTCAGATTCTTAATCAGCTACTTCAAATCCTATATATATAAACTTACAAGTAAATCGTACGTAAGGAAAAATATATGCCTCAAAGGGTTGATTTTATCTTTATTAATCTGCAAGGGAAAAAAGTTTGTTCGTTATATATTTTAAGGGAGGAGAGGCGTTGTTTTCGATTTTTTTTTTAAGAATATGAAGTCTATTGCTTTACGAGTACCCATGTGGAAAATTATTAAGGCAGCCCGAAATAAATCTGAAGCCCGTAGGGACCGAAATGTGGATTTCCTACTAGGTACTTCCACGCCACAGCCAAACAAGGCCCTAAAAGGGAAAGAGCAGAGCTGGTGGAGTTTACAAGAAAAGTGTTCACTGACAAAACTTTTTGAGGACCTGGACGGGCATTGTCAAGGTAGCCTTAAGTTTATCGCCCTAATATTGCCAGGCCAGAATCCGATCGGGAAATGTCAGCTTCACCAAGATTATTAAAAAATGATGCGTTTGAGTTAAATTTTTGACGATCTAGACCGTTTCCATCAGAGTAGCTCTCATTCAAATAAATTGTAATATTTAATATCCAAACTGATGTGGAATCCTGCCATTGAATGAAAAATTTGAATCTGCTTTTTTCATTTGAATTCACAAACGTGTTTTCTTTAAGCAATAAAGCTTATTTTTGCAACATCGAATATGTTTAGTTATTTATAGACAATGAGAAATAATTATTTAATAATAAATAAATAATAAATATTCATTATTATTACACATTAATAATAAAATATAAACCATAATTATATTTATTATTACATTAATCATATAGTAGTAAATATTATTCTATGTATTTTTTATTAATAATTCGATTATTTATTAACTTTATTAACATTATCGATTAACTTGATATTATTATTATTGTTAATTGGAATTTCAGTTTACTGTGACTATTTCTGTCTTACTATGAGAATTCTATCACTTATAGATTCATTCAGGAGGTTGTATCGTTTCTCATGTAAAAATTATTTTCCAACTTTACACAATAAAATTTTGTAAATAGAAAGCTTAAGACAGTATTAAACTTCTGGCGGAATATGCCGATGATTCATCATCTCAAAATTGAGATATTTATTGTTGAAATTCGCAATTTTTTGAAAGCTTCTATAAGAGCCCATGTTAAGCTTGTCATTTTCAACAATGAATATCGCGATTACCAGGCGGTGAAACCTCTCCAAATTTTTCACACATAATTAAATGCTGTCCAAGAAGATTGATGCCAAATTTCAATACATTAACTTGGAATAATCAAATACAATGTATTTTTCGTATGATGTCATATAAATATCGATACAACTTCCTTAAATATACTGTATTATATGTACAAAAGTGAGGGGAAATCGCCCAATCTCGAGTATAGATACTCGGCCCGTCTTGCCTTGGACGTTCAACATTATCTTTTTAGTACTTGGCGTCAAGACGCTTCCGCGTCTCTAGATATGACGTATCTGTAGCATATGTTACATTTTTGAAACCAAAATTTCTCAACTAGATAATAGTGCAATGGGTAGCATGCGTGCGCGTTGGGTAAAAGATGAATAGGTGTAGGTCGGATCGAATCTCGGTGTAGATGAGAACATTTTTCTGCACAAGTTAATATCCAGAGTAATGGAAATACTGAAATAAGATGAACTATAATCAGATATGCAATTATAATTATAAAGAAGATATTTTTATCAACATTTATTTTTTGCTAGGGCTCCAAAAGGGCTTCCGTTAAAGGGCCCGACCTTTTTGCCCGGTTGGGCCCTCCTTGACAAAGTGTGACCGGCCCGCCAGGGGCCTTTCGGGCTTCCATATTGGGACCCTAACAGAGTAAGGGAAAAATAATCAGAGCCAAGCCAAGGCCCTAACTGAATTTCCGCACGGGTAAGGACGTGTTATTATACAACATATAACCCGCCCAAAAAAAAAATTAGTCTCGGCGAGAATCTCGGCAAGACGTCTCGCCAAGTCAGGTTTCTGAGAGTTTTCTAAATTCCTTCCGATAGTTTCCCTGAGGCTTTTTCCGAAATTTTCTGAAATTTCGCCAAAAAGTCTCGGCAATATTGTTTTCGAAAGGTTCCGAAACTTTTTCTGAGAATCTAATAGAGACTTTCGGAATTGAAATTTTTTGAATTCACTATGTATAGATAAAGGATTCTGGAGATTCCACTTCTTTAATCAGAGGTAGAATTAAGAAAACCTGTCATCAAATGATGAATGATTTTCTATAAATAATCGACCGGATTATGTAGAAATTAGGCAGCCTATCCGCAGATGCGAACCTAGGCGCACGTCACCACCTACCGGCCAAAAAGGGAAGTTAAGATGCAAATTTACATCTCAACGTCTCTTCTTAACCGGTAGATGGTGACGTGCGCCTATGTTCGCATCTGCGGATAGGCTACTTGATTTCTATATAATCCGGTCGATATTTTTATTTCATTATAATTTCATTATATTTCATTATAATGAAATGAAATAAATTAATAATTATTAATTTATTTGCTATTAAAACACTGACTCGGGTGTATTAAAGAGCACATTTTTACGAATGCTTCGTCTTTGAAACTCGATAACGGTTTTCTTTTCCAACTTCGATAAAGAAGGTATTTGATTCACAAGTCTGCTGTGTCTTCAGCTTCAGAATCTTTGTTTTATGTATATAAATAATCAATTCAGGAAAATTTAATGCGGAAAGCCTCTCGCCGAGACTCTTAGCAAGAGTTTCGGAACACTTCGGAAAGTATCTGAAAGGGTCTCGGCGAGACTCTCGAAAAAGTTTTCCCTGTGGGTTCCGCGGCGTATTTTCGAGAAGGCAACTTTAGCCAGCAGCGGTGCAGTTTTTTATTAATATTTCTCCATTTTAAATTCATTTCAGTTAGTTCAAATCAATATATATAATAAATGTAAGCGTGGTTTATCCGTGCGGACCGCTATAACTCCGCAACACATTCCCGCACCCCCGTGGGGGATATATGGTATGGCAGCTCTCCATCCCCCATCCATGAAGGTTTCGGTTTGGAACTGCAGGGGTTGGGTTCGGAGATATGGGTGTCAAAATAGGGCATCGCACCAATGGACTTTTCATGGGAAGTTGGTGACGCAGCTGGAAATCGAGTGCCGAAGTGGCCGAGACTGGCCAGAATGTTCCTAAATGTTTCCAGAATGTTTTAGAATGTTCGAGAATGTTGGAGAATGTTGTAGAATGTTATAGAATCTTCCAGAAGGCTCGAGAATGATTTAGAATGTTTCAGAATGTTTTAGAATCTTCCAGAAGGTTCGAGAATGATTTAGAATGTTCCAGAATGTTATAGAATCTTCCAGAAGGTTCGAGAATGTTCTAGAATGTTCCAGAATGTTCGAGAATGTTCTAGAATGTTCCAGGATGTTCGACAATATTCTAAAATGTCCCAGAAGGTTCTAGACCTTCAAAGGGGGACTTCCAGTTCCGAAATGTTCAAGAATGTTGCACACGGTTCTGGATCATCGAAGGGACTTCTTGTTCCGGAACGTTCTACAATATTCTAGAAACCAGAAACGGAAGCCCAGAATCTTCTGGAACATTCGAGAATGTTCCATTATCCTGTTCTGGTGGGGATACGTTTCAGCTCAGAAGGGTATATATAGGCGATGGCGAGGCGCATGCGTCAGTATACTTTTGGAAATAAAAAGCAGTTTTCTTTCACTAAATTAAATACAACTGTCTTGAGTATACAACTGTATTGAGTATTTATAATTTCTGTATTTAAAGGTTTATTTTTTTAATTCACATTTGATAGGAGCTGGTTGGCTTTGTCCGAGCGAAGCGAGGGTAACTCCGGTTAGTGCTAAATAATAATATTTCCTTAATTGTAAAGCAATTAACTTCATATTCTCTTGAAAAAAAAAAAAAATCGAGAAAAATGACTGTTTACCTGACTCTCCAATTTTAAATCTTAAGGGGACTTAAAATTGGAGTAGAATTAAACGGGTTTCAATAAAACTTCCGCAGATAGTTTTCACTATATTATTTCGTAGGAACATAAAAACACTAATTCGCATGTTAGGAAAAATTGATTAAAATCGATAATCTATAATAATTCGCTAAAAATCGAAAAATAAAGATACATACATGAATCAAGCGTGATTTTGAATATAATTCAAATACAAGGAAAATAAGCAATAGTTAGAGCTCGATTTTCGAACAGGAAATTGAACGATTTTTGTTTATTTTGATTTTTTTAATTATTTTGAATTTTATTTTAACAGTTTATTTTAATGTATTTTGATCTAATAAACCGTTAATTTTTTTATTTAATTTTATAGCCGTTACATTATAAAAACCACTATTTTGTTGTAACTCAATTTACTTTGCGACTGAAACTTCTTTTTTCCTCAAATAAGTACAGGATTCGCTGCTCAATTGAGCGTGAAACGTGAGGACTCGAGCACGGAAGAGACGAGCGGTGGTTCGAATCGGCGTCATCGCGGGTTCGAGTCGCATATTCCACCGGAACAGCAACGAACGATGGAGAAGAGACATCGATGGGAGCGCGATGCTGAGGCTGCTGGTGGAGATACGGCGGCGCGAGTGACGGTCGAGAATCGTCGGGATAGCGGAAGTTTTAGCGAGGAGGAGATTACGGTCGGGGAGTCATCAAGACGTTGTTGTCGACGTCGGCACCATCATTGTTGTCGTCATCGTCGACGCCGTCATCCTCGCCGTCCCGATTACGAGAAGACTCGTGCCGATTGCGACAGACGAGCCAAAAGCGAATCGTCAAGGTACGAGGAAAAGAGACGCGAGTACGGCGAATCTTGGAGCGATGCGAACGAGTATTCGACCGAGGAGGAGAAAGACGAAAAGGTAGAGAAGGAAAAAAAAGCTTCTCGACCGAGAGTGCCAGGCACCGGAGCCAAGAAGTCGAGGGATGGAACGTGCGACATCACGGACAATGGGACAGATATCGAAGATGAGAGTGTGAGCGACGACAGTCTTGAGGTAGTGGTCATTGTGAAAAAATCGTTGGAAAAAACATCCGAAAAGATACAAATATCCGGAAATAAGTCGAAAACCCCTCGGGAAACTTCGAAAGAGACAAGAATTAGAGAGGAAACGAGACAGTCGAGAAGAAGGCGGAGGTCAAAAGGAGGCCGAGGAGAGAGCGTCGAGCGTGTCGGGGATGAAGCCGAGGCAGAAAGAGGGCCAACGGAGGAGAGGATCGTCGAGAAAAGCAACGAGGAGGAAGAACGGAAACATCTTGGGGAGGATGCCACGGACTCGACGAGCCCGGAAACGGTTGAAAGGGTCACCGTCACCGCGCTCGTTCACAAGGACGAAGCACCGGATACACCTGAAGATGAAGAAAAACGCGTGACCACCCCGGCGGCACCGTTCAAAGCTGAGAAGGAGGAAGAGACCAATCGAGGAGGAGCAAAGAGAGAAGCGGAGGAAGTCAAGAACGCAGAGACCTCGGAGCCTTTGCGAACCGACACTAGTAACGAAGAGTTGAAACGTCCTGAAACACCAAGCCCGAGGATGTCTCAGCAGGACGCTGTCGAACAAGCTGCGGATGAAGTCGCTCAGACGACATCGACAACGACAACAACGACGAGTCCGAGGAGCGACGAGGATAAGATTAAAAAAAAAGAAGACGATGAGTCCGGAAGTAACAGTCGCTGCTCGAGCCCTACCAAACTGGGAATTTCTCCCGAGCTCGAGGAGCAATCCGAGGAAAAGTCAGCTTGTCTCGAAGCCAAGGAGAGCACTATCGTAGAGCCTGAAAAAGTGGAAACGTCGAATCTCGGTCAAGAAGCTTCTGTTCCTTCCGAGAAGATCGTGGCGACAGAACCAGTCGGCGATAACAGTGAAAATTTGATGGATAAGCGTGAAGAAATAGCTGACAATAGAATCGATGAAACGAGGGAGAGTGAGAGCGCGTATGAGTCGACCGATGCTAAATTACCTTTGACGGCGGAGGACTCGGCGAAATCTTCACGAAGCGAGAGTCGTTCGCGGCCGTCAACGGGAAAGAAAATGAGTAGTGGCGAGGGCCCTTCGGACAGGAGCGCGATCGTCGCTGTTATCGAAAGTCCCGAGTGGGACGAGGAGGAGATTGAGAAGGAAATTGAGCGGGCTGCGAACGCGAAAGACGAGAGTGCCGATCGAGAAACCGATCTTGATGATTCTCCCAGAGTTTTTCGCGTTCTCCGAAGCGCCAGCGAGGAGCAAGAGGAGGAAGAAGAGAGTCCTGGGGGCTTATCGTTACCGAGGAAATCGTCAAGAGTGACAAAAGGTAAAGATTTGGTGTCCCAGCCTTTACAGTCGGCAGCGCAGAGGCGAGTAGGATCTCGAGGGCGAAGCGGCGGGAGCGCGGATAGCGAGGTCCGCGGAGGAGGCCGTGGGAAGCAGCGCAGGGACAGCGCTGGTAGAGACAGTGGCATCGAGCCGAGTCCCCGAGTTTCCAAGATTCCTACGAGGACCACGAAACCACGACACTGCCCCAACACGGACAAACAACGAGCTTTGAACATGGAAACTATCACTCGGGACGTTCAAGTCAGTCTTAGACGTTATCATCTCGAGAGAAAGATTTTCTTTCAACTGATGGAGTTAAAAAGACTGCAAATACGTCACGGAAGGGCCAACGAGCACGTGTTGGTTAAGCGTCAGGTGAGAATATATTAAAAACGAGATATTGGTGGCTGCTGTTGCGCTGCAGCAACGAATCGGTTATCTGTTATACAAAAAATCTGTTACATTTAAAATTAGCAACATTTTTAAAAATTTCATTTTCCTTTTTTTTTACATTTGAAGTTTTTGATTATCTGCTTCTCTCACAGGTAGAGTCATTTCACAGAGCAGGCATGTCGGGTCCAGCCCTCGGGGTAGCCAAATACGATCAAGCTCTCACATTCAGGTTTTTATCGAAATCACAATTATTCTCAAAAATTCAAACTATCTCCAGTTCAATCTCGAAAGGGATAATGCCACTTTAGCACCCGGAAAAACAGTTTTATTTTGATTACTTTTATGGGTATATAATTGATGGCAGAAAAAATGTATTTGAAGGCCTTTATTGTGCGTAAGTTGAACATTATGCACAAATATTTTGAAATCTTTTCTTCACAAAATAACGGTGCTAGAGCTAAACAAATGAATGCTTTTCTCACAGACAGTGCTCCCCGGGCGGAAAGATTCCTTTGCCAATTTTTTATCCAGTACAGAAAACCATTTTTTTTTCCGTTTTATATCAAACTCACTAGGGAAGTACGACTGGTAAAATACCATTTTTTGTAAAAATGACGCATGTTTGAACAAAAAGTTTAATCTTTGGCTGGAAAATTGTTTATAACAAAAAAAGTATTCGGCAGACAGTACAACTCTCACGTACTCGTTTAAGTAATAAAATTTGACGTTATGCTGAACATTCCAAGGAAATGGATAAAGATCTGTTAGAGTTATGTTTCCGCCCAGTTTGAAAAAAGCAACTTTCAGAAAAAGCTCTGGCGTCGTCATTGAAAAAAAATACCGTTCGAAAAATGTGTGGCTATCCTTCAATAAAATTCAAAATTAAAGATAAAAAAATTTAATTAAATTTAATATTAAAAAATAAATATTATTTGAATTTGTAAAAATCGGAGTGACCTTAGCATCATAAATCATTCTTAGAGATTTTGAGGCCTTTCTGTACGAACAACTGAGACGACTTCAGCGTCGCCCAGCCACACCAGATTTTTGCACCGAGGCAAAGCAGTGCACTCGAACAACTCATCGCTGCCATCATGCCACAAGCGCGTACACCTCGCTCCCAATTTACACTTATCGTAAGTTATCCCCGTCAATTTACCGAGAGATTTTCGCCATCCGCCTCCAGTGCCAAACTCTGGTATATATTTCCGGATGAGATTGGCGGGACGCGCGAGGGCATCAATCTCCTTCGGGATCTATAATTTTCAGGCATTCGCATTAGTCCTCCCGGTGAACCGATCTCCGTAGCTTGATCGTAGATTATAATTGCAGTGGGTGGAGGAGGTGGTGGTCAAGATCGGGAGGAGGCTCTTCTTCCGAGGATTGAGAATCGGGGAAGGGGTCGAATGACGGTACTCACCTCATATTAACCGCATAAATTCTCTTTACTCTCTTTCTTTTAATTCCTTTTTTTCCCCTCTCACTCCCTCCCTTGCGGCCAAAATCGACCGCGAGCAAGTGGAGGAGAAGGAGGATCGCGAAAGAAATAGCGACACATTTGTCACGCTGCATTAAACTGAAAATTAGTGTTAACCTTTTGAGGCATACATCGTTGCTTACATACGATTTATTTGAAAGTTTTCATGCATCCGTTTTTTGGGCTCATTGATTACGAATGTGAACTAAAAATTAGAAAATAAGCGATAATTTTCCGTCAATGCTATTGTTAATTTAGATCTAGTATAGAAAAGATTGCATCTTTATTTTTTTAGAAAAAAAACGACAGACCGAAAAATTTTGAAAAAATTCTAAACAATTCGTTGGAGTGTATTGAGATTGTGAAAAAATTTCCATCCCGATTTTCATAGTAGATTAGTAGAAATTCTATTTTTTCATAAAAAAGTACGAATTTTGACTATTTCGTTCATGAATGTCTTACGGATCATGTATGAACGAAAAATCGAGCATTTGTTGCGGCAAAAGTAGTTAGGTAATCAAAAAAACTGCAAAAAAATGTGGGACAACGTAATTCCTATCATGTCTCAAAGGGTTAACCGAAAAGGAAAAAAAAATAGTAATGAATTACTCAAGATTGTAATAAAATTAACGTTAAAATTGAAAAACAGGTTAAAGTGACGAGAGGAGAGGAAAAACGGGTGATCGCGCTTCCCACGGCAAAGCTGGACCGTACGAAGCGCTATTTCGTGACGTTCACAGTGAGCAGGGGCGAGCACGGTAACGAGCAGACGTTGTTGTCATCCTCGGCGTCGTCATCATCGGCGTCTTTGCAAGGGACGACGATACAGTCGCGGCGCAACACCCAGAGAAACGCAAAGAGCGTTTGAATCTTCGCCTCTCTGCGATATTTCTTGTTTTCACTGATAATCTGTCGATAAATCATAGAACAAAAAAAAACAACTGCCTGAACGCATATTCGTCCTCCGTGTCGAATGATTTTCGACACCCAGCCAACAGCGGAGCCAGAAAAAATGATATTTTCTATCGCTGAACGAGGACCATAGTGCTGCTTGCACGTCCACATCACGGAGAGAAAATTTCTCTAAAAATTACTATAGTATCATAGTAGCAGGGTGTAACATCGCCACATTTATTAAATTTTGCGCAAGCACGAGCGCTCGAAATATCATGTACCATACCAAGTTTTAAACAGTAGCACGGCGATTTCAGTAATCGCGCACAAACGCTCGAATTTTTGCAATGTCACTGTCATTTTTTGCCGTAGACTTATAATACTAATTGTGATAACTCTAGAATCAATATATAAATGAATATGGAACGATTTTCTTCTTTGGAAGTTGGTGAATTCTTTGGAAGGCGGAATAAATTTTACAATATTCCTTGTAAAAATTCGTTTCGGAGTAAAGCACTTTTACACTCTGCTCCGGGCAAAATTCACCATTTATAATATTTGGTTTTGTATGAAGCCAAAAATTACTATGTTTTCGGGGAAAATTTCACAAAAGAAATGAAATAGTAGTCGGTCACGATGGTACCATCGTAATTTTTGAAGAAATTTTCTCTCCGTGATATCTCGTTCAGTTTCTTTGTCTTTTATGTGTACCTATGAACAGAGCTGTAACGCATTTATGGATAGTTGCCGATACAAAAAAATATATATAGATTGTAACATAATCGAGAGTGTTAATAAATATTCTGGCATTGACTGATCGAGACTCGCGTGCGTTGGTGACGTCCACGCTATTCTGATGCGATTGTCGTTGATCCGTTTTTCACAATGAGCAGCAGCAGCATTATTATCGTGTACATGGATCGATGAATCGACGACTATTCGCGCTGCGACACAGACTGGCTCGCTATCAAGTGAAACTGAGAGCAGGTTTGTTTCGAGTGACGATCAAGGTGAATTATTTCATCGAAAAGTATTTAAAATATCGACCCGTATGTTTAAACTGAATTAAGATATACCGCTCGTCTCAAGGATGAGGGCATTTCTCATTTCAACGGAGCAGGTTTTGCAAAACGTAGTTTATAACCGTCAGAAAAAATGGGTTACGAGAAACGAAAAAAGTGCCGCTGAATCGGGGCAATCGCACCTGGAACTTCATGATTTTTACTCGAACGCTTCTTTAACTCACTTTTCCAGATCGCTACTCTAACTCTCGTCCTTTTTTTGTAATGTACAATATAACAGCAGAATCGTGTTATTTCAGTAGTTGCACAACGCTGGTACGCCAGGCGATACCTTATTTCGCTCTCTCTTTTCTTCATGTTCTCGGTATACTTTCTTTTCTGGTATATATCGATTTTTCGGGTATGACGTAGCGGTTTGACGACGACGAGTTCGATACATATCAAATCCTCTCGGTTATACCAATGTAAGGCGAAATGACAGACGACTGAGTCACAATGAGTGCGAGGGAGACAATAATTTTAGCTGTTCTAAATTTTCTCCTAAACGATACATTTTTTTGGAAATAAATGAAAGACGCACTTTCCGATTTTTGGCAAAGAAAAGAGTATATATCCTTAAGGTGCTCTATCAGTTGCGTGAAAGACAACTGAAAATCAGATTCCCATTTTTTTCGGAGTCTCGAGATATTTCGAGAAAGAGAAAACTTACACCATGTTCTCTGTTGAAAGGAGAACAACGTGTAACTTTTATTTTTCTTGAAGACTCAACTGTGCCAGAGAAAAATGTGCAGTAATATTTTTACCGACTGAATAACTGATAGATCGTCGTAAGGGACTGAACGATGCTTTGGCAAAGCTCCCGCGTGGATCAGACGCGTAAGTAAAAGGTACGCGCGTATCAGCTGCGTGGAATCATGATAAAAATATGGAGAAAAGAGGTTCGGGTGATAAGAACGCTGGCGGTGGTCGCGCGCGCGGCTCTGGATACGATTTCGTGGCTTACGGGGAGACCAGTGTCCCCGCGAGAGGCCGCGACGTTGCACGCGGTAAGAGCGTATATGAATGGCCCTTAGACGTGATTATTTCAGTGCGGTTTAAGCTCTGGAGCAGCAGCAGCAGCAGTACCGATTCGAGCTTTTGCGACGATTGAACCCCATGCACTCGACGACCGTGAACGGAATGTTAGAAAAAGAATTATTCGGGAGAGCGCGTAGTAGTACCATCAGCGTTCTAAATGTGCGAGACAACCTTGTTTAACAAACAGTAATCACTAGAAATACAAAACATATATTTATATTAACGTCGGAGTTTTGGACGCATGGACAAATGGCTTCAAGATAGAAAGCTGTGGCTCTTTGGGAATACTCTACCGCTTTTGCCGCGCAGGTAAAACTATCAATTATTATTTTAATTTTCGCTTGTTATTAGTTATGCGCGTATGAGCTACGAGAAACACCTGAATCGATTATAATGCTGCTCTCTCCGCTGCTGTCAGCGCCACTGTCGTACATCAAAACAATCTAGACCGTCGCGCTTTCACGGCCAAACGGCCAAACAGCCATATACGCGACTAATGCGATCATTCGTTGCATTTCCTTCGCTAAATCATTTGGCATTTCGCCACCTCGAATGGCGTTTTCGTAAAGGATTTTGTCCCTATTCGTAATTGATGCCACGATATATTTGTGTAAGGCTAGAAAAAGTCGAAAAATTGACAAACACTTCGGAAGAATCGCGAGTATAGAGTCCAATGACTCGACACTATACGGTGAAACACCCAGACCTCGGCCATGTACCAATATTCGGCCTCTGTTCATACAAGGCCGACTACTGGTACGCAGCTGGCGACTGGGTGTTTTACCCTACTGCTGTTCGTTCGTTACTCCGTGTCAGCGTTGTTTTACAAGTGCGCAACTTTTGAGCTCTAATGCGCTAGCCGCCGTGGTCGCCGTGGTGCGAGTACACGCGATATTGATCGTCGATAATCGAGGAGCCTAAGCAGACGCGGGTGATTCGCTCGTCAAAAATACGGGGGTAACAATTAACCCGCCCGCGCTCAACCACGCGTCACTACTTTGCCGAGCAACGTATCGAGGCAAATTAGTGCCGAGTGATACGCCGCGCTTGACAATACACGCCGGTCGCAGCGACCGATGGCATTGCCGACATCCAGACGATCTGTTTCCCGCGATGAACGCTCTCTTTCAACTTTTGTGAGTCGCCGTATTTGTTGTACAAAAGTTTAAGGCACTCACGCTTCTCCAAGGCGGAGATGAGCGCCTTAAGGTGAAAATTTATACATCGACTGAACCGCCATCGGTGCAAAAAGATAGTTGCTTTTAGAGGTTCCAAGTTTTTTCCTAAACAATAAATACTTTTCGGAACAAACGAAAGACGCACCTTAAGCTCTGCCGAAAAGTAAACAGAGTTATTATTATTTCCCTGAAATATAAATCTTTTGGGAGAAAATGTGGATTTTTGGCGACCGTTCGTCTACGGTTTCACCTTTTAAGGGAAACTCTTGATCTCTCGTACTCATGGCAGCTCAGTACGTGTGTCATTTTACCTTAGGGCAGTGTCATGATTTGGAGCATGAATAAGAGTGATTTTCGGAAATTTTTTCTAAAAAAAAAAAAAAGATCAATCTTTCTATACCTTTGAACATAATAATTGTACATTTTGAGAGTATACGCAACATTTTTTTATGGTATTATAATTGCAAATGGCGGAATTGTAAATAAATCAGCGAACCGACTCGCCATTTGAGTATCCAATTGGCCGGGAAAATGGAATCCGTAATTCCTTGTGTGAAATTAAAAAACAGGAAGTATTACACGGAAAGAATGAATTATAGTTTTTACTGAGATTTTCATGAAACTTTACAGTATCGCACATTAGTAGCGCCTTCCGGACGCGGAAACATCAATTTTTCATGAAACTTTAAACAAAATCTGCAAGTCCCTGTGGTGGAAAATACTAATATCGTAAATAACATATCGCATGCCCTTTAAATGAATTCTTACAGTGTCGAATAGTAGAAAGTACACGCCACATTCACCCCGTTTTTACAGTGTGAAACCGTAAAAACTACACGAAATAATAAACTGAACTTATCCTCATCAGAATTGCCCACACACAAACATAAAATTGTTTAGAACAAATAAAATTTAAAAAAATTCTTCAATTATACATGCATTTTTCATAATTGTCGATCATACTTTCTTACATCCATCACTCCCGACATAAATTTCTACAGAAAAAATTTCCTACCTACACTGGGATTCAATGTGACCTACCAACCCCTATCTACGCCCCAACGCGCACAGACGCTACTTATTACACCATTATCTACTTGATAATTATTGGTTAAAAAAAATGATACGTACATATCCAATCCGGAATATACTCGGTGACGTCAATGAATAATCTATGAGACAAGTCTTTTGAAAGCAAGAAAAATTTGAAATATAAAAAATATTGAATTTTCATATATTACAATGTAGCTTGTCCGTAACGCTTTCGTATAGTTCAAAATTCGTCGCCCATTGTTTGAGCCATACTAAGCAAATATAGCAACAGTATTCAATAAGTGTATCACTTTGAAATTTCCTGGCTCACGTGCTTGGAAAAATTACAGTGTACACTGCCAAAATTGAAAGTAACAGCAAATTTTGTAGTACGTTTCAAATTTTTACTGGGCACACTGCAATTTCTAATTTATATCGACGGTAATTTTCTCTATTGGAAGTACGCAATTTTTGTATTTTCTAATTACAATTTTTCATGTATGCCATTTAACATTTTTTACAATTTTCAATATCAGCAAATAGTATTGGTTCACAGTTTATTTTCCTATGCGTATTGAATATTTTACTGGGGGCACTGTAAATTTTACATTTAAGGGGAGCAACCGCTTTAGGAGACCGAAAACTAGATGATTATTTGGATTTTTTTTTATTGTGAAAAAAAAAACGGAAATTTCCGCAACTCTGACAATAATTTATTCATATTTTCATACATCTCGGGTAATTTTTTCACGTTTTATTTCATGCATTAATTAAGGTGTGATCCGCTGTGTCCCTTGGCGTGTCCTCATCGTCGTTGTCGATTTGCGGGAATTGTGCAGCTCACAATTCGCATCTGAAATAGTCCAACAAATTTTTATACATTCTTGAGATGTTTTTTAAGAACATGGACCTAAATTTTGAAAAAAAATCGAGAATTGAATGTTGGAGCGTGTTTGAAAAAAAATGATTGACTTTTAGCATTTTTTTCCCGGCAGTTTGCAATAATAAATATGTTTTAAACAATCTAATTTGTCCAACTTTAGGTTCATGTTTTAATAAATTATATTATGTAAACGTGTTCCAAATTTGAAGATGATCCATCAATTAGTTTTTGAATTATGATTCCCGCAAATTGAAAAATGTCGTTTCGAGAAAAACACGTTTAAAGTTTGAGCGCGCTTGGGAGTCGAGCGGAGAGTCTTTATCATTTATATACATACCGTTAGAAGGAATCCGAATATCGTTTTGAAATTTTCAGGGTGTATTCTTAAGATATTTTGCTAACGATTTATGAAATAAAACAAAAATTGATTTTTTGAAGCATCTAACGTGGTTGTTCCCCTTAATACATAGTAGGATTCCTCGTTTTTATTTGTAATATCTGCTGTGTCATTTTTTTGCGGTGAACATTGAGTTTTTTACAGTTTGGATCAATATTAATAATTGATCAGAAAGTAAAAAAACACATTAAATCAATTATTTTGTAATGGAACACACTTCAAAACGACTAATTTAGAGTTTTCAACTGTATATTTTGTTTTAGTTGCAGTAATTTTTAAATATCGATCATTAATTTTTACAGATCATTTTTTTCCGTGTATCAATTCGCATTCATTATTCAAATTTGAAAAATTCCGTAAAAAGTGGATAATTGTAAAAATTTACGAGCTCATAGGAGACACAGACGATTAGCGCATCGTGTGGCGCGTGGTATCGCGACGTAGTACCTTAATTCGTAGTGGTGTCAAAAACGGATCCCCCACGATTTAAATCTCGCGATCGAAATAATTGCAGCACGGATATTCTTCATTACGGCGTCCACAAGCCGCGAGAGCGCGTTCCGTTTTTTCGGCTTCTTTTTTTCCCGAATCGATATAAATGTGGAAAAAATGCGGCGGTATTTTCTTATTCGGCGGTGAGCGATCGATCGCGATGGCGATGGCGCGCCGGCGGCGGCAGGCGCGCCGCTAAAATGACGCTACAGTAAAAAAGCGACTACGTTCAGCGAGAAGTATCGCAATTTTTATATCCGTATACAATAAAATAAATCTTGTATATCTTATTTATTTTTCGAGCCATGTAATTGCTATTTTATTAAAAAAAAAATTTTTATAACTCTTTATATATCAATTTATATATACAAATATACAAGAAGAAAAAGAACGTAGGGTTATGGCGTCATGGGTGAATCGCATATAATAATTTAATTACGGCTATGCTCGTACCAAAAATCGTCCAACAAGTCACAAAAATGGTCAACGATATGCGATTCGCGAATTATCGGCAACGTGCACCCGTGTGGTAAGTCGAACGTACGAGAAAACCTGAGATTAGGGGGCACCGATAATCGTTTCGTCACCAGTAAAAGGTGAAGCAGGATGACTAGGGTCGCGCGAACGGGCCGGGGATAAAGGGGCTCTGCCAGGAAGAGTGCGCGCGGTTATCCGCCACGCAGAGGGGCTTGACCTCTGGTCAACACGATGAGAACAAGGACAGTATGGTTTGTAGCCTCGTCGTGCAGTATAAACTTTGAGAGGACCGACGTCGCGGTGGGATATTATGCTTTTTGTTCAGCAATTTAGTCTGCCCTGTCTCGGGAGATTTTCAAAGTGCGTTGTTTATCGTTGTATATTGTTATTCGTCGAAAACTCGTTCCTTTCTGTCTCACTGTCACCTGCTTCAACTTTTTTCCAATACTAGATACAATTATCGAGCTGTAGAACCGCGGAAACATTCACCAATTCTTGATGCCTTATGTCGAGAAGCTGGCGAATGCAGTAAAATCGGCAGACGTATTTAACTTCGTTTTATCATGTTTCATATTGGCATGAAGGTCTCGCGCGCCGAGCAAAGCGATGGAGAGGTATGAGAGACTGGCGCGTCTCGGTGAGGGTAGCTACGGGGTTGTCTTTCAATGCCGAGATCGTCAAACCGGAAGACTCGTGGCCGTTAAAAAGTTTCAACAGACCGAGGATGATCCTCTCATACGAAAGATCGCACTTCGAGAAATACGTCTGCTTAAGGTATTTCGTTTTTTGTGCATTTTGTATGTTTTTATCGTATTGTTATTTTACTTATGGGAAATATGAAAAGAGCGAGATTGTCGGAAGTCCGCGTAGAGTAAAACGTGAGACTCTTTCGCCTGGTGGTTGCTCGTAATGGTCAATATTGACCGGTCAATAAAATATGTTGCTGCTGAGTACCATACTCCCGCTTCGCCTTCGCCCCCCCCCCCCCCCCCCTCCCTTATCGACCGGTCATCAAGAAACACCAGTCTCTTCGGACTTTTGCTACGGAAGGGAATGCGCCATAGCCACTATTCCGCCGGCGCCCTTTGACCTTTTAATCCTTCAAGGATATTCGTCCTTATATTACTCGTTCGCACGCTTTTCCGCCCAAAACATGTCGTTAAGGGCTAAAACCACTGTAACGGCCTCAAAAAATGTCTTTTCGACAATTTTTTTCGGGTGGAAGGAAAGGTAATAGAATAATAATATTCGGGGGAGTTATTAAGCATATATTTAACTGTACAACAAAAAATTATGTTTGAAAAATATTTAAAAATGGCGACACCAGAGCCATTCTCGCGAGGATTGTTGAATTCCAGGCGCTCTGCAGCACGCAGTGTAACTGGTGCAATTGTTGATCTGGAATAAAAAAAAAACACTTAAGGAGGTTGTATCGTTTCTTATGTAAAAATTATTTTCCAACTTTATACAATAAAATTTTGTAAATAGAAAGCTTAAGACAGTATTAAACTTCCGGCGGAATATGCCGATGATTCATCGCCTCAAAATTGAGATATTTATTGTTGAAGTTCGCAATTTTTTGAAAGCTTCCATAAGAGCCCATGTTAAACTTGTCATTTTCAACAATGAATATCTCGATTACCATGCGGTGAAACCTCTCCAAATTTTTCACACATAAATTAATTCTGTTCAAGAAGATTCACGCCAAATTTCAATACATTAACTTGGAATAATCAAATATAATGTATTTTTCATATGATGTCATATAAATATCGATACAACCTCCTTAATCTAGACACTCATAGCTAGTGAAGTACGTAGGGGTTTTTGAAAATATTTATTTTTGTATTATTGGCGAGTGTTTGAATGAAGAGGTTCAATTTTCGACAGAAAAAAGGGGTAATTATTTGTTGATAAAAAATGTTTAAATGAGCTTATCGTAAATTCCGTACGTATTTCACTTCGAAATGTTATTTTTAAGATATTGTCAAAAATTCAAATGAAATGAATGAAAATTGTTGGAGTTATGCTGCGTGCCGTTTTGAAAAATCGTGTTTCGAGAAAAACGCGTTTAAAATTTTGAAACGTGGTACTGAAATGACCGACGCGCTCGGGGAAGAGCCCGAAATTTCAATGAACATTTTTTTTTTCAGATATAAACCTTTTTGCCTCATTCATGAGGGTTCAAAGTATATTTTAAGCCAATAAAAAAATAATCGATTTTTCGAAAATTCTACAGTGGTTTTACCCGTTAAATGTTCGATTCTCATATATTGCAGAATCTTAAACATCCGAATCTGGTCAATCTCTTGGAGGTTTTTAGACGAAAGAGAAAATTGCATCTCGTGTTTGAATATTGCGAACACACGCTATTAAACGAAATGGAAAAGTATCCTAAGGGCTGCCCTGAACTTACCACCCGACAACTCACCTGGCAAATTCTCCAGGGCGTCGCATATTGTCACAGACTCGGCTGCGTTCATCGTGACGTTAAACCCGAAAATATTCTCATCACCGGTGAGGGAGTCGTTAAACTTTGTGACTTTGGGTTCGCCAGGATGCTTAGCCCTGGTGAAAATTATACGGAATACGTTGCCACCAGATGGTACAGAGCGCCGGAACTACTGGTTCGTTTAAACGAAAATATCCGCCTTTCTTCTCCCTCTTTTTGAAATGTCATTTTATTTACTTTGAGACGTACACCGACCTAAATTCGAACGACCGGAATTCCTGAAAACCACTTTACTTTTCCGCGTTTAACCCTGGATATCTCTGATACAAAATTAATTGGTTTAAAATAAAAGAAATAAAAAAATAATTTTTATTTTTTGAAAAAGAAACTAATTATTGAGAATGATAGAGTCGAAGTTTTAATTTGAAAAAAAGATTATCCCTACGATAATAAGGAGCTCCGTAATCGTCCTTAGAATTTGTTTTGAAACGGTGTACGTGTCGTAGGTCGTAAAAAAGTATACCTGTCAAGGCTTAAAGAGACGCTTATTCTAGAAAAAATAAGCAGAAAGTAGTAGAAAATTCTAGAATGTTCGGAAATATATGTACGAATTTAAAAAAAAATTTCAAAATCTTCTAGAAAAAATAAAAATCTTTATTGGAAAATTCGACATTTTCGTAGATTGTTTTCAGTAATGAAAGAATGAACTGGAAAACCCGGAATCTTATTGATTGATTAATTATATAAATTTTTCGAAAATTACAGAACGTACAAAAATATTTCAGAACTAAGAATTTTTTTTTTAGTTGGTAAATTCCAGTTTATTTTAACACATCCCACAATTATGAGAAATTAACTAGATTGTCTTCAATAAAATACAAAAAAGGTTTTGAAATATTAAAAAATAATAGAAAATGTTTGAATTGTTTTTTCAAACTGAAATTTAAAAATCACTAGTTTTGATGAAATCGAATTATTCTCAAGGTGGGGGACACGCAATACGGGACAGCGGTGGATGTTTGGGCGATCGGTTGCGTGTTTGCCGAGTTGATACGGGGCGAGGCGCTCTGGCCTGGCAAATCGGACGTTGATCAACTTTATCTCATAAGAAGAACCCTGGGCGATCTATTGCCGCGGCACATGGCAATTTTTCAGCAAAACGAGTTTTTCGCCGGTGTCATTTTGCCAACACCGCAAACCGTCACGCCTCTCGAGACCGCTCTGCCCGAAAGAACGAATACTACTGCGGCGCGATATCAGGTGTTTATTAAATTGATGAAAAACGTATGAAAATCTATCGCTGCCACCGCAGCCACTTCCGAGAATGATTTTCGAATCGAAATAACACACTTTCGTTTGTTTCAGATCGACTTTTTGAAAAAATGTCTGGACAAAGATCCGGAGCTTCGATGGACGTGTGATCAGTTGTTGCAGCACGGTTACTTCGATAACTTTCACTTTAAAGTACCGGACAGCGAGGCGGACGAGTTTGAAAAATTAAAAAAGTATCGAGATCGATCAAGGGTTAGTTTTTTCCACAGATTTCGATCGTTAGTCTTAAACAAGGTCCTCCGTGACAAATTGTCATAAATGTTAACAAACTCAGAATCGATTTCCGAGTCAAAAACTTTATTACTTTTTTTTAATCAGACTGCCGAAACGGTTGGAGATAAAGCAACAGTCAATGGGATCAATTTTGTAGGGCATAAAATTTACTGTAAAAAAGGCCTTAACAGGTTTTTTCTATCTTTAATAGTGTAGTTCTGAGAGCTGATTGAAAAAAAACTTTTTGAATTCATACTTTCGATTTGCTCTGAGGATTAATCTACTGAAGATAGAAAAGTGCCGTTGCGGACTTTTTTGTAAGAAATTTAATGCTCTACAAGATTGATCCTATAGACTTTTGCTCTATCTCCAACCATTTCGGTGGTATGCGCGATAAACGAACAGGTGTCATTCAACATCAATAATCGACCTTTCGTCCTGAAATTCGGTCTTAACTTTAATTTCACATTTATGACCATTCTTCGTGATCCTCTATACGATGGACGAAGTATGAAAAAACATTGCGTTTACATTTGCAGAATACGAATTACGGTCAATTGGTAATGTTGCCCCAACTTTCGCAAAACGGTGGTACGATACAAAATCTCCAACATCAACAGCAGCAACATCAGCAACATGACGGTCGACCGAAAAGTTCCTCGATGCGACATCAACGAGATTTTGATCATTTACCGACCATACACGGCTTAAATTGAATCAAAACTGGCGCGGCTCTGCCGTATGATTCACGATGAAATGTAAAATATAACGTATCTGTCATTATTCCATCATTGTAAAAAAAAATGAGGAGAATCGTGTTCAGTCCGCGTCTCAAATACACTTATGATTTCGATTTTTCAGTTATATATATTTCGTCGTTTGATACGCGTGTCCACGAGATTATTCACTCAAGACTAAGTTTCATTTCTCTACATCGTCTCACGTAAATCATCAATTATACGTATATGTATATATATACATACGCATAAATATAGAGAAATATGTTATAACGAATGAGCATGTACAGAGGAGGGTTTAAGATTTTAGGGGGACTCTTCGACGAAAATGTCAGCACAAGAATAAAGAGACTCGTTGTGTTGTATATTTATTGTTTGAAATTATTGGAACCTTGCTACAGATCCTATTGAAGTTTGCATGTCTGGAATGAAACGAAAATCATTTCGTTTTATTTATCAATTTTTTTAATTATATTAAAAAATTGTCCTATTTTTGGAGCCAAGCACTGTGACTCAATTTTGGACTACAAAGAAGTGAAGAATTTCGTCGTGTTCCAATGATGCAAACTTCAATATTGTTGCTACGGTAGTGGTAGAAATACCATAGAAATTGCTTATGTTTACCTCTAAGAAAAATAAAAGTCTGCAAGAGTGAACTGTATACATAAAAAAATAGAGCAAAAAAGAACAAAGTTTATTTACGTGGAAAAGGATCCAAATATTTAAGATACTGAAACACCCTTATTTTGCTTTTTTCTTCCTCAGGTACATAAATGTCGACCAGTCTGTCCCAAGCTACGTGAAGAGCTAGAAGACCGACGAATCCAACAATGTATACTTTGTTGCGACTTAGGACACCAGGTTTTTTGTACTCCGGCGTGCTGACTAATTTTTCAGACTTATTTGCCAACGACATTGTTGATCCGATGCCACTGAATGCTTTTTCTCTTTCTCACTGATGTTTTTCTCTATTCAAAAGACAGAAATACGAATTAGGTATATTACATAATCCATTGCATCGTATGTGGTAACTCTTGAGGTGTTCTATCAGTTGCGTGACTATAAGAGAGATCTCTGAAAAGCAGATTTATATGTTTTTCAGAGATACTTAACATTTCGACTAAATTACAAGTTACGCTTTGTTCTCTGATGAAAAAAGAACAACGAATAACTTGTGTTTCTCTTGAAAATCAAACTGTGTAGGAAAAAAATATGCAGCAGGATTTTTACCGACCGTGAGACTGATAGATCGCCTTAAAGACTAAAAGACTAAAAAACTACAATAGAAAACAAACAACTAAAAATCTAAAAAAAACTAAGACTGCAGACAACATTAGTCTTTGCTGTAGTCTGTAAAGGCTACATAGGGTTCAAACTATCCTGGCATCTTTAAACTGTTGTCAATTCCAAAGTAATGAATGCCTTGAAAATATTTGTCATATTTTCCAAATATTTTTTAATGAGACGGAAGTTGTATTTTCGGAAAAAAATATTTTACCGTGTTATGAAAAATGAGCAATTTTAAAAACACCAGATATTCTAGACCCAAAGTACACTGTGAGGGTTAATCCTCAAAAATTAGTCTGTATAAACATTCCACTCTTCTTACGTCAACACACATAGTTATACTTTCTTTATAATTCTCACTTACTGTTTTGGAAAGTTTACAAAAAATATACTTGACTGCGATGACGATGATCGAGGCTCGCTGTCTTGATTCGAATAATAAAATAATGTTCCTTAGGTTATGTTATAAAAATCTGCTACTACAATCGTTGTTGTCGCTAGACCGCAGCAAAGGTCTGAGCTCTTTGATCGCAATACGGTTTAAAACTTTTTTTATTTCTTCTTTCTACGTACACTTCTATGACATGTGGGAACGCTGTATTATGTCTCCGCACCGGGTCAGCAGTAAGGATTTGCGACTGACTTGCGTTGTTTTTTTCTTAGGCAGACAAATATATGTAATATATACATATATTAATAACTTTTTCGTGGCAGTCCGAGCATCGGTCGGTCAATTCAAGGCTCTGCTTTATCGTTCGTCGACGTTAAATGAAATTGACTAAACGAAGTAACCAGTGAAACAAGCAGAAATCTACTTCATCCTCAATGAATACAAAAAACACACAATAATCTTTCCTTATGATTAATTTTTTATTTATATCGAATAAAAATTAAAAATATAATGATAAATAATAAATAAATAAATAAAACGAATGACAATTATTATCTTTATAAATAATTATAATAATAATCCATGCTGTCATTTATATTATTTTTTTTCGAAGAATTTCATTTACAAAGAAATGAAGTTGAAAATACGAAGAGGATATCGCTCTTACTCCCTTTGCAGAAATATTTGACACATCCTTCGTCTATAAATCGTTCACTGATTCTTACATTAGCTCCGTGGTATTGTTACGTCCTAGCCTACACGCTCGTGTGGCCTTCCTTTTTTTCCTCTTTCTCTGATAGCAACGTACCAATAGATGGTACATAGACTTCACGATACATCCACATTTGTCGATAATCCTAAGAATAAATAAGTAAGCGGTAGAAATATTTCTAACTCTAAGGACCAGCACAGGGAGAATAGAGAGAAGGAGTGGACACAGCATAGGAAAATAAGTAGTAACGGCGTCCTCAAGATCCGGTCTTGAATTAGTTCTTAGCTGTGCCACCAGGTGTACAGATCCTACACGTATAGTGATAAAATTAGTCCACACGGTGAAAGTGACCGTTTCACGCTTGCGCAATAGAAAAAAAAGCCTCTAACCCAAATCCCAGTATATTGAACAGGATATTGGAGGTTAAAAAGACGATTTATTGTCTTTAGTGCGTGGTTTCGTCTCATGTGTGGAACGGTTAAATTTTGCAAATAACATTTTGTGTCGACAATCTGAGATTGTTGCATGCATTGATCCGAAATTCCGATCACCTTTCAAGGTTGGCAGATTTTTTCGTGTGGGGTTTTCTTTGTTACCCGCGTCGTTTTCATGCTGAATAAAAAAAATTTAATGCCATCAGTATTTACGACATAAAAATGGCCATTGAGCCAGATAAACATAACTTTATTTTCAGTATTTACAAAATGAATGATAAAAAAAAAAATTGTACTGATGGGTCTGGTAGAATAAAATAATATCAAATGTTCACATTTCATTTCCTTCTAAGATCGAAGCTCAGTACATTAATAAAAAAAAACTTTTGTACACGTAAACTCCTTGACGTAAACATAGACATTGCACGTATTTTGAAAAATCGAGGTTAGGAAATAAGTAGTAACAGTATGTCTGATATAATAGGATTTGTACCGATACAGCGCCGCCGCTTCAGGCCGGGATTTCGGCCTGAAGCATTTCTAAATTATTTACATTTCTAAAGCACGCTGTGTCCACTCCTTTACTCTAGTCTCCCTGGACCAGCACGTATTTTCTTAAAATAACATTCTGTTCCCATCTATTAGCTACAAATATTTTCCCAAATACAGATGGAAGCTATCCTTAAAAATACCAGTTCCAAATAAAACTATCGTTATCCCTACGTCGACGAAACGTCGCCAGGAAAATCCACAAACACTAAAATTCTCGTCCGCTCTCCTCGATTCTTCAAATATCTAATCTCCAACAAATAAACTTTTCCTCGCAGTTCTAACTCTCGGCGAACACCCGGTACGACCTATCCACCAATCGTTAGAACTGGACCACATCATTATATAGAAATCTGATATACCAAAAAGTCTCAAACCAATTAAATACTCCAGTTTAGTTTCCCACACTACACCCACCAATAACAAAGTCTGGGAAACATTTTATCAACTTACTACCCAATCCTAGAAAAAGACTTTAACAAAGTAGGTCCCCGTTATAGCCTCCTAACCCCAAAAAATCCTACTCTCCTACGAAAAACTCTAACTCCGACAAGACAAAAACTCAACAATATTTTTTTCAGTTAGCATCGAAATCTCAAAGACTCTACATCTCCTTTAGAGTCTCGATCTAAATCTTTGCGACTTAGAAATCGTCACAAGCGCGAATCCAAATCATAACAAGCGTTAATCGTTCTCTGAAATTCAAACTAAACCAGATCGACTATATCAAATCCAATAAGCTAACTCCGATCAAATCATAAACGTAAAAATTAAGCGCGATCAATAATAAATCATGCAATACCACAACCATTGTAATACACGTGAAATAATCTAACAAGTGTAACAACCAAACGAGTGTAATAATAAGTAAATAAATATTATATATTTTTGTGCGTAATCAAACTTCTATCAACAACTCATTCCAAGAGTCTAAATCTAGACCCTTTGGTAAGAACCCTCCTCAAACCTAAATCACGCTATCATTCAAAATCTCATAAATTTCAAATATTAATAATATGTACTCGAGGACCACGGAGATCCCTCTAAAGACTCATTAGCGATTTCAAAACTTCAAAAGACGCGCTCTAAATCGGCGAACTCCGTGAACTCAACTAAATCTCCCTCTCGGGACGTAACAGTATATGTTGATAAACATTTCGAGCTTTTTTCAATATCTGGTACAATTTTAACAAGAAGTAGTAACGGTACTCTGTCCCTGTAAGAAATTTGAGATGTGCATTTAGGCTATTATATGTTAATCCCAATTTACAGCAGTTTTTGATTTTGTGTTTAAATCTGAAAAAATCTTGGAATTCCGCTCGTCACCGTCTCAAAATTCGATCCTGGCTCGAAAAACTTCCACAACATAGAAACTAAAAAATCCAATTTGCTAATACAACACATAAAATAAAAAAATCATACAGAAACATGTGTAAGATTTCCATTATCGCGTTTTTTTGGTTTTGATTGAAATATGGTAAACCGTGATTATATAGAAAGATTAAATTATTTCCTACACTTTCGGACATTATTACGTCAATAGCACAGTGGGCAGTAGCAAAAAAAAAATATTTTTACTCTCACTCGCAGTTTATGTCAACATTGACGTTTAAAAAGCTTATTCAGGCAAACGGAGGACGTACGCAAATAAACCTTCGTTGTGAGGTAACCGACGACGTTGAAATAGAGGTTGGTTGTTGATAAAATTACATCGTTTCTTGTCGCCACATCCTCGTTACTGTGCTCGCGTAATTATAAGTTTATCACACGGTGTTTTAATCATTTTTCCTGATGCGTTAGTTAACGACAACGTGCTAAAATTAGTTACGGGGATAAATGAAAGTTATGCGTCATTCGATAGCTTCAATCAATTACGCTTTTTTGATGTTGCAAATACGGGAAATTAATTCGATCATATTCTACAGGAAATATAAGAAAAATTTAAAAAAATTGTCTATTTATTAAAGAACTTGAAAAAAAAAAAATTCTATAGACTCTCAACCCAAATTAATATGATGAATTATTAACTATTAATTAACTCTGAATAATATAATATTCTAATGACAAGAACTAGCATTGGTGCTCAGTTATTAATTTCTGCACAAATAAAATCAACATCATATTGGCGATGTTCGATCAGAATTGTGACAAAAACTTTTTTCTAACATCCATCATCCTCGACGATAAGGAACAGAGCGTCTCTCTTAAGAATCATCGACCGTAAAATTGCGGCGTTCGGATGGTATCCGAGCTTTAAGGCGAGCAGCCACTTTAGATGCTTCAAAAAATCAATTTTTGTTTTATTTCATAAATCGTTAGCAAAATATCTTAAGAATACACCCTGAAAATTTCAAAATGATATTCGGATTCCTTCTAACGGTATATAAATGATAAAGACTCTCCGCTCGACTCCCAAGCGCGCTCAAACTTTAAACGTATTTTTCTCGAAACGACATTTTTTCAATTTGCGGGAATCATAACTCAAAAACTAATTGATGGATCATCTTCAAATTTGGATCATATTTACATAATATAATTTATTAAAACATGAACCTAAAATTGGAAAGATTAGATTGTTTAAAACATATTTATTATTGCAAAATGCCGGGGGAAAAATGCTAAAAATCGATCATTCTTTTTCAAACACGTTCCAACATTCAATTCTCGATTTTTTTTGAAAATTTAGGTTCATGTTCTTAAAAAACATCTCAAGAATGTATACAAATTTGTTGGACTATTTCAGATGCGAATTGTGAGCTGCACAATTCCCGCTAATCGACAACGACGAAGAGGACACGCTAAGGGACATAGCGGATTACACCTTAATTAATGCACCAAATAACTTGAAAAAATTACCAGAGATGTATGAAAATATGAATAAATTATTGTCAGAGTTGCGGAAATTTCCATTTTTTTCACAATAAAAAAAAATCCAATAAATCATCTAATTTTCAGTCTTCTAAAGTGGTTGCTCGCCTTAAGTGCAATGAAGTCGACCTAAAATATTTTTCGAGATTTAAAAGGAATTCCAAATAAATAATTATGAAATATGTATTTCACGAAATATGTTTGCGTGGGATTCAAATTTAAATTCAACTTCCAAGCTATAAACTAATTCCATAATTGCTTTTTCTTTACCAAATCATCGATTTATTGTTAATTATCTTATAAGATGGATGTAAAATTTACACGCTTTAACATTTCGCAATTGATATTCAACTGAAAAAAATGTAGCGCTGTGTCACGGTGCGAAAACCGAGAAAATTTTGATGATTCCCTTTTCGACCCTTTGTTGAAAGATATCTATACCAAAAATGAAATTAAAAACTTTTGCGGCAAGTAGAATTAGAGGTTTCAAGCTTTGAAATGCTTTTTCAACATTTATTCTACGACTATTTTTCGCGAAATACTTCTCTCATTGTTTTGGATAGAGTAATATAATTAAAACGATATAATGAAAATTTGTATGACGTGTATTATTAAATCCGTTACATTTTCATTCGTTGATTTAATAAATTGTTCGTATAAAAAAAAAAATCTATTACTGGAACCATCAAATTTTATATACAAATGAACGAAACAGAAATAAAATGCCTTGTGCGAAAAAAATTATGCCGTTTGTGTCTACTTAATTAAAGGATTTTTCGTTTATCATCCAATTAACTATATTTGTTGGAATATTGGATCAGTCATGAAAACAGGTTGATATACAGAGGCACGAAAAAATAAGAGTCAAAAGTTTTAGAGTACAAAATTTATGTGAGGGAGGTTTAAGAGCATCGCGAACACTGTGTGCAACAGTAAAAAGGCCTTTTCACGGTTGAGCGAATGAATTGTCGGTGACACTGGAAAAAACTGGGATCCAACTTGCCGAGCGTAAAATTGTCTCATAATTCATGAATATTACAGATACAAACCTGAATAATAATATATCTATATGCGTGCAATAATAACTACAGTTTCACCAGGAGGAAAATGTTTATTTCATAAAGAGAAAATGCCTTGATACTTTTCAATCAAATGAATCAAGAAAACTTTTCAATAAATGAATCAAGAATCAACTGACGAAAATGTTTATTTCATAATGAGAAAATGCCTTGATACTTTTCAATCAAATGAATCAAGAAAATTGTTTCAGCTCTTAGTACAGGCTCAAAGCTTTGCAACAATATGCATAAAACCCACGAAAAATGTTGTATCTGAAAACATAAATTCCAAACATCATTAATAGTCTCCGAATTTCTATCGCTAGCAGGATGCAACGTCTTTCATTTTTTTATGATATCCCGCTAAAGGATAATCAAATTTTTCCACGTTTCGAATTATACAATAAGAAAGAAATGAAACTTCGAAAATATGTATGATCTGATTTATTGAGTATTGGAAAACCAAATGGAAAATAAATATATGCTGTTCATATAGCAGCTCGATGTCCGGGGGCCGGTCACGGGATTGGGCCTCGCGGGAACCGTACTCGATTTATACCCGGCTCTATTCGATTTTATAAACAACTTTGAATCTTATAGAAGAAAAGTTTGAAGTTAAAATTGCATCAGTTTTGAAAGGACTAAAGAAGTAAAATTTTTCATTCGCAAGATTTCTTCATGTTTAAGCATATTAATTAGCACAATCCTGCAAATCAATACACTATACAGAAAGAACAGTCGGATTTGAGAATGTCGAGAAGTAGGAACATCGTGCTACCGCATATAGGAATGCTCGTTACGTAACGTGAAAACGTTCGCTCATTCCCGATTGCATAGGTCACTCGTTCCAACGTACCATTCCCATAAATATTAAATCGAACTGTATGGAATAAAATATCAGAATTGAGTGAGATGAGTGGACTGCAGGAAGGGAAAAGAGGGGAATATATAACCATATATAGATTGTATCGCACGCATTGATTTATTTCGCTTTGCGAATAAAACATGAGAATCCTTTCGGGGCTGTCAATTATTCGACGTGACGTTAGGAGTTTTCGTGGAGGGTACACGAGCAAAAATCATTTGCAACCAAATTCTACCAAAATTCTGCATAATTTCTATATGTTATTAAACATGGAAACAAAAATACAACGTCCATTGTACCCGATTCTTGAATTCTTTATTGCAAAGCTTGTTTTGTCTTATGACTGTCAACAAGCCATGGATTTAGTAAAAAATGGAGCCTAAGGATATTTCTTGTCATATATCAATTTCTTAATGTTGTTCCACGAAAGATTGCGTCAAATGTTGATCCCTAATTCATTATGTAATAAAATAAAAGATAAAACAATTGCATTGCGAAAGCAAGTGAAAAATAACAATTGAAAAGCGTTTAAATCGATCTAATTTTTGTTAGAATTTCATCCAATCCATGAATAAAGGGAATTGAATCATTTTCAAGCGTGTAAGTGTAAAATCAAATGGATTAAATCAAAGTGTGCAACATTAACCGCTGCGCCACATTGCTCGCAGTTCTTTGAATATGATGAATGCACTGAATACGATGAACTAACGTTGCGTTATTTGGTTAAATATGCTTTTATGATTAAATGAAGATTTATTCGAAATACTCAAACGTGCCTACTTGTAGTTCGTTGCAAAAAAAAAAAAATAATGAATTAATGAATAGAATGAATCGACAATATTTTTTTTTTCAATCGTGATATATATTTAGTGAATCATGCCAATTCCCTAGTTGTTATTTTGATTTTTTTCTCACCAAAAAATGGAAACATTTCGCCCTTATATTTTGTTAACTGTGTTCTCATAAGTGGACTACATTTTTTTGGAGGCAGATGAATTAATTGAACTCCGATAAACTTTATATAAAAAAGCTCTGAAATGCATGAATTATTGCCAAGTCAAACAGAGATTTCTGGAAATAATATTATTAATAAAATGTGAAAATTGACGATGATATAATAACATACTAATAATAATTCGACCAAAATTAATGTCATTAAAATGGATTTATTCAAAATGAAACATAAACTTTTATAATAATGAATATTATTCCAAGAAAATAGCGGGATTTAATAAATCTGTATTCCTTTACTTTTTTTTTATTCCCGTTCAGCCATTAGTACTGCGTGCCACAGGGTCCAGTGGATTTCCTGTTAGTTGTGACAGATTTTCCTTGCAATTGATAAAAGTCTGTTATATGTAAAAAAAAAAATCGGAATTGCAGTTCACTGTTACGTAAATTGACATTTAAGTTAAATTTAACAAAGCCGAAGAGAAATCTGCGATGCACTAATATTGCTAGGCCACAACGAAACGAAAAATAATTAGTTGATTTGGGTGTAACTGTCAGATGAGTTTCAGCGATTTGCAGTCGAGTTTTCCTCTCCCGCATTGTTCGTTATGGGATGAAAAACAAACGAATTTTTGTCCTAAGCAATAAAAATGAGACTTGGAAAAAAAAGATAACGAAAGCAAGTTTTTCTATACCTTTGATAATTTGAGTTTATTCACATTCAATTGCTTTGATCTCTCCATTTATAAGAGCTTTATGAATGCGAGGGAAAAAATATTTTTTATGCTGCCACTGAAATCTTAGCGATTTTGTCTCTATTCAAAAGGGTTCAACTTTAGGAAAGGAAAATTAATCAAACGTATATCTCATTATTTTGCCTGCTCCGCGGAGATCTGTTCCCACAACAAATCGCCAGTTATCAATGGACTGAATAAAAGTCACTCTGATCTGATTGTAGTCAGCAGTTTCCGGAGTAATATAAATTTACGATCGACCTTTTCCAATTAAGGTTTTAACGAGTACGTTTATGACACAGCAAATAATCGACTTGGCAGTGTTGAGGATTTTGATGGAGGCGACATTTACTTGAGTTTTTGTACGAGACCCAATCGTGCGCGGATGAAGGCAGGGTTTGCTTTTAATGTAAATCTGGAAAGAGTGTCATCTTGATTGATTATCAAGAGAAACTTTAAATGTTTTAAATATTGTGATTTTTCGTTACGATAGAACAAACAGTAAAGTTTCTTTGTTCATTTAAGCACGGAAACATTTAAGAAACTGAGAACATTGTAAAAAAATTAATCCAAAGTATGTCGAGTAAAGCAGAGGCAGTAATTTTAGCGATAAGGATTTATGTAATATGAAATATACTGCTACTCATGCTTTGTGGGTTTGTTTTTAAAAATACAGACTTTGAACTAAATGATTCAAAATGAAGCAGTATGATATCTTTATTTTTTTTTACATATTTTTTGTTTTTGTCCTCAATGGCTATATCAATTTGACTATATAGTATTTACATTAGTGTTATATTTCCGTTAAAGCTGTAGGATCTCTTTCCGAGACGAACACTCGGATGAGTATCCAAGAGACAGGAGTGTGATCGATGAACTTTTTCACATATATAGCTACTGCAGCTCTCTCTCTCTCTCTCTCTCTCTCTCTCTCTCTCTCTCTCTCTCTATGTTTTTTCTTCCTTCCTCTTCCTTAGCTTTCACGCTTTCTACTTCTCCGTCACTCTGTCTCTCCCTTTCTCTTTCACCTTCCCGTAAGCGAGCCTTTTAGACCCCTAATCGTATTTACCTTGGCTGATCGGTTTTCCAAGCGCGAGTGAAGTTTTGTGCACCTGATCCAATTAACAGCCCACTTCCGCTGTCCTCCACACTTCGGTCACGAAGATCCTCCAAATTTAAAGTAGTTAACTATTTTATTACTTTATTTATATTTTTTACAATTTGTTTCACCCGATTATTACGAGGTTTGTTGCTACGAAAAAATGGCAGATATTCAAAATAATTTAAGAGTGCATTTTGCGGAAAACTAAAAAATTTAGTGGCTTTTTAGAAAGAATTTTTTTGAATAAAGAGCATTCGTGACATTTTTAGGTCTTATATTTGCCCGGAAATCCTTTTGCCGCTTTTCGGAAAGCCCGGGGATTGACGAATACATTTTTTAAGCTCTTTAGAGGCTGCTTCATTTTTTCTACGAAGTGTATTACCACCGCAGCTTGCGCTTCTTCCCTTTTTATTTTTATCTTTTTCAACGTCGATCCTTTTTTTCGTTGACGAAGTTAATACCATTTCTCGAATACGATATTATCGAAACCTCGCTGTATAACGTTCTGAAAATGAGATCACGACCGAGGGGGATAGAACGTCGTAGAGCTGGACGAACCTATTCCAATATATTTCCTATTATCGCGTTGTATGCACGTATAGTACTTGAAAATAATGATAGCAGAGATGAGACCACTCTTGTTCAATCAAATTTTGTTCCTCATCAACCACAAAAACAAATCTTCCTACCTAAGGAGATGACAATTTTTTTTTTCATACACGGATTTTCAATTTTTCTCCGGAACTGACAAAATTTGAAAGGATTTTTTGGAAAATTATAAAAGAGACATAACTGCGTAAAAAGTTTTAGCGGATTGAATAGAGAACTGAATCTTGAAGAGTGAATTAATCACGAAAATATTAACAAACACAGTTGTTAGGAAAAAACGCGTAAGTTGGAAGGGCTCTAATGAATGAATTTAGAACAGCAATAACTTTAAGGCGACTTCTCACTTTACAATTTAAAAAAAATCGATTTTTTTTATTACATTTTTCTAAAGTATACATATCCAAAAGTATCATACTAAAATTTTATGAAGATCGGAGGAGTCTAACTGTATTTTTGTGTGACCTTTACTTTACTACCTGAGTACGTTCATTTGCTCCGCTCGGAGAGTAAATGCGTTTTTCTCGAAACAACGTTTTTCGACGGCTTGTTGATAAAATCTCCGAAATTACTAAACCGATCCTTATGAAATTTTAATTACATATTCTTTACAACTATAACTGTAGCGCATATCAAGGATTTTTTTAAAATTTTGATATTTATTTATTTTTTTGCCAAAAACGGTAAAAAAACACGTTTTTTTTGTTTTTTCGAAAAATGTCCGCCATTTAGTTATTTTTGTATATATCAAAAATTCTATGATATGCGCTATAGCCATTAACATACTGAATATAAAACCGTTTGATTTTTTTATTTCAGATGATCCATCTCCGAGATTTCATCAACAGCGCAGACCTACAATTTTTTTAGGACATTTTTTTAACTACCATTTTCGTGTATAAATAGTGACTTCAATAAATAAAATTTTTTTTTTTATGTATTTCGAAAGTGTATTTATTATGTGTAACAACTTTTATATCAATATCTATAATATAAACCTATCAAAAAAATTCATGAAAATAGCCTTTTTTTAGCGTCTAAAGTGACAAGTCGCCTTAAATAATTATAAAAAGGTTCATTCTGGGGAAAATTATCAGCCATAAAAACTTCTGTTTACGACTATAAATACTTGTAGAATTTCAATCAATGCATGAAAAAAAATGTTTCTACTATGAACGTTTATACTTGAATAATTACTAGAAAAAAATCACGTCCGTGTTTTTGAAAGAAATCATATTGATACTTTGATGTAGTAGCCTTCCTAGGGCTTGTTTTTCAAAAAAAAGTATCCGAAGGGTCAAGGACGATAAGCTTTGTATCGTGGGCTTTTGTGTCTAGTCATCGAGGAGTTCCGTTCGAACGAAGTATCGTTTTTCTGATCCTCTGAGGTCGTGTTACATATTTCGTATTTATCCACGAATATTGTATATTTGTATAAAGATAGGGATTTTTTGGAACATCGATCACTCGCCCCTTCCTCATTTATGTTACCACAATAATAGACTCTACCTCTTGCTGTTTTTTTCCCTTAATTCATTTTGCTGTCAAGCTGGTTTTTCTCCTTCTTCGCTATTCTTAAATAAAGGCTTGGCGAAGACAAGTGAGAAACATGATTTTATTCAAAGTGGCTTTTCATCGCATTTTAAATTCACGGCGGTCTTATCTGCAAAACTATAGTTCCCTGTATTTTTTCTCTCGACTTTTATCGCAAATGGAATGAATTATTTCATCGTAGTGTGGAATTTGACTACTCATTTGATTAGCATGAAACGAGGTAGCTAATTTCATGTCAATCTAAGAGTCATGCATTTTAGTTTCGTTAAATATAATAAGTTTTTTTTCATAGATTGTTGAAAATGTTACGTGACGAGTTAATAAATTTTAAACGGAATTGTTGACAGACTCGTCTGGAGTTAATAAGGCACTGTCGACAGTTTCAAAAGCTTTTTCTCTTTCCCTTTCACTCCTTTGTGTCTGTTCTTCTTTTGTTCTTCATACCTCGAATATAGATACCTTTCGATTGTATTTTCGCACTGGTTCCACTTACTCTAACAATAGAGAGTCGTTTCTCATTAGTTTTTCTTTTAATTATCCATCGTGAATTCCCAATTTTCGTTGCCATTATCAAACAGCGTTTGACGAGGATGAGATATTTCTTTTCCGCTCATTCGCACATGTTCCCATTCCTTTTTCGCACCCAACGACCCAACTCCCGGGCTGACCGCACACCACATAAAAAACCAATATACCACAGAGGCACAGAGAAGATCAAAGTGCAGCAAATACACTGCATTATTGCTCGACTCTGTATGGGTAATTTCACAGGGAATTTTAAATTATTTCACCACCTCATACCTTCTCACAGATTGAAGGCAGGGGTTCGAACATTGCTGAGTATACAGTATCTTTTTAATATTTGGCGTCGAGCCGCTGCCATCTCTCCTAATTGAAAAGCATATTATATAGTATATTATGTTTATACGAAAGGATAAGATTATGAAGAACAATATTTTTTCAACGTTAGTACTCGATTTATATAATAGTTGTTTGTAAAGTTTAAAACCGAGGTAAACAATTATACGATAAGTGTTTTGGCGTGTATATTTATAAAACTTCAGCTAATCTAATTTTTGAATGATAAAATAAGCAGATGAGAATAGGTTCCGTTTGGTTAAAAAATCCTGATCGAAAATGGACTAACTTGGAAGCTTTTGCGTTTACCTTTATTTGTAAACGTGGTCCTGGCCTTAACAACAGAAACAAAAACGAATCTGTGAGGTTCTTAATAATTATATATCTAAAATTACATAAAAGCATCTTTGTTTATACAGAAATTAGAAAAATTATAAATGAGATTTAATTGATTCCTTTATAATATCATAAACCAGCCTCTTTAACATAAAACATTTCGTACGTAACTCATAAATATTCTCTGACACAAATACATACTTGTGTACACGAGGATACATTGATAACCAGAGCCTATTGTTCTGAAATTGGCACGGTTGCTTAGGGAAAATATTAGAGACAACGCAAGTGCGAAACGAGGCGAGAGAAAGCCCTCTGGCGTGTTCGCTCTCTCATAATAATGAAAATGGAACGCATTGACTTTCGGTACTCACTGTGGTGTAACCTGCATGTATATACAAGCTATATATAGGCGTTGTGGAGCGTCCGAAGGGAGCTGCGATCCAAGAATGTGGCATCTGGAACGAAAGCCGGATAGTCGTATATTCTCGAATTTCTATGTACACCCTCTTTCTCCTCAATCGGCGACCCCTTCGTCTTCAAGTATTTTCAATCCTCCACTTTCCCTCTTCTAATATTGGTTTTTCTCTGTGACATGCTTCTTTTGAAAGAACTGAATAAGATAAAGAAAAATTCTCGCAATAAATGCCATCCTTCTTCCCTGTTTGACGACGAAAAAATAAATCCGTCATTTGGTGAACATCAGCGGAGAAAAAATATATACACGCCACTAAATTGGTGTCGATAGGGAATTCTCATGATCACAAGGGTAGTTACGCTCAAAGGGGTTTAGAAAGATCTTCTCCTTAAGCCCCTCGCGACTTTTTTTTCCAAAAGTCGTAAAAATGTGTTTCTTATATTTTTTTTCTTCCTTCACCGCCTTTATCACCAACCCCTCTTACATTTTTTTCAACCACCCTCGAAAAAAACTCCCCCGAAGTACTGGTTATGCAGAGAGCTCTGTGAGCTTAGAAAAAACGTTCTGTTGGACTTCAAAAAAAAAATTCAGTGTGCCTTTTCAGGAGGGTCGAAAATATTACTGAAAGCTTACTACGGTCCATCGCTATAGTAAATGTACAAATTTTTATTTTTTATTTTTCTGCTGCATAACGATGCTTCTGGCTTACGAGGACGAGAGAATCCGGAAAAATTTGCAATTCACGTTTAAATTCTAAAATAAAATCTCGTTCCCGTGTTTCATCCGGTACTATCCTCTCTCGAACTCCTCTCACCAAATACTCGATGTCCCAAAAATGTATCGGAAACTGTTACCATAAATGCTGCGAATTCTAGGCAAATTACTCGATTTTTTTTTAATTTCACTTTTGAACATCTTTTTTTAAATTTCTTTCATCGGTTCAGAACATTATAAAATGAGAATTACGCTTTCAACAAGCTCAAGATCTGTTTTTGAATTAGAAAGCAGATCCAAAATCAGAAATATTATAAATTGTTTATTAGTCATGAATCACATAAACCTTTGGTCAAATGTGCAGTATGGTAAAGAATAAAATTAGAGAAAAATAAAAGAAAATTAACGAAAAACAATAAATTGTACAAGCGAATATTCCAAGTTAAATAATCCTATGGGATTATAAAAAAGTTAAAAATATTTAAACGTAATTTTTACCATCTCAAAAAAAGTACTGTGTTTTGCTTGATATATTTGAGGAAAAGTTTTTTCGTGTTTTGTATTACCTTTCTGTATATCGACGAGAGTTATTTTTGTCAAAATTTATTTTGACGAAACACTTTATTCTCGTTTCGGCTATTAAATTATAAGTAAAATAATGATAGTGCAATAACAAAACGTTCCGTCTAGTTTACCATTAGTTATTCCCTGTAATCAATCGTTGACGAACGAAAGAAAAAACGAACAATCTCTTCCACGAAAATCAAACGAACTCACGTTTTCCAATATTATATAACTCGTGATTTTTTTCCGGACGAACGATACAGGTAACATATAGTTTTAGCCGCATCGTTGGTGGACTGAAACGTAATATACGCAAAAACAAATTGGTAGAAACAGGGGGCGAGAGGAGAGAGGCGAGCGGAAAGGTATTTAACGAAAAAGTTTCAACGAATTTTCCGGGCGTAGGGTAAAAGTCGACGATACTCCTGAAATTCCTCTCTTTTGCTTGCGGCTCTAGGTTTCCTGGTTGCCGCGATGTTAGTTCTATTTACCTCACTCACAAAGACCACCTATACAGGGTTAATCATGAAAAAATATAAATATGTATGTATATAAAGATCTGTAAGTGTATTTTGTACGGCTGAAAGTTCGCACGTCCCATTTCGCCCCTTTTCAAGGATTAAATTTTTCTCCATACGCCCTTTTGGCTTTCAAACCTTAATGTACAAATGGCCGCTGTTTTCCGTGCCATTCACAAGCGCATAGCTCACAACACGTGAACAGCTTTTACGATAAAGAGCCAGTGAAGCCTTGATGGTGCGAGGTTTTAACTCATACAGATTTTTTCTTCCTTTTATTCTTACTCAAGACCAAATTTCTTTTTCTTCAAATTTCCATTCCTACGCGTAATTTCCTCCTCGAGTTAATGAATGATTCATATTATTTTTGATGCCACTACTGTGTAAATTTGGCAGGAAAAAAGTAACAAAAAAAAATGGAGAAAGCTTTAGTAAGCAACGAAAATTAATCACGGTAACAAAAAATCATTGAAATTGAACTGAGTAAAGAAAATTTCTGAAAATGAAAAATTTATAAAATATACAACGTTCAAAAATTATACATTTTTTCTTTGGTCTGTAATAATTTGTCAGAAAAGTGAATCATGGCTTGAGTAAAAAATTGTTAATACTCACTTGTTAAAACGAGTTCATCAAGCGCTTCGCCATTATCATTTCATTTCTAAAGTATACGGTCCTAAAAAATTTAATCACATTCCTGAATTTAATCTGATTGAATGAAAACCTTTGGAAAAAAGAATTTATCAAATTCCAGATTGTATTCATTAGTGCGTTTAATTAATTTTCATAGAAAAATCAATTTTTGTTTTTAATTTTTTCCGTGTTGGATTGTTTGCGGTTACTTAAAATTTTTGTAAAAATTTGCGAAAGATTTAAAGTTACTATCAAAAGGATATTAGAGAGTAACTTTGGAAAGCATTATTTTTTTAAAAATAGATAACAGATCGCGGATCTTCCGAATAAGTGCCCGCGTTAATTTTCTTTATTTTATATCAAATGAAGCAGGCACAGCGTCATGTTTCAGGTTACAACGTTCTTTCATCGTTTTACCGTAGCTAGGACGAACATAAAACTTGTCGGCGCCGATAACTCACAGCATATCTCTCCTTTCGTGTGTAATAGAGGAAAAAATCCTCTATTACACACGAAAGGAGAGATATGCTGATACGTCTTTCATTACTTATATCTCAAGCATGTATACATGCCTTATGTACATGAGCCTAAAGTTTCAAAAGACATCTGTATACGTATCTAACGGAAAATTTGCGTGGAATGGAGCGATTGCTAGCTGAGGACATTTTTGACGATTTATTTTATTTCTGGTCTATGGCTGCAGAGGAGAAATCCTGATAAAGGGTTCGTGATACCTCGATTTTATGGCTTCAACCATTTTTAATGTTTCTTACCGTACATAGGATAGGATACAAAATGTTTTATCAAAAGGAGCCTGTGAAACAATTTTCTAATCAAAACTTTCACGCAATTTTGTAGATTTCAGAAAAAAAACTTAACAGGTAAATCCAACCTCCGGAACATTTATCAATGAGACTAATTTCTTGATTATCACGTACTTTTGACATTTATTCCCGAATTTTTTTGCGTGCTACATTCTAAAACAGTTTCCATTGACGTTTGCATTTAGCAATTTCGCGTTTTTTTCTCAATTTACAGATATCGTGTGGAATATTATTTTAAAATGAACCACAGCGTTGGCTTAGAAGAAAATTTTGAACGTTGGACGAATTTTGTCAATCATTTAGGGCCGAAAAATCGGAAAATAAAAAATTTGAACACAATTTGCATATCGTATCATAAAAAAAAATAATAATAATCAAGCAAATCGAGAATATTGGGATTTTGATATGTATAAAAAATTGATCGAGTCCATAAACAAACACGAGACAACAATGTCGTAGCTCGGGAATTATCGATTGTCTCTTTATCTTTCAAAAGGGGTAATATACACGGGAGGTGATTGAGGTCTGTTAAAAAGACCAGAGGGTAAGAGTGAAAAGGGAAAAAGATATCTAGATCGATAAAAAAGGGGGGAACAAATTTATGATGCCTCGCGGGAAATTCTTTTAAAATATAGGTAGGTACTAAAGGCAAAGTAGACTGATAAGGGTTGAAATTGTGTATAAATGTGGGGTACACACGTTATTTTCTCAGCCAAGTGAACCCCACCAATATTATCCCCACCCAAAATGTCCCTCTCCAAAATATCCCAAATCAAAAATATCCCATGTCCGAAATATCCCTGCCTAGAAAAATCTCCGTAATTTAATATCCCCAACAAAAATAACCCAGGAATTTGGAAAATATCCTTAGAAGAATCCATGACAAAGACATCATCATCACATCATACAGCATTATCACACCATACATTACTGTATCACACCATAACACATCATCAAACACCATACATCACCATATTACATCATAATAAATGAACCCACACCATTTATCATCATATCACATCAGAACACATTATTATGCATCATAATACATTCACATACACATACATAGAAATTATTTCATTGTTATCATTTATTTATAATAAATACATTATCGTAAGCCATGGGGAGAGCGGTTGGTCCGGTGGATAAGGGCTCGGACTCGCACGCCCCGGGTTCGAATCCCGGCCAAAACACCAATGAAAATTTGAAAATTTTTTCAAGTGTTTCTGCTGCAATCTCGGGTGGTTCGGATTCCACCTTCATAAATCCATGGCCAAACACCTCTCTGTGATCCATGAGCGGTCGGTGTACGGCTTGGTGGCCTCCCTTGGACGGTTCTCATCGTGTGGATGGTGGCTCTCTAGCCGTGCACTGGCTGGCTCATTACATCACAGCTGAGGAGGTGCCTGCCTGAGCGCCTCTGGTGGCCGTACTTGAGCGTGCTCGCATTGCCACCTGTGGAGATTAGTCGGGCACCGGCTGTATCGGCAAGGTATTCTGCAGTTTCCCTTCGCCCTCGGTAAATGCGATACAGTGCGGGAATAAGTCGGCTGCAGCCGCACGTGTGGGAGAATGGAGGGAAGAGTAGAGGAATTGTTGGAAAGAGTGGGGAGGTTAAGAGGGAAGGACCCTGGGCCGTGGAAGTAACAATCGCGGGAGCGATTGGCTACAAAAACAAAAACCTGCATTATCCGTAAGCCATGAAATTTTTGCAATATCAATTTGAACAGTTTTAATCAATAATAATAAAATATGTTTTTTACAAATTTGCAGTACAATTCAGAACTAAATGTTATGAGCTACTCCCTGCAAATATTGTAGTACATCACACTTCTTATATCCCGGGACAACGTATATATTATTTTTCATGGGATATTATGGGATGTTATTTAGTGAGATGTTATGGGATTGGGATATTATGGCATTGGGATATTATTGCACTGGGATATTATCGCAAGGGAATATTTTTGGTTGGGACATTTAAGGTGAGTTACTTTTGGTAAGAAATTTTGACACAAGTATTCAGGGCGATACCCATAAATGTGTAACCTGTTTTCGCATCGATAATTTTTTGACACACATGGTATGACTCGTATAAAATTGTGTAAAATTGACTTGGCATCGAATTTATAACCTTACGCATGAATTTAGGTTCAAACTAAAATTTCCATTCAACTTTTGATTTATTTATATTAGTTTATAATTTCGGTGTTAGGAAATTTGAGGTAATGCTTGAGTATAAGCCTGAATTAAAAGGGAAGTGTTGATTCCACTTCAAAAAGAATAGAAGTCAAGTTTACAATAAATAGGTAAGCTTGTGCATAAAATTAATTCGTTCTTTTGTCAATAAATCAAAAGATTTTTAATTTATACAGACGTATATTTATTAATAGGAAAGTACCGATTTCACGGAATTTAAGAAAATGGATAAAATAATATTGCGAGTTAATTCAACTTGGAAAAGATTTAATCGTCGCGTTTGATTAATATTCCCTTGACTATGATGAAAAATAAATCATTCTTGTAAACAACTGTAAGGTTTACTCAAATTAAATAAAGATAATTTATTTGCTTTGTAAAAGGAAAATCGATTCAAGAGTTCCCGAAAACGTAAATATTACAAATTAATGTAGCCCAAACTTGTGGATAAAATCAACGCTCCATTCGAAGAAACAATACAAAAGAGTTCTGTGTGTACAAAATTCTAATCTAATCTAATCGTTTTATCCAAACATTCAGTAGCTAATGGTGAGCAATGTTGTTGATTTTTTTCACCTCTGATTTCCCCAATTGCTGCACGCACCCGTAAACAACAAATCAGGTCAAAGCCACAGAGTTATATCAGAACAGTCGTGAGAGTTTGAAAAACTTAAAAAAATCATTCTCAAATACTTGGCGTAAACATATTGGAACTCATATCATAAATTTTTGATATCGTGCATGAATGGCTCGCACACTAAATTAAATCCCATTCAAGAGCTACGAATTTACATGGGTATCTCATTTCAAAATATATCGAAACATATAAAAAGTGTTGTATAAAAAAAGAGGTTTTGAACAAAATATGAGTATTTGAGCGCTAAAAATGATTAAATAAATCTGAGAGTACTAAAATTGTCCTGATGTCTATGAGGGGGGACATGATAGCAAGAGATAAAGTAACAGGGAACAAGACTAGACAGCGGCAATCATATTTTTCAGAGTTTAAGATCTTGGCTGACTTTAAGATCATCTCCATCTTTTTTGGATGAACTCGATATATTTTATCCATAATCTGATAAAGGAGATGCACACCTTAAGAACTCGTCATATGTGATCATTGAACTAGATGGAAATGAATGACTACACTGGATGAGAAATCGATTACATAATTAAATCTAAAGCAGAGTGACATTATTTTGATCAATTGGTCAAAGTGATGTACGCCACTGGTGGAGTGGATGCCATACTGAAATCCTGGTAGAGACTGGTGGCAATCACTTTGAACATCTATTGTAAGCGTTAATTGTAGTTAATATAAAAATACAAATTTTATTGTGATCTTGCAATTTTAATCGACCAACGTGTATGATGAGCTATCAGTTTGTCTATCAGATTATGGAATAAAAAAGTACCAATCTAATATTTAATCAAAGAAGCCGACCTTGGAATCTCCGAAGTGCCTTCACCTGGAACAGCATCACTGTTGCTACTTGATAAACTCTTCAGCAACATGCAAACTTCCCATGGGCTGCTTTATTCAAAACGTTACAAGTTTAAAGATATTTCCGGTGCTAATAGTTATTGCCTGATCTTGTATACCTATTAAAATACCCAAATAAAATTGGTACTTTTTTTCGTTTGCATCCAGTAAAAAAAGTTGAATTACGGTAAGAAAAAAGCATCCTAGAATGAGAGCTTAAAATAAAATTATTTCGGTCAGCGCATCGCATTTGAAAAATTTCCATAAGAATAACACAAGAAAATAATTGGATCTCTAAATATTGTATTGCAACTTAAGTGAAAAAGATGAGACAGAAATTTCACTGATGTAATTTTATAGATAATTGAATTCTCTACAAATTTCACCCTTATGAGCAATTAACTCTGAACAACCATTCAAATGTTATTGCTGTTCAAAGTTGAATTAATGACAATTTTTTCACTTAAGGTAGTAGTCTGGTAACTTGGCTTGGAAAAAACGACTTTTTTTTTACATATTTCGAAAGTACTATATATTAAGAATATACTGTAAAAATTTTAGACCGAAATTCGAAATATTGACGAAGTTTTAGCACCTATACGTGAGCGCCTCGTGATATGAGCCGCACGGCACGTTACCTTCGAGCATCCGATGCCTTTGTGTTTACTAAAAGTTTGACCTGTTTATTTTGGAGCTCTTACATCGAAATTAAAAACAAACAGTCAGTGTGCGTTCGTTTGAAGGTTTACTATACGCACCAGGGATAGACGATTAGTGTAAGTATGATTTTTCGATAAAAAATCTGTTATTAAAACTTTAAACGCGTTTTTTCTCGAAACAACGTTTTTTAGGCCGGCCCAGGTAATAAAAAATTTTCTATCCAATCGATTGGGCTGAAATTTGGATATGTTATTCTACACATCAATAGCTCTCGCAGGGACTAGGATCTTTTTTTTTCGTCCCTAACTTTCCATTTTACAGCCCGATTTCCACTAAAAACAAGTAACTTTTTTTTTTAAGTCCGCCATTTTGTTATGTTCCAACAAAATTGGGCTGTTGTTCCGAAAGGGACACTTCGATTTAAATACGCAGCTTTTGCATACTTAAAGAGGGAGTGGAAAAGAGATCACTCTCAAAATTTCAATCACGGCAAATATTTTTTTCGATTTTAGCTATCATTTTTTGTGTTATGGTCTGGACTCTGGTATCAACTCAGAGACTTGAATATTATAGTGTTTGAAATATTGTATACTATTCAAACCTTCAAACCTGAGAAGCTTTTTCCTTTTACAGCTTATATACTATTCGAAACCATAACTCTCGGGATTCAAATCCGAGGGGTTTTTCCCTTTTCAAATCCATACATTCGAACCCTCGGGATTCTAACATCAGGGATTTAGCTCTTTTAAAACCCATATACAGGGTGTCCAATAGGAAGTTGCTAAAACTAAATAAGTGTCTTTTCCCTCCATGAATTCAATAGTGGTCCCTTTTTCTAAGGCGCATACCTGAGGCCCCGCAGTTTTATTCCAGCCGTGGTTGAAGCAAGTACGCGCGCGTCAAAATGAGTGAGCTCACCACGGAAGAAAAAGTATATCTTATTGAGTGCTTTTTCTCGAGGGGAAAAATTTCTAGTAATGTGTATAGAGGGTTTCGTACTAAGTTTGGAACTCATAGAGTTGCCAGCGAAAACACTCTGAAAAAGTAAGAATTTAATATTTATTCATATTCATCTATCACACAACTTGTGTTTCAATTCAATTAAACTGCATTGAAGTAATTTTACGTCAATTTTTGTAGGATAATCGATAAATTCGTGGAGTATGGTACACTCCAGGACCGTAGACACGAGTTGCCAGGTCCATCTGTTACGGTGACTACACCAAAGAAGATCAACGAAGTTGAGAATTATTTCAAACAAAATCCAAATGATTCGATTCGGAAAGCTGCTCAAGCATTAAAAATAACCAAATCATCATTACACAACATTTTGAAATATTTTTTAAAGTTTCATCCGTATAAAATAAGCACTCATCAATTGTTAACTGAACATGCCATGACGAAACGCATCGAATTTTGTAACACTATTACGGGAATGTTTGAAGCCGAAGAACTTAATGAGAAAATGATTATTTATTCCGATGAAGCACATTTTTGGATGAATGGGTACGTAAACAAGCAAAATTACCGGTTTTGGGGAACGGAAAATCCCAACATATCGCTAGCGAAGTCCCTTCATCCACAGAAAGTAACGGCATGGGTAGCGATTTCAGTAAAAGGAATTTATTTGCAATTCTTGGAATCTACGGTAACAGGAGAGAGTTACAAACAGCTTTTGGAAACGAAATTCTTTCCTTATACAAAAAAGAGGGGACTGGTTAAAAATGTTTACTTCATGCAAGATGGAGCGACGCCGCATCGGACTCATGAGGTGTTTGAAGCTATTCATCGCGTATATGGGACTCGAGTAATCGGTCTGGGGTACCCTAAATTTGCTCAAGGCGGACTAGAATGGCCTTCGTACTCACCGGACCTGAACCCTTGTGATTTTTTCTTGTGAGGTTACATTAAAGACCATTGTTACGGTAAAAACCCCAGCACAGTAGAAGAACTGATCGCGGCCATCCAGGAAGTGGTTCGCGGCATTACGAACGATATGTTGGACACAGTTTTTCACAGTTTGCAAAAGAGAATTGATTTTTGTGCACAATCTAACGGTTCGCACTTCGAAAATATCTATCATTAATCACTGTACTTTTTCGTTATTTTTATAAGATGTAATAAATTGACATAAAAAATATTTGACTGGGTTTTATTTATATGCGTTTAAAACTGTAGAGTTTCCTCTATTTAAAGCAATTTAGCTTTTCTGATTCTGTGCATGTGTTTTGAAATAACAGCCGATTAGTTTCAGCAACTTCATATTGGACACCCTGTACTATTCAAAACCATATACTATTTGAACCGTCGGGATTCAAATCTTGGGGATTTCTCCCTTTTGAAACTCATATACTCTTTAATGTTACATCGAATATTATTTCCACTTTCCCCATGGCAAAATTTGGGACTTAGGTTTTTTCCCTAAAAATTCACATACTGGTGGCATGAAAATTCGAAGTATTTGAATAGTATTCCTACACTTAGCGTTACCCGGAACTAACGACGAGGACGTGGCAGGTTTTTAGTTCTATTTTTTTGTATTTTATATTTTTTTACATTTTTTGTATTTTATATTTTTTACATTTTTTTGTATTTTATATTTTTTACATTTTTTGTATTTTATATTTTTTACATTTTTTTGTATTTTATATTTTTTTACATTTTTTTGTATTTAACATTTTTTTTAGTTTTTGATTTGTCAATGATTTGTAGTCGTTACAAATTTCATTAAATGCATACCGATTTTATACCTAAAAGAGCAAAGTGAATAGGATTATGCTTTTATACCTGGATATACTTTACGTATGCAGCGAATGATCTGTGCGAACGGATCCAATTTTTTCTTTTCAGTTTCCCTTCTCCATAAATATTCGCAGAGATGATAATCAATATCGCTATGTCGAATACCTCCACGTTGGAATCTAGCTCGAAGTGGTCACCATTGAGACTCTATACGCTGGGTGTTCGCTTTGATTTCGGGGTCTATAAAATTTACTGAATGATTTACTGTCAGGTGTTCGTAACCGTCTGATTCCAGAATTTCGTAGGCACGCCAACAATCAGAGAAGATTGTAGTGCCAGGTGCAATATGTTTTTTAATTAAAGGGATAAGAGTGTCTCGATTACGTTTGTTTTCCGGGCAGATCTCTAGTCTCAACTCGTTAGTTTTGCAATCGATTGCGCCAAAAATCCATTGCCCTTCCACTATGCGTCCTCTTTCATATCTTCTCCGGCCGAATTTCATTTCATCAATTTCAACAGCACAACCGGTACCGCCAATAGGGCCAGACTCAGTGTATAGTTCATCTATTGAAAGCATGCATACTTCTCTGCAGTAAGAATATATATCTGCCAATGTTTCATGCAAAATTTTCGTCTCTCGATCTCCACTTAATTCAGAGATCGCAATGTTGTAATCTGTTTTATGTGAGAATAGGTATGTAGCCAAAATGACATCCTCAGTTGATAATTTATGAAATTCAAATCATGTCTTCTCGGCTATTGTTCGATCGATTTTGTGTTTTTGGCATTGAAATCGGATACCAATTGCTGTGTTTGAGTTAGTGTACTCTCGAGTCGATGGAATAAGTTTCATGGATTCTTTTCCATTTTTAGGGCATTTACGATTTGAGGGTAATAATTGAACGTTTTATGCCCATTTGATGCATGTATCTCGATCAGAAAGTACGTCACGGAGAAGTCTTCGTAAGTTCCAAGAACCTTGCAAAGGATCTGCATTTGGTTGAGTATTAGTCATTAGTTCGGTTTCGTTTGTCAATATGTCAAGATGATTTTGTATAGATTATGAAGAAGTCTCTTGCGAGTTTAATATGCGTAACTGTTTGAGTAAATGATTTTTTCTGTTTTGACAACGTTAGCTAGTATTTGGATTTATTCGCGCTTAACCCATTAACGCCGAGGTGATCAGAATTTTTACCAACTTTTCAACGTGTTTATTTATTATGTTATCGGACCAAAAAAATAATGCAATACCTCTATTCCTACGCGGAATTCGATGCTCTTTCAGAATCTGAGCTCAAAATTTCGATTAGACACCGAGAAAAAAAAATATGGCCGATTTAAACGTGAAAAACGTGAAAATTTTCGAAAAAAAATTTTTTTCGCATTTTTTTTCACAATGATACCGCAAAGCTATCAACTTTTTACAATGATCGGAGGTGATCATGGCACTCGAACATTAAGAGGAATTTTTTTTAGAAAAATTCATCGACGCGTTTTTTCAAAATGGCGGCGAGAATGAAAAAATTTTATAAAAATCTTAATCTATCGGTTTCTTCAAAACTATAAACTTGAGAAAAAATGTTCTAAGAACAAAAATGGCTTAAAATTAGTCGAAGAATACTCTTAAATTTTTTCAGAATTTTTGAAAACAATTTTTAATTTTCGAAAATTTCAAAAAATCCAATTTTTCAAAAATACCTGAAAAATTTTTGGAAAAATTTGAGAGTGTTCCTTGACTAATTTTAAGACTTTTTTGTTGTTAAAAATTCTTTCGTAAAGTCTATAGGTTTAGAGAAAAAAAATTTTCTTGAATGGTACATAAAATTTTGTTTCTATCTACCACTACAAAATTCACGAACAAACTCGTATATCCTTTCACTTGTGCATGGACACATATGTTGTATACAATTTTTACATGAATTATAGGTAAAGCATATAAAAAAAATATTAGTTTTCACTTTTTCAATACATTTGTTATGTCACGAAAACGTTCAAAATCTTCTGCTTCATTGCATGCAGAGTATGAATCAGATTATTCGGATAGTGATTCCGACGAAAACATTTTGATTCCGAATGCAGACAATTCAGGCTCCGATGATTCTGATTCCGATTGTGATTCGATATCTGATTCAGATTCTGAACATGAATTCACAATACCAAATATTACTTATAAAAAAGCTTGTGCTACTTATTCTGAAAACTTAGATAAACTTGAAAAAAATTACGAATTCATTTGGATCGATGGCGAGAAATCATATCCAAATACTTGTGAGGAAACAATATTATTATCTGAAGCTACAAAAAAGAATATACAGGCGTGCGAGCCTTTCCAATTGTTTGAAACCTTTTTTTCCGCCGAAATGAAACAATATATAATTGATGCGTCTAAAGAGAATAATTATGATCTGAAATTACAAGATCTTGACACTTTTATAGGTATAGTTATTTTCAGTTCATTCAATAAAAGAAAGTCTCAGAGAGATTATTGGTCATCTGATCCATTCTTATCTAGTGAAATTGTTTCTTCTGCAATGACTCGCGATAAGTTTGAAGAAATCAAGTCTAAAATAAAATATTCAAAAGCTGAAGACAAGGATCCAAACGATAGAGGGTGGCGGGTTCGTTCGATGTTGAAACTTTTCCAAAACAACCTCCTAAAGTTCGGAATATGGAAAACTTCTATATCTATTGATGAAATGATGGCCAAGTCTTATGAAAAAACTGTTTTGAAACAATTTATTCGAGGGAAACCAATAAGGTTTGGTTTGAAATTTTGGGGTTTATGCACTTCAGACGGCTATCTACTAAATTTAGATCTATATTGCGGTAAAAATTCCCAAACCGGAAACAAATTAGTAAAATGTGCTTTAGGTACTCGTGTAGTATTGCATTTATTAGAACCTTTTTTTCGGGTAATAAATTATAATAAAATCCCTGCATTTCATTTGTACTTTGATAATTTTTTTACAAATATGGATTTAATTTTACACTTGCAAAAATTACGTTTGAAATGCACTAGCACTATCAGAGATAATCGAGTCAAAGAAAAGAATATATTTGAAAAGAAAGCTCCACGAGGTACTTATATTGTAAAACATGATCGAAATAGTGGCATAAATTTCATCACTATTATGGATTCGAAGCCCGTTTCAATAGCTTCAACTGCTGCAGGTGTAAGTCCACTATCAACTTCGAGAAGATATAGTTCAGAGGCTCGATCCAAAACCGATATACCTTTTCCGCAAGCTTTTCATTTGTACAACAAATTTATGGGTGGTGTTGACGTGCATGATGGACACTGCAATAATGTACTTCCAAGTATACGTTCCAAAAAATGGACATGGGTCGTTTTTATAAGATTTATACAGGCATCCATTACAAATGCCCACGTAATTTTCAATGCTACACGTGATGGAAAGAAAAAAAGTGGAATAAAAGCGTTAACTACTTCAATTGCTAAATATTATATTCAAAAAGGTCAAACAAGTAAAACACTTCATACACGATCTAATAGGGACAAATTAAAAGATTGTTCAAATGAAAAATGTCCAATAAGAACAAGGATCTATTGTGAAAAATGCAATCTATATGTATGCAATAATTGTTGGGCAAAAAAGCACTGATAAAAGAAATGTTAAAATGAAAGACAAGAAGACTCACGAAAAGAAGCACTCCGAAACGTGAGAGGCAAGGGGACTCACGAAAAAAAAGCACGCCGAAACGTGAGAGGCAAGGGGACTCACGAAAAAAAGCACCCCGAAACGTGAGAGGCAAGGGGACTCACGAAAAAAAGCACTCCGAAACGTGAGAGGCAAGGGGGCTCACGAAAAAAAAGCACCCCGAAACGTGAGAGGCAAGGGGACTCACGAAAAAAGCACCCCGAAACGTGAGAGGCAAGGGGACTCACGAAAAAAAGCACCCCGAAACGTGAGAGGCAAGGGGACTCACGAAAAAAAAGCACCCCGAAACGTGAGAGGCAAGGGGACTCACGAAAAAAAAGCATCCCGAAACGTGAGAGGCAAGGGGACTCACGAAAAAAAGCACCCCGAAACGTGAGAGGCAAGGGGACTCACGAAAAAAAGCACCCCGAAACGTGAGAGGCAAGGGGACTCACGAAAAAAAAGCACCCCGAAACGTGAGAGGCAAGGGGACTCACGAAAAAAAGCACCCCGAAACGTGAGAGGCAAGGGGACTCACGAAAAAAGCACCCCGAAACGTGAGAGGCAAGGGGACTCACGAAAAAAAAGCACCCCAAAGGAGACAAAGTTCTACCACGTCCACGCCGTTGTCTCTGGGTAATGCTAAGAGTAGAAAAAAACAATGTATATGCACAGAATCAGAAAAGAAGTAGTCAAGGAACACTTGAAGGAAATTTTTCCAAAAATTTTTCAGGTATTTTTGAAAAATTGGATTTTTTGAAATTTTCGAAAATTAAAAATTTTTTCAAAAATTCTGAAAAAATTTAAGAGTATTCTTCGACTAATTTTAAGCCATTTTTGTTCTTAGAAATTTTTTTCTCAAGTTTATAGTTTTGAAGAAACCGATAGATTAAGATTTTTATAAAATTTTTTCATTCTCGCCGCCATTTTGAAAAAACGCGTCGATGAATTTTTCTGAAAAAAATTTCTCTTAATGTTCGAGTGCCATGATCACCTCTGATCATTGTAAAAAGTTGATAGCTTTGCGGTATCATTGTGAAAAAAAATGCGAAAAAAATTTTTTTTCGAAAATTTTCACGTTTTTCACGTTTAAATCGGCCATATTTTTTTTTCTCGGTGTCTAATCGAAATTTTGAGCTCAGATTCTGAAAGAGCATCGAATTCCGCGTAGGAATAGAGGTATTGCATTATTTTTTTGGTCCGATAACATAATAAATAAACACGTTGAAAAGTTAGTAAAAATTCTGATCACCTCGGCGTTAATGGGTTAAAATGTCGTTTGTGTCCGTGTTGAAAGTACGAGTGTTCGCTTGCTACATTGATATATAAAGATATGGTAAGAAGTAAGTATGACATATGCGTATAATACGTACAACATATAAGTACCTAACATATACGTATATATGGATATATGAGGTATTCCGAGTGATTTCGAACTCGTCAAAAATCTCGACCCTTTCTGATCTTTTTCAAAGTTGGTGATGTTTTTGTATTATATTTTTACTGTGCACATTCAAGAGACTCGGTGCGAAGCGCCAAGACAAAAACTACACGTTTTATTGTATATACGATATATACGATATAAGATTCAAACAATATACTATTCAAATCTTGCTGTAACCAAAACCCTAGGGCGACTTTCGTTAAGTCCATCTCACGGGCACTTCGCGCCGGGGTTTGGGGTTTCAAAATTCGATATCTTCGAAACGGATGATTTGCCGTGGCTGAAAATTTTATTTTGGGTTAAAGAGGGGGTTAAAAGAGATCACACTCAAAATTTCAACTGCGTCAAATAATTGTTTCAATTTTAATTATCATTTTTTGTGTTTTGGTCTGGACTTTGGTATCAGATTAGAGATTTGAATATTATAATGTTTGAGATTTTGTATACTATCCAAACGCTCGAGATTCAAATTTGAGGGGGGTTTTTTTTGAAACCCATATACTTCAATATTTTTTCAAATCATGTTATATTCTCCAGTTTTCGACGTTTACAATTTTTCTTTTCAATTTAATACAGAGTAACTTCTCATAAGTTTCTTTCCATCTAGAAAACTTCTCAACCGATAGTGCGTAGTGACTCTTGACACCTCGGGCCATAAAACTGGCACGCGCCGCATATTAACTATCTAAAACTCGCGAGTTACCCTACACATGTAACCTCATCAGACTAATGGGTATAGAATAGCCCAAATCTCGACGACAGCTTCCGCACTACCACACTCACAAAACGGAAGCATCTACTTCTTAATTGGGCCACTATGCAAGACAAACAGATTTAATATTCTCCCGTTTTTGGAAATCTAATATCCCTGCCTTTTTTACCCAATTTTGCCCTATGAAAGGCAGCGATCATCCACAATGCCTCGCATTCTGTTCCGTACCTAGAGTCGCGTTTATATTGTTAGCAGTAGTTCAGATTGTCATACATGTCCAACTATTCAAACAATAACCCAAAGATGACCTGAATCCATCCTACTATTTGCACATGTCCAACTATTCAAACAACAATCCAAAGATAACCTAAACTCACCCTACTATTTCCACATGCCCAATTATTCAAACAACAACCCAAAGATGACCCGAACCCACCCTACTATTTCCACATGTTCAACTATTCAAACAACAACCCAAAGATGACCCGAACCTATCCTGCTATTTTCACATGTCCAACTATTCGAACAACAACCCAAAGATGATCCGAATCCACCTTACTATTTCCACATGTCCAACTATTCAAACAACAACCCAAAGATGAACCAAACCCACCCTACTACTTCCACATGTCCAACTATTCAAACAACAACCCAAAGATGACTCAAACCCATCCTACTATTTCCACATGTCCAACTATTCAAACAACAACTCAAAGATGACCCGAATCCACCCTACTATTTTCACATGCTCAACTATTCAAACAACAACCCAAAGATGACCCGAACCCATCCTACTATTTTCACATGTCCAACTATTTGAACAACAACCCAAAGATTACCCGAACCCATCCTACTATTTTCACATGTCCAACTATTTGAACAACAACCCAAAGATGACCCGAACCCATCCTGCTATTTTCACATGTCCAAGTATTGGAACAACAACCCAAAGATGACCCGAACCTACCTTACTATTTTCACATATCCAACTATTCAAACAACAACCCAAAGATGACCCAAACTCACCCTACTATTTCCACATGTCCAACTATTCAAACAACAACTCAAAGATGACCCGAACCCATCTTACAATTTCCACATGTCCAACTATTCAAACAACAACCCAAAGATGATCCGAATCCACCCTACTATTTTCACATGTCCAACTATTCAAACAACAACACAAAGATGACCCGAACCCACCCTACTATTTCCACACGTCCAACTATTCAAACAACAACCGAAAGATGACCTGAACCCACCTTACTATTTCCACATGTCCAACTATTCAAACAACAACCCAAAGATGACCCAAACCCACTCTACTATTTTCACATGCTCAACTATTCGAACAACAACCCAAAGATGACCCGAACCCACCTTATTATTTCTACATGTCCAACTATTCAAACAACAACCCAAAGATGACCCAAACCCACCCTACTATTTCCACATGTCCAACTATTCAAACAACAACCCAAAGATGACATAAACCCATCCCACTATTTCCACATGTCCAACTATTCAAACAATAACTCAAAGATGACCCGAACCCACCTTACTATTTCCACATGTCCAATTATTCAAACAACAACCCAAAAATGACCCGAATCCACCCTACTATTTTCACATGCCCAACTATTCAAACAACAACCCAAAGATGACCCGAACCCATCCTACTATTTTCACATGTCCAACTATTTGAACAACAACCCAAACATGACCCGAACCCATCCTGCTACTTTCACATGTCCAACTATTCGAACAACAACCCAAAAATGACCCGAACCCACCTTACTATTTCCACATGTCCAACTATTCAAACAACAACCCAAAGATGACCCGAACCCACCCTACTATTTCCACACGTTCAACTATTCAAACAACGACCCAAAGATGACCTGATCCCACCCTATTATTTTCACATGCCCAACTATTCAAACAATAACCCAAATATGACCCGAACCCACCCTACTATTTCCACATATCCAACTATTCAAACAATAACCCAAAGATGACCCGAACCCACTCTACTATTTCCACATGTCCAACTATTCAAACAACAACCCAAAGATGACCCAAACCCACCCTATTATTTCCACGTGGTCATTATATTGTTTTTATAGTATGATATACGGGTTAATTCAACTTTATGCTTAAACTTTGAAACTCCCGTTTCACCCCCTTAAAGGTCGAATTTCAATTTTTACCACTCTTGAGAAAAGTCTTATTTTGGGTCAAATATGAAGACCCCGTGGTCAAAGTTAGGGGCCACGGATACTGTAATGCTGCCCCGACACGCCCTGCGCCCACCCTACTATTCTCCGCACTCTACTATTTCACTCAGACTACCGAGATACATCGCACTTACTTTAATATTCTCCGTTACTGTCGTATCTCCATCAACGAGCGAAAACGCATTTCCCGTATAATTCATTTCGCAAGGGACGAATTTTCGTGTCATCATCCAAACAACATCCAAACAACGCAATATACATATGCTCAAACAACACGTATATCCGCTCTTGAGAAATTCAACCCTTGTATTGTGCCGCTAAGCGTAGCTAAGCCTTGAATTTCACATTCACATTGAAAGAACAAAAAAATGCAAAAACAAAAATAGAAAAAAAAATTTAAAACCTAGAAAAATACAAAAAAGAAAAAAAACATGCACTTTCAAGACCAAACTCCAACCTTTCCGCGGTAAAGTGCGTAAGTAGATTATGAAATCGAAACTAATGGAATTCGGCAAAATATACACATTTTGGAGGATTATCCCATTTTTTTCAAAAGCGACTGGTTCTACACGAAAAATGTAGCTATGTGCCAAATTCCAGCTCAAAATTCGGTTTCCGTTTTTCGGAAGTTTATCTTTCGATATCTCAAAAACGGATGATTTGCCGTGGCTGAAATTTGTTTTTTGCTTCATTTTTTATTCAATTTTAAGATGTTACAAGGAGGACCCCCAATTCGGAGTGTCCCTTTCGGAACTATATCCCAAAATTGTTTAATTCTAGTTCCAACTTGAATGACAAGCTTACAGAACAATAATCTTTTCGATTTTTTTATTTCAGATGTCCTCAAGCGGCGAAATCACCGGGGCCAGCCGCCCACTTTTTTTTTAAGACGCTCACTTCAGTGTTCAATAACTATAACAAAAAATTTAAAAAATAAAAAAAAAATTGTACACTTTTAGATACTAGTAATAATATGTAAAAAAATCAAACCGATCGAATTTTATTTTCCCCTAAAAAAAATTTCCCGAAAAAAGCATTAAAAAAACGTGCAAGTTACCAAACTACTACCTTAAACGGCGATCATACTTAAATTGCTTATTTTATGGAGAAACTTCCATAGAGTTTTTTATAGACAATTTTCTGTTCTACTAGAAAAATTCAATGAAATCATTGTGAAAGTATTCCTCTGATAATTAGAAGCATTTCTTGTTTTATTTTCAACATACATCCATTTTTCCTGCTTACAAATTGTCAAACATAAACTTCAATAAAATATTAGCGTCTGTTTTTGAAAAAGCTTTATTCATTGTGACAAATTTAGTACAATCAGATATAAAGATAAATAATTAAAACAACGAAAATTGTTAATTTATTGCTTTTACAATAAACCTACTATTATTTTCCTTTTGTTTTTGTTTATATTTCGTGATTTTTGAAAAAAAGCAAATTGAAAAACGTGTATTTTCTGAATATAACTCAGTATTTATCTCCAGAATATGATGTAAATCGAATGACTGGAAAATAAATATGGATTTTTCTGTGCCAAATTTGCTAGGATTTTTTTCCTGTAACATTTTTCAATCATTTTTCAGAATAATTATTCGCTTTTCCAAATATTTTTTTTTATTTAACACTCTACGAGTTGTCTCATTTTTATTTTGAACCTCTTGCCACAGTGTTATCTCATCTATCAGAATAAAACAACCGATATAAAAAGAAAATAGTGACAAGACTTAAAATATTATTGAATAGAAAAATGATTGATTGAACTTTTGATTGGTTGTGAACTATGAACATTTTTATCAGTACCATATTTAATTGGAAATTTTTTATGCGTCTCAACTTAATATCAATTACAATTAGATTTTACGATAATAACTAATTTACGTTGACGATAGAAGGATACCAGACCCCTTGAGTAATTAATTACTGTTAATAACTTACAAGTTCAATTAATTAATCAATCAAAGACGTGGGTAATATCTATCAGGTAAGTAAACCAAGAATGCCTTACTTTCCGAATTGCATTCATTTTTTTTATGAGGCCAGGTAACGTCCATTCAAATGGACGTTATCTGGGCTTATTCGATTGGCTCTACTATCCTTCTATTGTCAACGTAAGTTACTTATATTATTATCGTAAAATCGAATTGTAATTGATATTAAGTTGGCATGCATAAAAAATGGCTAATTAAATATGGTTCTGATTAAAATTTTCATAGTTCGTAAACAATCAAAAGTTCATTTTTCTATTCAATAATATTTAAAATCTTTTCTCTATTAAAAAAAAAAAAATTAGTTGTTTTTTTTTATAGAAGAGGAAAAGCTGCGGCAATGAGGTTCAAAATAAAAATCAGACAACTTGTAAAATATCAAGAAAAAAAAATATTTGGAAGTGAATAATTATTTTGAAATATGATTCAAAAATGCTGCAGGAAAAATCAAATTCTGGAGGTAGATACTGAGTTATATCCACAAAAAACAGGTTTGTTAATTTACTCATTTTTTTCAAAATCTCGAAGAATAAACAAAAACACAAGAACCTACATAATAATAAGTTTATTTTGCAAGCGATAATTTAATAATTTTCGGTTTTTTAATTATTTATTTTCATACCTGATTATACCAAATTTGTCACAATGAATAAAGCTTTTTCAAAAAAGACGCTAAAATTTTATTGAAGTTTATGTTTGACAGTGTGTAAGCAGGAAAAATATAAGTATCTTAAAAACAAAACGAGAAATGCTTGTAATTATCAGAGGGATACTTTCACGATGATCTCATTCAATTTTTCTGGTAAAGCAGAAAATTGTCTATAAAAAGCTCTATGGAAGTTTGTCTGTAAAATAAGCGATTTAAGGTAATTCGGTAGAGTTTGGCCGAGACCAAATGTAGTCCATTTTTCAAATTTGTAAATGGAGGATTAATTTACAAAATTGATTTTGAAAATCATTTTCATTGAAAATAAAATTTATTACATCGCGCATACTCTTATAAGTCATCTAAATGACAATTAAAATTTAATAAGATTTTGGCCTGACTCATGTAGTAACAGATCCGTGGATCGGTAAGAATGTAAACATAACCTCGAAAATTTCGCCGCACGATGAATTGATTACGAGCTCCTTCCGGCAGTTTTATTAAAGAAAAACAGCTGAACCAACGTAAACGTTCACTCAAAGCTCTAGAAACATGCAATGAGTAGAAAAAACTTGGAAATGAAGCACCTGGTGACTAAGAAAGGCACTCGTCTAATTGACATTTCGTACCGGCGGGCATAAATGAACCGCCATCTTGATTGTCCACTGACTTCCGAGAGAGAGAGATAGAGAGAAGTCCGAGTCAAGTCGACAGAATTCTGCTGTGTGTAATTTTATTCGCGATTTGTCAATAACTATACGGTGAATCCAATTCAATTTCTCCCAGAAGATGCTTCACATATCGTAGATTAGAGCAATAAGTTTTTTTTCGTGGCATGCACAACAAATTTTTGAGTATTCTCGAACTGAAAGTTCTACCTATGCTATCGTCTGCATTCTTCTATGGTCGCAATGTATTTTTAAAAGCCAATATCTCAACAACTACACGGTAAAAATAGTTTAAATTTCACCAACACGTAAAAAAAAATCTTCTTTCGATTCCATGCAAAAAAATATATGGTCACACGTGGACTCCAACTCTACTGAGCGATCTCAACGGACAACACCACTGTGACCCCCTATTTTTTTCACATTTTTCAAGAATTTTTTTTTGTGGGAAAAAAAAGATATGCAAAAAATTTTTTTTGGGTTTTGTTCCTTGTTTATTAATGTATCAAAAAACATTTTTTTCACATTTTTCACGCCGCATGGTGGCGCTGGGGAAGCTCTCGCGTCATCTCCGCAGTGGTTTGCGGCACGCAGCAGAACTCTCTTCAACGTCGATCTGAAAAAAAAATACCGAGTGTTTTCGTTAATAATATGATATTTTGAAGAGAAGTACATAGGAATTTGGAAAAATATTGATTTTTAAAAAATAGGCACGCCTTTGAAATTAAAGAATGATTTTTGAGCAAAATTTCTCGTCAAAAATAGGCTATAACTTTTATAATTATTGAGATATCGAAAAAATCTTATGCACTTCTCTAGAAAATCTACTTTTATTGATACAGTAAAAATTTGAAGTCGATCGGATAAAAATTGCTCGAGTTCTGCTGCGAGCCGCACTCAAAAAAGTGGTTTTGAGAAAAACGCGTTCAAAGTTGGGACCCCGAGCGTCGCGGACCGCTGCACCGCTCCACAAAATATTCAATATCTACGAAAACAATTATTTTTTCGACCTGGGTCCAACGGCATTTCAATCTTGAAAGTATTTTAGATTTTTTAAAATGGTTTTCAAAAAATCAATTTTTTGAAGCCGTCACAGTGGTGTTGTCCCTTAAGTGTGATCGCCGTTTAAATGAAAAAATTGTTATTAATTCACCTTTGAACATCAATAACATTTGAATGGTTGTTTAGAGCTAATTGCTAAGAAAGACAAATTTTGTAAGGAATTCGATTCTCTATAAAAATATATTAGTGGGATTTCTGTCTGATTTTTTTTACAAGAGTTGTAATATAATATTTGGGGATCCGACTATTTTAATGTGTTATTCTTATGGAAAATCTTTAAATGCGATGCGCTGATGGAAATAATTTTATTTTAAGCTCTCCTTTTAGGATGCTTCTTTTTATTACCCTAATTCGACTTTTTTTTGCTGGATCCAAGCGAAAAAAAGTACCGACTTTGTATGTATGTGTATGTGTATGTGTATTATGGTGTGTCATTTCAGAGCATCTTTTTTTTTAAGGTTCTCACACGGAAATCTTCAGTTTACATCTAAAAATGAATCGTCGCGAAAGGGGACCGCTGTCAAAAAATATTTAGAGGTTTTTCATCGGCTTTGAAGTTTCCCATTTAATTAACATTGGAAATGCATTTCTCTTCATTGTTAATGGTATTTCTCAGCCAGATTTCATGTGGCGGTATTATATAAGTGGGGTTTTATAGAAAACTGGATTTTCTACAAAAAAGTCACTTAAGTAAAGTCTGTAAAATTAACTGTGTCCGAGTTATTACCGTTTATACCGAATTTTAGATGAAAATATCTGTTTAAATGTACATCCTAGTTAATCTTTTCCCACGTAAAAAAAACAGTCTGGGCAAGACGTCTGGGCGAGTCGTCTGGCTTAGAACGGTTTCTCAAACTCTTTTAAATTCTTCCCGAGAATCTCGCCGAGACTGTTTCCAAGATTTTTTGAATTTTTTTTTTCAGAGTCTTGCCTAGACTATTTCCAACATTTAGAAAAAATTTTTTGGGAGTCTCGCCGAGACTTTTTTCAACATTTAAAAAAATTTTTTTGGAAGTCTCGCCGAGAATGTTTTCAACATTTAAAAAAAATTTCTTGGGAGTCTCGCCGAGACTGTTTCCAAGATTTGTTGAACTTCTTTTTTTTCTCTTTACATTTATTAATGGTGATAATGAATGACGTTGGATGTGAACATTTTTTTTTATCATTTCAAGGCCGTAGGCAAGACAAAGTGCAATGGTTGCAACGTCTTTGGTCTTTGGGAGCAGACCATAGCCTGTGATTTGATAATATTGAGACGAAACCCCGACGAGACTATATAGAAATCGGGCGGATTATCTGTGGACGCGAAAGAAGGCCACCTGTCGAGTAAAATTGGAAGCTCTACAAACTTTTGTTTTTCCGGCTGGTAGGCGCCCACTAGCCGGAAAAATAAAAGTTTGTAGAGCTTCCAATTTTACTCGACAGGTGGCCTTCTTTCGCGTCCATGAATAGTCTGCCCGATTTCTATATAGTCTCATTGGGATTTCGACTCAATATTATCAAATCACAGGCAATGGTCTGCTCCCAAATAACAAAGACGTTGCAACCATTGCACTTTGTCTTCTTGCCTAAGACCTTGAAATGATTAAAAATTTTTTTTCATATCCAATGTCATTCATTATCACCATCAATAAATGTAAAGAGAAAAAAGTTTCAATAAATCTTGGAAGCAGTCTCGGCGCGACTCCAAAAAAAATTTTTTTTAAATGTTGAAAATAGTCTCGGCAAGACGTCTGGGCAAGACGTCTTGTCCAGACTGCTTTTTTAATTTTAGGAACAGTCTCGGCGAGACTCCCAAAATTTTTTTTTTAAATGTTGGAAATTGTCTCGGCGAGACTCTCAAAAAAATCTTGGAAAGTCTCGGCGAGACGTCCAAAAAAAATTTTTTTTTATTTTGGAAACAGTCTCGGCGAAACTCCAAAGAAAATGTTCAAAAAATCTTGGAAGCAGTCTCGGCGAGACTCCCAAAAAAAATTTTTTTCAAATGTTGGAAACAGTCTCGGCGAAACTCTCGTAAAAATTTGAATAAAATCTTGGAAACAATCTTGGCGAGACTCTCGTAAAAATTTGAATAAAATCTTAGAAACAGTCTCGGCGAGACTCTCGGGAAGAATTTAAAAGAGTGTGGGAAACCGTTCTAAGCCAAACGACTCGCCCAGACGTCTTGCCCAAACTGTATTTTTTACGCGGGTTATAGATATCGAAAGAATTCAAAGGACGATTTTGCGTACAATTAAATTTAGGGGCCAGTCCAATTTGAAAATTTCAAAAAATCGATTTTTTTTACTGTTTTCGAAAGTACATACATTCAGAAATATTGTGTCAAAATTTTATGAAAATCCGAGCTCTCTAAGTATTTTTTTTTTACCTGAACGTCAGGACCTCATTTCGTCTACCTGAGTATATAAACTTCAAACGCGTTTTTCTCGAAACAATGTTTTCAAAATCTAGCTCCATCGTATCTCTAAAACTAACAAACCGATTCTCTTGAAATTTGAACCACATATTGTAAACATAATTCGTAACAAGATGACCCTCGATGGTGTTAAAATTTTAATTTTTACTCTTTTTTTTGTGAAAAACTGCGAAAAAACACGTTTTTTTTTACTTTTTTCATTTTTCATTTGCCATTTTTTTATTTTTTGATAAAACTTTATATCCGAGGGTCATTTTGTAGCTGATGTCATACTGAATCTAATGGATTTTGATTTTTTTGTTTCAGACAAGCCGTTGCCGCGTTGTGATGGAGCTATCTAGCCCACCTATTTTTGAGGCGTTACGTTAAACTATAGTTTTTGCACTTAAAATGAATAAAAATGAATTAATTTTTTTTTTTATATATTTCAAGACTTTATTTATCAAGCGCAACAACTTTTATATTCGTATCTTTTATAAAATCCTCAAAAAAAAAATCGCGAAAATAGCCTTTTTTTCGTGGCTCCAAAGTGGACTGGCCCCTTAACTACAAAAAAGGTTATTTAAGTCGGATCCGTGGGTTCAACCGTTCCCAACTTATGTGAACTTAGAATAGATTTTAAAGACGAATTTTCCCGGAATTTTTTAAACAGACGTACCATTTTCTTTCAATATTTGTCATAACGCTGTAGCGATTGAATCTACAGGCTTCACACATTTTTCAACGTAAATTTTTGATATATGATTCATATTTGTAGTTTGTAACCTAAAAACTTTTAATTACAGAGTTTCTTCAAAATCAGAAAAAAACTTTTTACTTTTGGGTCCACCATACTAAACCGTCCATCCGTCCGTCAAATCGAATTTTGGAATTTTAAGGCCTTACATACGTCCAGCAGCGCCTAAAACGCGCTAAAAGAAAAACTGTTTTTAGAAGAGATAGCAATAGAAATTAATAAAAATAATTTTTACACATTGTTTATTAGTATTTAAACTTTATAAAAAAATTTATTTCATTTTTTTTTTCAAAAATTACAACATAAAAAATCACGTTTCCCGAAGCACTATGAAAAAAAAGTTGCTCCACGGTCTGTATCATTTCTTCTTGAAATGCTGATGGATCTGCAAAACGTAAAAAAATTCTTGTAAAATAAATTTGTAGTTATAGTCTGTCGAGCCGGATTTTTGACATTCGAAAAATTTTAGCAATTTACGGCAGTTTAAAAAAAAGTGTGCATTTTGTGTCATAAATGTCACACTTTAATTATGTTTATAAAATTTTTTAATCACAACATCAAAAATCCGACTCGACAGACTATAGAGGAAACAATTTCGAATATTTAAAAAAAAAAAGCATCAAAAAATATTAAAAACTGTATGAGTTATCATGCAGACCATGCCAGAAAAAGTAGTTTTGAGAAAAATGCATTTAAAGTTTCAAGTGCGTTTCGCTCGAGACATCTACCTGCGCGCATCAGACTCTCGTTGGGCAGTCACGTTTTCTATAATAACTTTCGATCTATGAGGAATTTGTACAATCGACTTACACAGAAATACGCCTAAAACTATAGAGAATAATAATCTGTAAAAAAAAAATCGATTTTTTGAAAATTCTGGACGTATGTAAGGCCTTAAACTTGGATCCGTAATCAGCGACCCTAAAAACTTTGGAGGACTGAGTTCCATCTAAATCAACGAAACTTTTTGCATTTCATTCTGCCATATTGGATTCGTCATTTTGAATTTTCGCATTCCGAACTCATATTTATAGTTAGCGACCCCGAAAAAGTCATGCAATGAATGTTACAAAAAGTTCCTTCTATACGTAATTTGAATCTTTCTTTAAATTTGATAACAGCGAATAAAAAAAATATAGCAATCAAGTTTTTTGTTTAATCTCTTATGGACCTTTAAATTACATGTATTATTTTATATCAGTAGATAATAAAAAGTAATTTCACTTATTTTTTTAAATGAGCGAGTTCTAAAAAAAAAACCGAGGAGTGGATTTTAATATGATAGACGTTAAACTTAATGTAATACGAAAAACTCGGTTTAATTATCTGTACTGACTGAATTATCGGGTGTATAAAAATAAATTTCACAGACCATTCTGTAGTAAACTAATTTATTGGGTTGGCAACTAAGTCTTGACTCACCCTTTTTAAAATCTCCCTTTTTTATTCTAGAACGTTCTAGAAAGTTTCTATAATTGGCAACTGCTAGAATGTTCTAGAAGCTTTCGCACGGTGGGTATAAAAGCCCGGCTGCGGACGTCTGCGGGAGTCTAATTCTCGACATGGACGAGCACGCTATTCGAGGTGTAATATATTACGAGTTTCGGCGTGGCAGCAGTACGAGGCAGGCAACCACCGATATCAACGTTGCTCTCGGAGTGGCCACCGTAATACAATCAACAGTGAGCCGCTGGTTCCGTCGCTTCACTTCCGGAGATACGCGCCTGAAAGATCGAGAGCGCTCCGGTCAACCTATTGAATTGGAAGACGACGCCATATCAAAAGAGCTGAAGAAGCACCCAAATGCTACCACTTGGGAATTGGCGCAGGCACTCGGCTATAGTCATACAGCGATCGAGAACCGGCTGCATACACTCGGCTATCGGCGAGTGCTGGCGAGATGGATACCTCATCAGTTGAGCGATGCCAATCGAGCTGCCCGAGTGTCCATCTGCCAGTCGTTGCTCCTGCAGCCGAAACGCAAGGAATTTTTTGATAGTTTAGTGAATGGAGACGAGAGTTATATCCTCTACGAAAACAATGAACGGAAGGCCTATTGGCTGCCGCGCGAAATAGAACCGCCAGCTCAGCCCAAACCAGAGACCCACGGACGAAAGGTTTTGCTGTGTTGCTGGTGGGATGCACGCGGAATGATATATTATGAACTACTCCCTGGACAACAAACGGTGACCGCCAACGTATATGTCGAGCAGCTTCGCAAATTGGCTGCTGCAATGCGAGCAAAGAGGAGAAGAGTGACAAAGGTGTACTTATTGCACGACAACGCTCAGCCCCACGTTGCTTCAATCACCCGCCAACTACTGGAAGAGTTTGGTTGGACCATGGTTCCACACCCGCCGTATTCCCCGGACTTGGCACCTTCGAATTATCACCTGTTCCGAGGCCTTAAAACTTTCCTGCGTGATCAACGCTTCAGAGACTTCGACCATGTCGAAAACGCAATCTCGGAATTTTTCGAGCAGCAACTCGCTAAGTTTTGGGAGCGCGACATTCAGTCCTTGCCCATTAAATGGACGCAAGTCATAGACACGGCTGGTGATTATATTGTAGATTGACATGTTTAAATAAAGAACAAAATTATAAATATATGTGTGTATCTGAAGTGAGTCAGAACTTAATTGCCAACCCAATACATTTCAAAAGTAAAAAAAAAAGACCGCCAAGCATTAAAAAACCTAAATTATAGGTGTGTTTCCCCTATAACACAAATATAATTTAATGTGAAAAGTTGTCAAATTCATAGAACCATTAATATAGCTCAAAAGCCGTTGAATAGATTGGTGACAGCAAAAAATTAGAATTATGACCGGAAAACGAGCATACAAATTATGAACAGAAAAAATGAAGAAAAGAAAAGATTTTTCGAAAAAAAAAAATTGAATTAAAAAACAAAAATTCAACGCAGTACTTGAAATACTATATGCCCACGTGTAAATAATATAAAATTCAGGTTCTAATAATAATAATAATAATAATATAAAATTCATTTTCAATGTTAATTAAATGGGAAAACTTCAAAGCCGATGATAAACTTCTAAATATTTTTTGACAGCGATCCCCTTTTGCGAAGATTCGATTTTAGGTATAAACTGAAGATTTCCGAGTGAGGACCTTAAAAAAGAAAGTTGTCCAGAAATTACACACCCTAATGTGTATGTAGGTGAATGTATAGAGATGGAGTTTCGATATTAGTACACGTTTACATACGTCAAAGTATTAAAATGTTAGAGAAACCGAGTTCTGAGAGCCAGAGAGAGGGAATTTAACAAGACCCCGTGGAGATCGAACCCCACTTATACAACTGCCACAAGAGAAATATATATGGGGCAATACACGTCGCATAGGATATTCCATTTTGTTGCAACCGCAATAATTTTAAATTCTTTTTATTAGAAAATCGCTACACCTATATTATTGGCAATAATGTTTTTTTTACATTTATTTATGTAGAAGTCTAGTCGGATTTTTTTGCTCTTTCGAATTCCATTTTTTCGGAGCTTTATTTTGTCTAGAACTGCAATTGTAATTGTAATAGTTTGTTACTGAAAAAAAAGCTGAACAAAACGCTAGTTTCGATGAACGGATAATTCCTACGTGATTGAAATTCTGTAAATTGTATAAAGTAAAGTTTTTGAATAAACAAAATGTAATCCAGGTTTTCTACCATATCTATGGCTAGTTTAAATCCTTGTATAAACGAAAAAGCAATTTCAGTGTTTATTTTCTATTTCATGATTGCTTTGTTTCACTTTGACATTTATGTGCGCATGTAAACTCGTGGGAAACTATCGTATTTTCATTATGCCATTTTTCTTCAGGCTGCACGAGTTGTGGCAAATTATGAATTATATACATATAAAAAATTCTATTTTTAAGGAGAACCATAATTTCAAGTTTTTTTTATTACTAAATTATCCAATTTAGAAAAGTGAAAAAATAACGTGAGTTTATTATGGTTTAAAGTGATTAAAAAAAAAATATATAAACATTTTTTCGACTATCGAAGAAATTGGTTGGTCGACTACAATTATTTCGCCTTATACAACTGAATTTATACAGGTCGCAGTGGGTAGTGAATCGAAGACTGATTGGATAGAGAGAGGGATGAGTTATGGAGAAGTATTCCTGTGGTGAAGGCTCCATTGGGGGAAAACAGCTTCGCAATAATTATCGAACGATTACCATTATACAGCAGAGTCGTTAACATAAAATCATCAATGCAATTAACCATTAAATATCGTCGGATCTGTGTGAAGGAATCTGCTGTAACCGGCGTGTGCATATGTAATGAAATGCACTAATAAATGATTAAATTATAAATAAAAAATTATGCATTAATAAATTGAATGAAAAATAACAAAATAGTGATAAAATCATGTAGTAGAATATATTATTACTGATTCTAAATGATGTCACAATTCATTATGCGGAAAAAAAAGGTTGAAGACGCGGCAAAAAATCGATTAATTATATGCATGATCTAAATCAAACCTAAAATTTATTGTTTATATAAAAATGATAACGATTTTCGCTACTCGATGCACGTAATCTTCAAATGATTGACTTTCATGTTAGAGAGTAATGGGAATTTGAGAGAGCACGTTTTGAATCGAAATCACAGAGATTCGATCTTTCATCTGACAGATCTTCTTTCTCGTTTCAATTGAAGTTCTCTACGCTGTTGATCATCGAGGACGAGAGAAACAGATGGGCGCTCAAAGTCTGCGATTCTCTCTGATGTATAGCTCATTTACGAAACACATGATACGAGCCATGAATATTGCATGCTTACACCAACCTGCTTTCACAAGAAATATGCCCACACGCATGACGTCAATTTGCAGATGTATATGTATATATGGGATACTCCATATGAAGTGGAAGGTCTTTCGGGTTGTGTAAATATTTAAGGCCAGCACAAATTGAGATAATATTTAGCGGAGTGAGTTCAAGAGGGATGGAGTCCCTGAGGGCATTACGTTGGGGTTAATCTTGATTGTGGGGAAGAAAGAGGTACTCTTATCTCATTTTCTCACACATTGAGATAGCCCCTGTTGCAATGCTCGCTGAGATTAACGTCCTGTTTCCATTTGCCAAAATATTATCCCAATTAAATTTTCCTAAGGTTACACCGAATTAAGTCAATCTGCAAGCTTACCAAAAATTAAAGAGCGCCATTTTGGTTACTTTTCATGCAAGATTCAAATATTCAAATGTCCAATTTCAATTTTTTTCCCCGATCATTATAACTTAAAGTGCATCAATGATTAAACATTTTGGGAACCTTAAAATTGTACAAATCAAAAAGAAATTTGATAATTTCTATATAAATATTTTTTTCCTAAATTCAAAACGTGTTCTACGCTGCTCCTTTGAAACTTTTCGACATTTTTGTACTATGAATTTGGATCCCTGGTAATAAATATAATTTCTATTTTAAATTCACGGGTAGGGTGAAAAATTTTATAAACTTTTTTGGACGTGAGCCAGGGCGAGATTAAAAGGGATGCATCAGAGCATGCCTGGTTTGTCAGAGGCAACGGTTGCATCTGGAAAATTGCACAAACTTTAGAAATGCAATGACACTGATCCGTGTATCCCTCCTCATAATTGTTTTTGTGTCCCCCGTGTCATATTCTGCAATTCGAGAGCGACGACAATTAATTGCAAACGTGAAGCTTTATGGTCAATCGTTCTTATCCGTCGAGGATTTAAAAAAACCACTCTGGGTGGATTCCTTTGGCTCGTATCCGTTGTTCTTTTTAATCGAGCGGGAAAAGTTAATCGGGACAAAGACCATAGTTGAATATGAACTGATTCGATTCGTTTTCGAAAAATAGGATAAAACTTTAAGTCGGATGAACGTCATTTTCATACTCGACTCCGTATTTAAATTGCCCGCTATGTTATAACCATTTGAAATTTTGGTTATTTTCGTCTGGATTTGGAGATAGAGAGAGAGGAAGAGGATAATTTGATAAGGACGAATTACTATCCAAGTGGTGGATTCACGGGTCAAGGGTGAGAATCAGGGAAAGAAGGGATAATGAAAATTTCGTTAGTAATCCGACGACTGCAGGGCTCACGGGAGTCCAAATTCACCAGGGGCGTTACTCTACGTTGAACTACGTTGTTGGGTTTTGAAAAATTGGTACAACTCTACTACGACAGTCGTTTTGCAAAATGTAGTATTTTTTAAAAATCATTTTTAACATATGACAACTACGACTTCGAATAAAAACTATTTTATTTTTATTGTTTCACTGTATACCCTTGAGGGTTTTTGTGAGTCCATCTCAATACTTCAACCCCACTTTTCCCTTTTCACTAATTTGCATATTCCTGTGAGACTCCCAAGAGCGTGTCGCCCTAATGCACAGTAGTGCAATACGAAAGAGATTTGCACAAGGGCCAAGGGGAACTGTAGAAAATCCGGTCAAAACAAGCGTTTACATTTTTATTGAGTTTTAGTTGGTTAGCATCGGCGGAAACTCAGAAAAATTGGTTCCCGCTCAGCAATTCATACCCGAGCCCGCACTGAGAAAAAAATTTGTTTATCGATTACAATCCCAACGAGGTGGACAAGAAAATGGTGGATCCAACTATTTTGTTTGTTGAATAAACTAAAGCATTTGGATCCACCATTTTCTCGTCCAACTAAATGGGATTTTGTTCGACGAACAAATTTTTTTTTTCACTCAGTGCGTGTATGGCTCAGTAGTCACCCAACCAAATGTTAGCTTCACCCGAGGCTGTTTAACTTGGGAGGTTCTATAGTTATTTAAATAAATTGTTATGAACTACATAGAACAAAAATGTGTGTTGAATGAACTTATTTTCTATGTTAGATTTCATATATCAGAATATGTTTGTTCAAAATTAATATCGAATTATCACAATTTTGAAATGGAATTGGAAAATTGAAACTATTTTTGATGGCCAATAATTAGATTTTTGATGTGGTTGAAAACCTGTAATCACGAGTAATTTTCTTGCTAAATATTGCACTTCGATCTTTAAAACGTTTCATCGTGCAATGAATCTGAAAAGAATATGAGAGGGCCGCAGAGAGGTTGGGAGAGGTGAAGGAAAATCTATAATCCGTATACGTACTGCATCTATGATATAACTATAGTCGAATATAGAAACCAGAAGGGTTATAGAATTCACGGGATGAGTTGTGAGCCCGAGGATGAAAACTGTTATTAAGCGGGAACCACCGATATTGAAGTTGCAGAGAGAAAATACCAGAGGGACCACAGAGAATGCGAACACGAGAGAGTGCAGGGATAGGCCCTTGAGGATGTGGAAAAAGTGATGGTAGGCAAAACAAGAAAGCTATATATGGCACGAGTTTCATCCTAAAAATTAAACCCTGATCGATATATTACAATTTTTTGGAAACATTCTGCAGCATAGTAGTACGAGGGTGGATTGAAAAGTTCGTAGTCTCACCAAGAAGCAGTAGAATTTTTTATTTTTATTCACTTTCATTACGCAGCTGTATCTTTTAGTTATCATTGGAGAAATTTTCATTTATCTATTATCACCGTTTAAGATTTTGTGCGTTTTCAAATACAGTGAGTTATGAGAAAACTTCGAAATGGAAAAAATCGAATACCATGTGTTCATTGCAGTGCCTGCGTAAAAAAGGCTGAACGCCGCTGCAGATCCACGATGACATGACAGCGACACTAAAAGAATTCGCTCCTTTGTATATAGTACGGTAAAAAAAACGGCTACTGAATTTAAGCGACATCGAGAGAGTAGCTATGAGGATCCCCGCAGTGACTGACCTTTGAGTCAATCACTTTAAAAAACGTCGGAAAAATTAAGGATTTTTTTTTTCAATTTGACATCACTCAAAATCAAACCACAAATATTTTGCGACGTTTTCTGAAGTCATCATTGACGTTGAAGGCTATTCACTGTAAGAACCATCTTCGATGCTCTCTCGACAACGCTGTAATCCGGCTTATTCACATATTTTTAATTACCGTAGCATGCGGAGGCGTAGATTTTTCCACTATCGCTGTCATTTGTGGACCTATTATGGGGTTGAGCCCATTTTATGCGAGTACTTAATGACCGCATGATATTCGATGATCTCCATTTCGAGCATTTCTCAAAACTCACCTTACTAGAGAACGTACAAAATCTAAACCAGTAACAATAGATAAATAAAACTTTCTCCAATGAAAACAAAAGAATACAGCTATCTAATGAGGGTAAATAAAAATTAAACACCCACTGCTTCTTGGTGAGGCTACGAACTTTTCAATCCCTGATCTCGATTTTACACGGAGACAACGAGGACGAAAATTCAAACAAATAGTGCTAGAAATTCAGAGGATTAATACTAAAATAACATAGTATTTTGAGGACAGTACCGAATTTTAGTACTTATTCAACTGCCGGAATAAAAAAAAACGTTCTGTCCGGCATAGTAAAAATGCACTGGTTCATATAGCCTTATTTGGTATTTGGCATACTGGTTTTTAGGGTCTACACATGCATTTCTCACAATGGGTATAGAGTAAAAAATCGATATACTCGAGGCAAATTATATTTTGTGACATAGTAAATTTTGTCATTGTGGCATCAGAATGTGTATTGTGACCCAGTAAAAATCCTGAACTTCATTATTATGAATTGTTAAATATCTCCATTGGTAATTCGACTCATCCATTGAACATCCATTGGACCTGGGTTATTTTACGATGCGCATAGTAAAAAATGCGTTGGGATTACATGCATTAGGTAATTTAAGGTAGTTCGGCAGAGTTTGGCCGAGTCCAAATGTAGTCCATCTTTCAAATTAGTAAATGTACGATTAAATTACAAAATCGATTTTAAAAATAATTTTCATTGCAAATAAAATTGATCAAATCGCGCATACTCTTATAAATCATCTAAATGACAATTAAAATTTAATAAGATTTTGGCCTGACTCATGTAGTAACAGATCCGTGGATCGGTGGGAATGTAAACATAACCTCGAAAATTTTGCCGCACGATGAATTGATTACGAGCTCCTTCCGGCAGTTTTATTAAAGAAAAACAGCTGAACCAACGTAAACGTTCACTCGAAGCTCTAGAAATATGCAATAAGTAGAAAAACTTGGAAATGCAGCAGCTGGTGACTAAGAAAGGCACTCGTCTAATCGACATTTCGTACCGGCGGGCATAAATGAGCCGTCATCTTGATTGTCCACTGACTTCCGAGAGAGGGAAAGGGAGAGAGAGAGAGAGAGAGAGGGAGAGAGAGAGAGAGAGAGAGAGAGAGAGAGAGAGAGAGAGAGAGAGAAGGAGAGAGGCGTCGAGAGGGGGAGGGGGGAGAGAGAAGTCCGAGTCAAGACAACAGAATCCTGATATGTGTGCAATTTTATTCGCGATTTTTCAATAATTATACGGTGAATCCAATTCAATTTCTTCTAGAAGATGCTTCACATATCGTAGATTCGAGCAATAAGTTTTTTTTCGTGGGTCGTACGACAAATTTTTGAGTATTCTCAAACTAAAATTTCTAACCTATATGCTATCGTCTGCGTTCTCTTATGGTCGCAATTGTCATGCGACTATTTGAAACCCTGGGTCACAATACGATCGCCAGTGCCTGAGAGAGCAGTCACCACTCGTCGAAGACGTGCAAGATATTAATTAAATAAGACAAATTAATATAAAAGCAACTAATAAGACTTTATTAGATGTATCGGACAAGAGTTTACACTTCTTACTTCGTCGGTAGTTATAATTAGACTGTCCTTTAAGTGCGCGTCGCGTTCTTATATACCAAGGTTCAATCCGTGATATCAAGTAGGTAGGGGGTACGGCCGTAACCTATAGCGTTGCAGTTATAACGTAGGCTACGACATAGGGTAAGTAGGGGTATGGCCGTAGCCAATGGTGTTGCAGCTGTGACGTTGGCTATGACGTAGACCGAGGGCCTTGAGTGGGGGTGCGGTCTTGGCCTATAGCATTGCAGTCGGCTAATGGACAGGTGATGCGTTGTAAACGGCGTCATAAACGGAGCAGCTGCAGGATTATGGTAACAATGGGGTTTTCCTGCGTTTGTGAACGATCGATTTTTCCTGCGTTAATAAGCCTAAAGGAATACACTGTAGGATTATTCTAACAATAGGTTAAGAGTTCGTCTGTCTGTAGGTTTAAGGTAACAATGTGTTTCTGTCGTTAACGTGTTTCTACATAGTCGTTCGTTAATATGTTTCTGCGTAGTCGATCGTTAATGTATTCCTGCGTAGTCGTTTGTTAATATGTTTCTGCGTAGTCGATCGTTAATGTATTCCTGCGTAGTTGTTTGTTAATGTGTTTCTGCGTAGTCGCTCGTTAATGTATTCCTAATGAGAGTAAGTACAGGTTCGTAGATACGTAGGGATGGTGACATTATGACACAATGTATTTTTAAAAGCTAATGTCTCAAAAACTACACGGTAAACAGAGTTTAAATTTCACCAACTCGTAAAAAAAATTATCTTCTTTCGATTCCATACAAAAAAATATATGGTCATACGTGAACCCCAACTCTACCGAACTACCTTAATATGCAGTTGAAACGAATCATTTCTTTTGCTTGGTATAGTCCGTTAGATATTTATATGACATATTTATCCTCTGTGTGTAGAGAAAGCATTAAGTCATATATTTAGGTAAAAATAAATATTCATTACCAAATTCTTGAATAGAATCGATTCGAATGATCAAACTCGTTTTCCTCGCGGAATTTATGCTCACCGCAGAGTGATACCTTATGTAAGAAAAAACAGTTACGTTAGCCATCAAATAATATAAATAAAAAATACAGAAACGAAAAATTCCTATGTCAGACAGTTTTAGTATTATAAAACCTTATAAAATGCCTGAACTGAAATATGACACGCATTTGGTATTTATTTTCTTATTGAATATGGATTTTTACTATGCTGGTTTTCAAAATTTCTTACTTTCAAGGCATGTTTACTCATCAGTTATAGTTCCTAAAAAGCATTGTAAATATTTGATGAAAGCACATTGAAATATTGTTTTGCGCACAATATCATTTCTTGTGTATACAGAACTATTTACATCGTACTCAAAGGAAAAGTGCGAGTTGCAAAAATTACAACGCCTTATTGTGACTGTTACCTAAATTCTCATATTCTGTACAAAGTATAGATGATATTTTAAAAGAACATTTTCAATGTTACTTGACGAAACAGATCCGCTATCTCCATGTATCGACGTAATTAATTTAACGTATTTTTCATTTGTATTTATTTTCTTGTAATTCTTTGCTGTTAATTTTGTCATATTAAACCTACGATCGTCCATTTCTCGCTATTCATCGCTGCATGAAAGCCTTTTTGTATTTTAATATCCTAGCTTTTTCAGTAGTATGTGATTAATTCGATAGATATTCGGGGAATAAGATAATGTGGATGGTTCTATGTAAGATAGATAAAAGGAATATATATATATATATATCAATTTGTAGGCATAAAGAAGGATTCGAAAGAAAAGATAGTAGTCTCAAAAAAGATTCAATGCAGGTCGACGAGGAACGATGAAAAAGACGTAAAATCGGGGATAACGAAAAGTCCATCCAGAAATCGGGCGTGGAAAAGTGCATAGTTGAGAATTTACTCTCATCTCGAGTCCCTCGGGCATCAGGTCTTCTCTCTGTCCCGTTTCCTCCCTCTTTTTCTCTTCTTTGTTTTTAATTTTCTTTTCTTTTCTTCCCGCTTTTTTCGCCCTAGTCTGCCATACTTTTTTTCCTCTTTTCGTGAGGATTTAGGAAAAACGTCTTACACTTGTTTGGAGATCAGACTTGGAGCTCCATTCAGTTGCTTCTCCTTTGGTTCTCTCATCCTCTCTTGCCACGTTGTCTCGATCCTTTTAGCTCCAGCTACATCGACTACCTGTAGTCTTGTGTACCTAAATGTTGTACATTTCCCTTTGTAGCAGTGTAGCGGTCTTATACTAACCAAAAGCATGCCACAACCAGCCACAGCCAAGGGCTATCACCCTTTTGTACAAATCCAGTTCAATGGATTATTCAAACGGATATCTTGTTAGAATCTCCGAAATGTATATCAACAATTTCTTTTTATTTTTTATATATTTATTTTTTATTTATTATATATATTTATTAATACGTATACGTTTTTCCACGATGTAAGTTCAAAAAATGACCCATTATTTTTTGTTATCCATTTTATGAATTCAACTGTTAATATTAATTATATTTAATAACAAAACGTTATTTATTGTTTACTGACTATTACAAACCATGGTGTTAGAGTAATTAAAGATAAGCATCAGTCGCGTGAATCTATCCTGCTCGTGCTCATGCATCCGCCATCTTGTATCTGTTTGGCTCTTGTAGACGCTTCCTTGTGAGTGAACCATAGTCTTAATGTATAAAAATCTTGCTGAATCATGATACAACAGAGAATATAAGAAGGTCAATGTTAATTCAAATTAATTGTGTTTATGGGATGAAATGAACTAATTAATTGTTTTTTTTGTCGAAGTTCTTCAATTAATTGATGTGCTTCATTTTCATAGGGTGAAATGCTGTCTGTAGCGATAAAGTATCTGGACTCAATATGTCAATAAACTCGAGAATTTCGGGACTTAAAATGTTGGACTGTTTCATGAATCGGTTTACGGCATTCCGGCAACGATAGAAATTAACTTGTAGATATTCTTGATAATAGAAAAGCCCGCAATTAACGCACTCCGTATTATCGTGAATGCTACATGACATTACTATTGGTAAATATGGTATTAATCTGATACAGTCCTGAATGAAATCCAGGGAAATTGTATTGCAACTGCAACTGTTACCAGTAAAGCTTTGCGTACAGCCGGTTGGTTGTATGGGCTCAATGACGAGGAGAACAAAACCATACCTAGTAGTTAGCGCCCGATGCGGTCAGACTAAAGGCGACTATGCGAGTTGCTGGTGTAGATTTCCCAGTTCGCTACGACCATTCCGTTTCCTCATTCCATCTCTTCCTCTCTGCTTTTCTGTGTGCGTCTCTCAGTCCTTTTGTTTCTCTATCTTTCTCTCTCGCTCGTTTTCTCATGGAATATCGTGTCGATATCGCCATGACTATTTATCCAACGTGATGTTATTTCGAGAGATCTGAGATTAGACCAGAACCGAGTAGAAACGTGACGGAAAACGCATCAGCAGGCATTACCGAGGTTTGTTCCGAGCGTATCTGTCGCTTTTCTCTATATTTAACAAAACGATCACATATTTTTTTGGAAACAAGCTCGTATAACTGAAAATGAACCCGTTATCGGTAATGTTCTCTAGATCCTCAAATTAGATATTTCAACGAAGTGCAAATACGTGATATTCAATTTTTGTCTTACCAGACTTTCGGTCATATATAAAAATTTTGAAACATAATATTATAAATTCTTCTCGTCGTTTTCGAATATTTGTGATCCAAAGTCAATCTGTTTATTAACCCATCAGCGATCGCGCTACTTACACCCTTAACGTTAGTCGCGCAACGCGAGAATTTCTCTCATGTTTTTAGTTTCAAGTGCTTAATTTGATAAATAGGAACTTAAAAATAATTGCGTCTCAGTAATTGTGACTTTTAAACACTTTTATTCCTTAAAAAGCATCAATAAGAAACAAAATAATACATTTATAACTCATTCAGCACGCAGAAAATTAAATTTGAAGATGGTAGAAAAAGTTGCAAATGTTTATCCTATTTGTAAATTTCGTACGTTGCATTTGGCTTGTCTAACGTTTTAAAAAGTTGCAAATTTTCTTGAGAACACGAAAAATACAACATGGAAGATTGGCTCTGCTCCTTCGTCTATCGTATTGAAATATTTTGAAGACGCGTATGAAATTTCAGGAATTTAATTTTCCGTCATCTCATGATAAGGGATACAGAGATTTGAAATGTTCTAAATAAATTTGATGAGTCAACAAATTCTTGAACTGATTAATTAAAATTCTGAAGAACTTCGTATCATTTTGTTCAGTATTCCGTTTTTCTAAACCTATAGAGATGAGTCGGCTAGCAACTTTTGAAATAATTGCGTTCTCGTAGTTTATTGCAGATTCTTTACGTGCACCCTATAGATGGTTCTCGTTTTCTCTCATAAATATAAGGGTGTACGGTAGGTAGGTCACTTGGTTCTTATTAGCCGGACGCTTCTGTGTAAGTCCATAAATTTTCCGACACGTCTCTTAATATAAAATATACTGATATAAGATTACATGTTGAGCTGCTTGACTGTGATGGTATAGGCAATTCCAGTATGTGACTTTCATCAAGATGATCCTTCGACAAAAAAGGTCAATTTACGTTTCTCCCCTATTTTACTGATATGTTACGTGGTACTCTTCGATCTAGCATGCTCTATCGACCCTATCAATTTCTTCCACATTTTAACAAATTTCTTTCACATAGAATATTTGACTGTTATTTATGGCGATCGAAGTTTATATGATAATTTTTGGAAACATAATTTTTTATGTTCCAACAGTTCATAATAATAGTTTTAAAACTATACCGTGAAACTTTTTTGTATTGAAAAAATTACTGAGTCAACTGAAACATTGTTTTTCTTCATTAGGTTAACTGTATGTAACTTAATTGTATTGGATGTTGACTAAACACTTGATAAACAAATTACATAATCATATACTTGGTGAAACCGTTTTCTCCACTAAAAAGCATTCCTTTCATATTTTATTTACATATAATCCACGGGCGCCCCTTCTGGACGATTTTTTTTCCATATCCTTCCAACTTTTTCGACACGTTCAGCATAATTTATTCGCATCTACCGAAACGATTTTGAACTCTCTTTCACCCACTTATGTATCACCAGACCGTTCATTTTTTCGCTATTGTCGAAGTTTTTCAACCGTAATATCATGAAATAAACTGCGATAGACTGCGATAGAAGAATACCACTAAAAGATTTTGTCCACAAGTAATATTGTATCGCATGACCTTTGAATCTGTGATTTTTAAAGTTTTATTCGATAGTTCAATCGACTTTTGGGAGTTTACCAAATTTTTACCATCGTGCGGCGAATTGCCTATGTGAGATTTTCTCATCCGGAGAGAATACACGGAGCTTAGAGCACCGATCTCGAAGATAAAAGGATGAAACGGTGAGACCGTCACGTATCGTGCAAGCAATATCCAATGTAAGACCTCTCTCTTCTCTCCCCGTCCCGTATTTGTTTTATCTCTCAGAACCCACACATAGCGTGACTTTTACTGGAAAAATTGGAAAATCCGCGTTAAAACCGACGTGACAAGATCTCGCGTCGACGTAAGTATATCTTCTTCTTTCGATGTCGTCAGGGATATTTTTTCGGAAAAGAAAGAAGAATCGTCTCAAGTCACAAATCAGACATGTACGCTTGAGAAAAACACCCAAGACAAAGTTTTCTTGTTTGTACCATTGGTATTTTTTCAAAATAAATTGTTCAACCCCTTTTAAGGGGTTGCAAACATCCAGATTGAAATACAACAATTTCTCCTCAATTTCTCGGTCTTTTTCTTATTATATCTTTAACAAAAATGTTTTCGAGGATAATTATTAAGGCGAGAAACCAGTTTAGGAGGCCGAAATTTTGGTGTTTTTCGTAAATTTTTTTAACAGGGAAGGAATAATCGGAATTTGTTTAAACTTGGAGGATATTTTATTTATGTTTTGAAGTACACTTTGTAATTTTTTCAAGTCATTTCCGCCGGAAATAGTGGAGTTGGAAGCTGCTGTCCATGGACGATCGCAATCCGAGTTTTTTGTTGGTGGGCATTCCTGAAGTCACAATTTTTATCTGTAATTATTACAATTTTTTTTTCGTTAACAACATATTTCCTAAGAATATGAACCTAATTGTGATAAAAAAAGTTGAAAATTGCATGTTTTTGAGGTGTTTGAACACAATGTCATGTTTTTATACCATGTTTTTTCACCTTTTTTGCATTAAAAAAAATATTTTTAATAATAATATCATCCTAGAGTTAGGTTCATATAGATTGTAATTGAATAAAGAATATTCACACAAATTCTCAGAATGATTGATCAATAACTTTTTGAGCTAGAATGCCCACCAGTTGAAAAAAAGTCGTTTCGAGAAAAACGCGTTTGAAAAAAAATGTAGAGAAAACGGAAAATTCAAGGCAGTAATTAATTATATAAACTGCTCACCGGTTAATCAGCTATTCCAACACCATATAGCAACTCCTCTTCTTCTTCAAACGCATCATTTCGGGCTTGCATCTCCTCTTGACGAGCTTTCCGAGCTTCCTTGGTCTCCAACAAGCTGCGCCTATTCTGTCTTTTCACGCGCTGCTCATCCATGTCCCCGGCAAAATTGAAGCTCTGCGAGCCAACTACGAGTTTTAATTCGTTCATCAGCATTAGAAGGGCTGAATTTCCTTCATTAAATAACGCAGTAGCCAAGAATGCTGCAACCTCGACTATTTTCAGGCCAGCATGTAGGTGCTTTGGAGACAATCGCCAAACGATCGAATTGAAACTTTCATTAGCGTTCTGCGTATGACCGCCTAAACATCTCATCAACAAATCGTCTCTCGATAAATCTTTGTATATTGGGAGAATTTCTTTTTGAAAGTCGGAGTGTAATGGGGCAGGGTGCGCTTCAGGCTCCGTTCCAAGTGCTTTAGCTTGCTGCTACTTGCACCAGCTGTCTTCTCCCTCTGGACAGTTGTCGTGTTGTGGATTGTCGTCTGTGGATATCATGTGCCGAAAAGTTGCCATTGTGGCCTTCTTCATGTCTTCGATGCTGTTTACATTTCTTCGAATCGTTAAGCCATAATACGTGCTGAGCTTTTTCACCAAAGCCTCTGTCAACTTTCGTTCCAACACTCGGTAGGAAAGTCGGAGCTAAACTGACCAAACTCGACGCTCTGTTGAAATATTCCAAAGGTTCGAGTACCTTCTACCCAAGGCCAATCAAGAACATCTGCCGAAATCCCCCTCTCTCTATTATCCCGTAGTACAAGGGTATTGAGCCAGGTAACTGAATAAGGGACTACCTGAGCGACCGCTCCGTTCTAACTACCGCGCGTTTCGGCACCGAACCGACGGGCGGTCACTCAAGTGCTCATAGCATCGGAACTAATCGGAATTTTGCTTTGAAATTTTGGCAACATATTCTTGAATAGTTTTACTAACAATTTATGAAATAAAAAAAAGTCGATTTTTTAACCCGTCTAAATTGGTTTCCCGCCTTAAACATATTAGTCGACAAAGTAGCTTTCATTATTTACAGTGCTTAATTCCAAATGACATGGATGTTTATGCTGTTTGGTAGTAAAAATTCAAATTAATCGAAAGGATTCACTAGTAATTCGAGTTACGAAATGATCTAAACATTTATGGTTAATGCAGAGCATTAAACTTTTTGTCGAAATTAACTCACGAAATTCTTTGAATCTGAAAAATGCTCTGGAGTATTTGTGAAAGTTAGGAGCAGAAAAATGCGACTGGAAGTTTTAAAAATTAGAAAAATTAAAAGTAATTACACGCAAAACTGTTCGTTGCATGTTTAAAGAAGTTAGTTTAGATATATATTTCATCATTTAATTATTAAAATTTCGACTTTATGATCTCAAATACATAAACTATATACAACATCTCCAAATAATAAAAATATTGCAATTATTTGTTATGCGCAGATCATATAAATGCCACTTGTATTTAAAAAACTGACAGCTGACCTGTTTTTCTTCGTTCAATTTTTTACGACTTGACATTCAATGATTATCAAGATTACTATTGTAATTCATTATGAACTTTTCGGAGAATTGTACAAACGTTTTGCCATAAGCACGTCACCGTGCCCAGGACTAAATTTACAAATAAGAAGAACTTTTGAAAAAAATGCGTGATAAAAAAAAGTGTTCGCCTTTACGGAACAAAAGATTTGTTATTGATGAACTTAACAATTTTGTTCTGCCCGTGGGTACCACTTGTACAGCCGATAGAAGAAGATTGGGGCGATAGTGATAAAAAAAAAGGAGCGAGTCAGGCTCGTTTATTAGCGACAATAACTCCTAGACCGATAAAAAGAATGAAAGTAAAGTGCTCTTATCTTTCAGAAATCACCTTTTCTTTCCCTCTGCATGTAACGCATGCAGAGGGAAAAGCATGCTAAGGAGAAAAGAAGGTGTGAAAGATAGGAGGGAGTATATAACTTATAAAATATCGTAACATTTCGACGCTTCCGCTAGAATCCAGAAAACGAAAGAGAGAAACAAAGTGAATGAAAGTGAAAGAAAAAGAACGAAGAGCGCGGCAAACTGAAAGAAAAAAATAAAAAGGAGGAAAAGGAAAGCGAGAAGAAGAAAGGTGCACGAGGAGCAGAGGAAGAGAGAGAGAGAGAGAGAGAGAGAGAGAGAGAGAGAAAGCTCCGGGAGGTGCGTAACGCTCGTTAAAGCTTGCGTGGTATATTTCGTGGTGGCGATAAAGCATTGCGCTTGCGCCATAAGCACTCCCGGCATCGTGAAGTGAGGAGGAAGGGGTAGTATGAGCGAGAGAGCGAATGAAGAAGAGAAGGAACGTTAGGGGGTTAAAGGTACGCGTATGGGGTAGGCGAAAGAGTAGGGGTTGTTGGAAACCTGCTCGGCCGGGCCGAGAGGAACTACCGAGACGCCGATGGCCGTCAGAGCGGCGTCGCGACGCGAGCCTTCGCGTCCGTCGGCGGCCCCCTAAAAAAATAAGACGATAAAAAAAAACGAAGTAAAGCGAAAGAATACTAACGAACCAACACAATTCGGGAGTCAACAGTCTTGCAACCATTCACTTTCCATCGCTTACGAAACAACTGCGTGAGCTTCGTGAAATTTATAATAATAAATAATAAAAAAAATGCAAACAAGAAATAACATTAATTGTGCGTCGATTATTTATTGTGCACGAAAACTTGGGTACTGGTCTCATCGTCCTGGACGATAAAATAAATCTGTACGAGATCAAATTGGGACTCTGTTTTATTTTGATGCAAAACTTTCTTTTGTTTACATTTTTGTTTAGTTAAGTGCATTCATAATATTAATTCATCTGTATGCATTGATGAGACTTTTGGTCCAGGGCTTTTATGACAAATACACGTGCGTCCAATCGCTACGTCCTGGACGTAGCCTAATTTGAAAGAAAATATTCAGGCGAAGAGAAAAAAACATACTTAGTTTTTTCAGTTTATTATGCAATAGACCGAATAATTAAAGCTCGTGAGAAACTTTCGAATGATAACGAAACACTGGGAGTGTGCAACACGTAATTAAAGCCAGAAAAACAAAAGGAGATCGAAGGGCGAAGAGGTGGAATCGATTCATAGGAGTTTTTCGTGTAAATTGGCGTGTAACAGGTTAGTGGCAAAACTATTACTCGACTAATGCACAAACTTAGACCCGTTTGTGATTCTACCATCGTCGTTTACTCATACAGTTATTCCTTAGTTCTTTACTCCCTTGAGTTCAACGGTGCCTTGCACTCTTGAGCTTAACTACGAAACGGCAATGTCAATGTCGTTAGAAATAAGCGGCACGAGACTCGAGACACCTTTCAAGGGCTGACTATTTCCTGTAAACAAATTTCTGTGACTTTTTCCGGTTTTAATATTAAGAAAAACGAATATTATTTATCATTTAGTCTTGAACAGTTTAATGATTGTATTGGGGACGATTTTTATGTCATGATTAAAATTCCTTAATGACCTGGTGGTTTTTTGAACTTTATGCCATCACTGGCTTTTCCTTTGCTGTATTTGTTTTTATTTAATTTTTTTTATAAAAAAATCAATCTTTTCACAATTGTATGACATTTGCGAAGCTTTGTAGATGCATAGTAAAACAGTATTAGGAGAAAATGTGTGAAATAGCGTGAGAGCAGCAAATGATGCATTTTAAAAATTATTTATGATTTTGGTAATAAAATGCTTCAGGCCTCAATATGCTAACATGATTACGTATATCAATTTCGGGTCAATTAAATTTTTTAACAGACACATTTATTTAGCCTGCTAGTTTTAAGCTGATGTTTCAAAAAATGAATTTTTAATTGTAAAATGTGCAAAACGATTGTAAAAATGTTCTTATCATCTTTATGCAATTTTCTGTAATATTTTTTCTATGTTTGCTTACAACATGCATAGTGGTTAATATTTTTTTTTTATAAACATGATGTTTTAGGAGTAATGAAACTTTATATAGAAGCGTGACTAAAAAAGTCAAGTTTACCACAACATTAGTACGTATAATAATTTTTATGATATTTTAATAATCTCCAACAACATGTTTATCTGATTGTGAGTGTCCCTGGTCGTGACGAGGTAGTGGCCTTGCGTGATCATCCTGTCGTTCGTATCTGACTTTTTTCTGGCCATTAAAAATAAACTATCACGATACTCATCACGTATACTGTGTCACCGGTGTATAAACACCGCAGATATTAAATTCCATTTTTTCTGTCACGATCAGCTGATCCGAGAACAAGGATAACAAATATAGAAAGACTTCAACGGGAAAAGTGACAGTATAAAATAAATATATTTTCGTGGTTGAAACAAAAATTTATCGTTTAACCAGATGAAACTTTATCAATGTATTCAATCATAATGCAGCCGGTAGTAAAAATTTATGTTGAAGTAAGAAAGTTTAATCATAGTATAAATATTCCGATTTAATGAAAATGTCGTTTTAATACTTTTCGTAATGTTTAGATTTCTTGCAACTGAAATGTGGATTTAGTGCCAAGAACGAGTTATCCCAAAGTTTTGAATTAAGGTAGCTCTCGTGCTGCAATGTCATCCAAAAGTAAAACAATTGTAGCGGAAATAGCACCTATAAAATTTCTACAAAAACAATAGAATCACGAATGAACATTTTTATCAGGACTTGTACACTTTCCGTGGTAACACATTAAAAATCCCTTCAGATCGTAAGCGTCAACTCAACGCACGTGTAACAGTGCTTGGAGTTTTATTTTTTCCACAGCTGTCTTTTATGCAAAATGCAATCGAATTTATATTTTTTTTATTATATACGTATATACGAAATATGCCAAACTTATACCTAGCTAATTTTTCCGCTTTGCGTCGAAAAATGCTAAGTTTGAAATACGGAATAGGCAGCAGAAAATTCATTTAGCATTTGAGATAATTAGATTTACAGAATGACTACCTTAACAGATTATGACATGAAGTCAGCTTTTCAGATTTGTATTTTCTTAAAGTGTATGATTTAAATTGAAATAAAAATGTATTATGAAGCTTTTTCGTATATACTGTTTCATTATACGTTCGAATTAAATAAGGAATCGATCATTAGGGAGAAAATGATTATTTAAATTTGATGGTACGTAAAATCGTTGATAATTGCAATTATTAACAAATGCTTATAACAATTAATTTATATCAGAACAAAAAAGGTAAATGATCAATTATCAATATTATTTATTGATTTTCTAAAAGTTCGTTATCGAAATCTTTTTAATAAATTTATAACTTTTATCCAACTACAGATAAAAATTTGTAAACTTACATGCATTTTTTTGAATCTGTCCTAACGTACTACATTTTTCGGCGAATCAAAAATCGTCGAGGCCTCATGTATCCTTTTCATGTCATATGTTTTTCTTATATATTTTATATATCGTATACTCTCATCGTACATACCAATTCTCTAAAGATCCGCTTTTGTTCACAATGGCGCGACGGAAGAGTGAAATAAAGGGGAAGGGGACGACGAAGAAGGAAGAAGCGGTTATTATCCCCGATCAACGTTCTTCATCCTTCTTCTTTTTCTTGTTTTACCGTCCTTATTCTTCTTCCAGCATCCTCTCGTATCTCTTTGCGTGAGTATTAGAGACGGAAGAAAATTTGAAGAATGGTGCGAGAAACTGGAAATATGAGGATGGAAACAAGTTTTGTCCACGAAAGTATCAAAAGAAATCCACGTGAGACCGTCAGACGTACAATATTATCCTCTGGGAAAATACTTTCTTCCATATTCCACATAAATATTTTACACGTTATATAACTTTTAAAACACATTCAGCAACATGTTCCTATTATTTACCGTGATAATTTATAATAATTACCCCGTTAGTTGAGTTCTCTGGCACAGCCTACCCTACGAAAACAAAAAAATTCCATACGATACGAGATTTTTTAAAGATATTTATACGTGATAGTGTTTTATTATAATTTACAAATTTTGATCAATCCAAAATGAATAATGAGAAATAAAATCTACGCTTAACCATTGCTACAGTATAATATTCTTGACAGGTAATCAGTACAATTTGTAATCGATTCTGGACAAAAGTTACGGAATTTGTTTTTCACGAATAGATTTAGTGTTCGTAATACAATTATTGTATAACTAGCTGTTCTCGCGGCTTCGTCCGCGGTAAGAAAAATGGTTGCTAATGCAAGTGTGATATTAATAACAATTATGTACTATTCTAACAAAATTTAGTAATTTCTGTACGAATAATATGAAATTTTTATTTTATAATGTAGCATAAATAATATTATGCTATTTTCTTCTTATTTTCAACAGATTTATATATACGTATAGAGAGAAGAGATGAGCCAATGAGCCAATGAGCCAATGAACCAAGATATCGAGGTGATATGTAACCTAAATAATTATCTGCCTTTCTCTTCCCATTTTGAACATAATTTTTGGATTTTTTTCTACTAAAATCCTCCAACAAAAGCTGCTGATAAAATATTGAAAATAATAAAATTTTTTATCACTTCACTAAACAGCTGTAACTTTTTTTTTAGCTAAAATTGGAACCCCAGCCATCGCTCATTATGTTTATTTTTGAATTATCTTTAAATTGGTAATTCGTTTTTTTGTGTATCTACATTTTTGAATTACTGATGAATTTTTAAAGTTGAACATTGAATAAAAAATTTGATTTTTTTTTTCGCATTTCCGTAAAAAAACAATTTATTGGAATGTTATACAGCCTACAACCTAGTGTGAATCAGGAGCTTTCTTCTTGTGAAAGATTCATCCAAATCGGTTCAGTCTTTCTCGATTGATAAACGGCCAAACTTTTTTTCATCAACAAATTTATATATACAGAGATGAAATTTGAATTTCGCCATATACGCGGAAAATGGATCGACTATTTACAATATATAATTTCAAACTTATTCGGAATATAAAGGATAGCATTTGGAAGTACGGAAGTATAACATTTTGAGGATAGGAATATTATGTATATTGGACACATGAAACGAAGATTACGTGACTTCGAATTCTCTACACTATTCGTCGTTATATTTAAAAGCTCCACGGTCGTAGAATCTTCGTATGCAGAAGGCGATTAGACAGAAAGGGAAGCGAGGAAGAGATGAGAAAACGTAGAGAATGGCACAAGGAGAGTCAGAAGTTGGCGTTACCACCGAATGGATCTAAAATATTCATGCCCTTTTCTCCAACGAGAGAAGGTCCCATTAGGACCTTGTGAAACTCAACTTTTGCAACTTTTCTTCCTTTTTTTCCTCGCCCTACGAGCCTTTCCCTTTCCAAACTTGCGTTCCCCATTTCTTTTATTCCTTCGTGAACTGTTTCCCAGTGCAATCAGGACTTTCTAACTATTCAGAGACCAGTCGCTCACTCAAAAGCCTTTCTCGAAGGGTGGTAAAACGTTATCGAGCCACAAAGGCCAAAACAGTGCTGAACACGCTACGTCACTTTCCTTGTTCCGATTATTCTTTTGTTCGAAAACAAAATACTCGATAAAGTTGGAAAAGTCCCCAACTTTCTTACCGAATAAAAAGCCGTCAAAGTAGAGGGATGTTGAAACATCGACATCCAATAATAAATCTCCAGAAAAAACAACCTTTATAAATTACATTTGCAATTGGTGCCTCAAGTTACGGTGATAGCCGTTCCTTTACAAGACAAATTGATACGATGTTCGATTAGGGGAACAATTAGGACTCGGAAAATTTGCATTTTTTATTCTCTCAATTACTTTTAGCTAGCAGCTTTATCATTGAAGTCATACGGTAGGATTTCGCTGGTTATGGCGACCCTTCTTGCCATATGGCTATTTCCTTCGAGAAGGTCGATGATTAAATGAAAACATTATTAAATTATTCTGCAATTAGCTCAAAAATGTTAGTGAATTTTCGTAATTATGAGTAGAGAGGGGTGCAAATATTTTGTGCTGTTAGAAGAAATCTTGAAACACGATGATTTGATTATTTCAGTCTATTCATTTATTTCGCAATTAATCTTGCAAGTAGTAGATACTATTTTTATTTTATACAAAAGGCTTTGTATAAAAAAAAGAGTTCCCACTTGAATCCCTTACCACAAAAAATGTATAATGGTGTGGATAGTGGGAAAGGAATTTTTCGAGTATTCAGACTTCATTCCGTACACATTTTATTTATTTTTCTTTACAATGTCTAAAATTCCCTGAGCATCGATCCATTTGGCATCCTCTTCATCTTTGCCGCGGTGTTTACTCTCTTTTCTCATCTTTCTTAAAGGCAATAATCTTGAGTACTCGTACAGCCCATTAACGCCCTAGATTTTTTATCTTTTTCGCTCGAACCATATCAACCATGCTTTTACACAGCGTCCCCCTTTTTCCAGCTTCGTTGAGCGTATAAGCCTCGAGACGCGAGAATTCAAGCACAAGATGGCATCTTTTCTTCTTGCAGATAACATCAGGAAGGAAAAAAGGAGGCAGGAAAGGAAAACGATGAAAAAAGCAGTCGAGTATATCGTACTTAACTTCTTTCTTTTTCTTCACGTTTGTCTTCCTCCTCTTTGTTTCCTGTACGTATCACTTTGGGCCAATTTTTTGTATCCTCCCCTTGAACCTCACACAGTAACCTCGGCAAAACACTCTTCTTTCACCTTTTCCTGGCTGTCCACATGTGTGTCATTGGAAAATTCAGCCCCGTAGCTGCCTTGGAAATGCGATGTTCCCGCGCTTTCGATTTCTTTTTTCTAAATCCTTTCTTTCCCGCTTCACTCTGACTTTTTCTCCTTTTCGAGAATAAAACACTTTGTATGGATTCTCGACACGTTTTGAGGTCCTCACGTTTCGCAAATTTCTCATCGCGCCCTACGTCTGTCTACTTTCTCTCTCTTTTTTTTTCTTCAAAAGTTGGAATACTACACTGTACAAAGTATTTGAAATATACTATGCTATATTTTATTTAAGAGCCGAAAATTTAGGGAATCGAAATTCGTTATTCGTTTCATTGGAACGATGTAAATCCATTTTTTTTGTCCTTTATTAAGAGTCGCAGCAGCGACTCGAGACACGTACATTTACAAGAGAGTCTCTACAATTATATAACCCTCTATATAGTAAAGAAACTGCATTGAAAGCACATTATTTTTTTGCTGAAAAAGTCAACATAAAATATTTTAGTTTTAGGACAGATTTAGTGTCCTTTTCATCGAAGATTTTGGACTCTCAAAATAGGGATGAAAGTCTACGTAATTGGTGTTGGAATGGGTTCGAATATAAAATGCATACTGCATGTATTCATGCTCGTAGACATTCCCTTTCTTCGTTCTATTCTATACTTTCTCTCTAAACCTATGTATACATGCATATGCACGCATTTTCGTAACTCCTTAATTTTCTCTGAGGAATTAACGGTGAAAGTAGTTGAAACTCCGAATGCATGAGCAGGGAAATTCTACTTAAGGACGAGGTAGGATAAATGACCTCGAGATATTTGCTACTTTAGCTCAAATTCCTCTCTCTCTCTCCTCTCAGTTTCTCTTGTTATATGGATTTTCCAGTTTCGTACGTGTTCACATTTCATTTTTAGCTTGTTAAGCTCATGAAATTCTCTATCCTATCTCTCTCTTTCTCCATTCCTCCATTTCGTATACCTCAGAACTAAACTCTGTGTCTGCACTGAGAGAAACACATTCACTTTAATCACGTAACGTTTAATTGCCCAAAATTTAATTTACTCCGTTTAAATAAAATCTACTTGATTTAACTCTTGTCAATGTGCTTCAACCGGAGTTAAATTTCCCGTAGACACTCATACACATTCCTCGATATATGAACGTACGCGATATTTGAATTCGAAATATCGTCACTGTAAAATGAATATGTGCAATGCACGTATTTCTTGTCACTTATTACTTCTTTTTAGGATTCAAATATATTTAGCATAACCTCAATATTGCTAATCTTCAAGCTACATTTCCACTCTGCAAATATGACCCAAGCTCTATTTATCGGTGGTAAAACAAAGCTAAAAGGTCATACGTTTTTTTATTAATTCCATAAAGGCACGAAAAATATATGGAAATAATACATGGAAAAATGTACTCGTCAATAAAAAACCATTGGAACGACACACAGACAATGTTCATTTGCAATTTTCTATTTCACTTACTAATTTATATATCATTGAGTAGCACTTCCATCGTTATTTCACCATATAAATACGTAGGTCATGCCGAAAGTTTTTAGATTCTCGATGTCATTCACATGAACATGATATTTAACAGAGTCCAGAAATTTGTGGCATTTTTTACATAAAACCAGAATATGCCAATGGATCGAAACACAGTTCGAACCAATTTCTAAAAATTCATTGCAGTATTGGCTTACTACGATTACAAAATGATATTGTTGACTTCTAAAAGTGATGGAAGAATTTCGAGAATTAAAACATGTTTATCATCAAGAAAAGGTTATCACCGCAAGGAACACATGACAAATTATATGCGTTATATGTAGTACATCCGAATATTGTTGATCGTGTGACATACATATATCGGCCTGTAACTATCTTTCAACTCCGTTTCTTTTGCTCTCCGTCTCTTTTTCCTCTTGATAGAGCATGGCGGCTCTCATGTTTATTAATCTCCGTCAGACATTGCGGGACTACTACGTGTGACATTTTTATTGATCAATGGGCTCGTATGATCGATAGCTTATGCTCTTGTTTGGGTTTTCCTCTCGATCCTACGTCGTTCAACGTCCACCTTCATCCCTTGATACAAGAGGCTAGAACAACAAAACTAACGATAGCGAGTTGTTCTTATATTTGTACAAATTCAAGCGCTATCCGATTATTTTTTTTTTTTAATCTATATACAGCATTTCATCAGAACTGGCCGAATATTTTTTTTTTCTTTTGTTTATTGGTATACGTGATTTTCTTCCTTTATTTCGATCTCTCTCTCTCTTATTCTTTATAGATGCATATAACACATTTTATCGATGAAAACCAGGCGCGAAAGAGGAACCGGCAGAAGCACGAACAAAAAGACGAGAAAAAAAATTTCGCAGACTGAAGGAAGGAGGGAAAGAACGATTTCGAACAGCTTAAAACGTTAATCAGGATTCGAACGTGAACCAGCCAAGAGTCGTGACGTGCTATATTTCTCAACTCCCGCTTACTTATATACATATACAAAGGACATTCCGTTTATATTAGCTAGAACGTTTATAATTGGACATTCTTTTTTATACAAATAAACCAAGAAGGGAATGTTCAACCTGAAACGTCAAATTTGGGCACCTGGATTATTTTCTCATTGCACAAGGGTCCTACGAAACTAGAACGGAATATCATTTATTGACTATCATTTTTGTATCTATTTTTAACAATAATTTCCTAATTGTAGTGATTTGATTATTTTTCACGTAGAAATAATGATAAAAATTAGTGGGGAATTATTTATAGCTGATTTCATCCGAGTCTCCCCATATTCATGTATATTTATCCATTCATCTGTATCTTTCAGTCTCTATCTGACTGTGGCTCACTGGCCACGACCACACAAAAGCTCTCATCCAACATTTTACCTTCACGTAGCGTTGTCCTGAGTCTACATACATACAGAATATATACAAATGCATACACATATGTGTGTCTCTTCGGACCAATTTCAAATTACATTCTACCTTCACGAAATTTCTTTTTTCTTCGTTTTTAAATCCACTCTTTCGCTCAAATTTTTTTATTCTTTATTTTTGCACTGACAAACCCGGAACTCAAGTGGGAGAACCTAGAATTGAGATTAAAGATAGAAATCGGAAAAAAAGAGACTGAAAATACGAAATAAACGAACCTCGCAGTTTCGTCCATCGATCTGTTTTGTTACAAAGATGGAGTTTTGTAAAAAAAAAAAAAAAGTTGTAACACAACTATAAAAATGTATTTTATTCTATTTTATTCGAATGATAATTATTTGTTTGTAGCACAATTTCATATATTTTATATTGATTTTACGATTATTCGCGAATTAGAAATTGATTCTGTAGTTCTCGTGAAAATTTGAAATCTGAACAACATTATAAACGAAGAGCAAAGTAATTGGCAGGGTCGTGAAAAAATCGAAATTTGAGCTCCAATCTACGCAATCTTGAATCTTGTGACATTATCCACTGCAACACTTCGTGAAACCTTGAGAGACGTTGAGCCCAGTGATATAAAGTTTAACCCTTACGAGAAAAGTTTTGCCTAACCCTGCGACGCCATTACCATATTTACACATAGCTATGTGGGTATAAGACTAATCCCTTTAATAATAAAATTTTAAAGCTGTAACGAATATATGAACTTTGAGAGATTATTTTTATTATCATTTTTAAATTAAATTTTTTTTCTTCAAACTGGTAAAAAAATAACAGATCTGATGATCATTCAATCCAAAAACAATTGAGCAATAGGGAATTTTTCCGTAAAAAGAACCTGCGTAAGGAGGAATCAACAAAATCAATTGGTATTGAAAGAAATCATACAAATTACAATGAAACAAAGCAGAGAAGGAAATAACGATTTTTTTCGCAAACGATTGTTCTTTGTACTTTGGATTCCCTAGTAATTTTCACTCTTTTTTACCAAAATTTCTGTTAAAATACATCGAATATTCTATATCTCGGAAAGCGGGGGTGTGCGATGATTTTCACTGTTGTTGTTCGCTACCACGTCGATTCGATTTTACGCCTTGCTATGCATGTTCTTGGAATACCGATGCAGGAAGGTGACAACCGGAAAAGCAGTTACCAAAACTTAGTCTTTCGGTGAAAATTTCACGGGAGACGAACAACTGGAGGCTATCGAGCTTTTCACCAGAAACTCCAATATAATTTTCTTGCCTTTGCCAGAAACTCGTTTAGATTTGAATTTCAAAAACAGTTAACCACTATTCAGAGTAATATTACAGTTTTCGTTTCCAAAATCGAATGTCATGTCTTCCTCAATTTTCTCGTTGATGCGCACTAAATTTCTACGTTGAAATAGAATTTTGTATTACTTTACAACGTGTGATAATGGCGCGTTAAAATTTTTTATGCAAATAATAAAAAATACACGATATTTATTTACAATCAATATAAATTCACATATTCTTTTCACGTTATTCGAAGGTAACCATCATACCATTTGGAAGCAATTATTTTCTGGATGAGAATGTATATTGTACTCCAAAAAGGGATTATGTGAATATTAATTTAATTTATAATCTATGGCTTATGTCTGTATAAGCATGATATTTTATCTGATGTGAGATTATTAAAATTTGGGCTTTTTCATTTTTCTCTTACGAGATTATGAATGGCCTAGGTGAAAATGGCAATTTGTGCCAGGAGAGTACGAATTCTCTTCGGTACATGGTTATGGGGATGTCCGTGACTGTGTTTTGTCGGTTGGAAGGTGATCCTTTCTATCTCTCGGTCCCTTTTTTACAGTGAATTTGGATTTACTTCGCACCATGGAGTAAAAAATGTTTAATCGCAGTTAGTACAATTTTCACTGTCCCACGTGCAAGAAAGATTTTTTTCTCTCGTTAAGAGCCGGTGAGAAACTCCAAATTGCCTATCGATTGGTTTTTTTTTCTGTCACTTTACTCTTCCACGAGATATCCAATTAAAAAGTGAACGATGGTTTCCGTTTGTCCTTGATAGAATGAGGAAACAAGGCTATCCCTTATTCGAGGTAAATGCAGTGTCCGCGTGGCTTTTTTTGTTCAAATTAGTGAGAAAATGAAATGAACACAGGACACTTTCCAGCTGTTATTGATTCAAATTGTGTTTCATTGAAACATTTTTATTTATTTACAGTGTATACATGTGCAATTTTATTTCTTTTGAAAGCGTAAGACATGATAAATTTGTGTGACATATCCGTTAATGGTTCAAAGACTTCAGATAAAAAAGCGTTTATGTAAAAATGACAAGTGATGCATATATTTTTTATAACGACTGCGAGAAGCAAGAAAACTAGAAACTCGTCCCATGCTTGACCCCGTTTTTATACCAAGCATCCATCTTGAATCCTTTTCTCATTATCATTAAATACTTTTTCATTCGTTTTTCTTGTAAGAATTACCTAAGTACGGTTGTAAAAGAGGAGATTTTTATGGGAAAATGTACAAGACAGGAAGATAGAGCTTGAAACAAACCGTAGGGGATGAAGCTTACCTCGTCCCAGGTAATTCACAGTATTGTGAGGAAGGAAAGAGGGCAGGAAGAACAAGAAACCGTTACTCAAGCATCCTCTTCCACAGCATGTTTAAACCCTGTAGCGTCCTTAACCGCCCTCTTTTACTTTAACTTGTTTACCAAGCTGTAAATTACTTCCCACGAAAACTCACAAACAGCCAAGGAAATTCTTATTCAACGCTGTTTTGTACGCCTCTCTTTTCTCTTACGCTCCTTCGATGCGTGCATGAGATTGTGTTCACTCGCATAATATAATTACACGATGAATTTTTAAATTAAGAAATATCTTATATTGTTTGAATAATGTGAGACTTTTCATACGTAAAAATAAATAGTACAGCACATAAAAAAAGCCATATTTTATTTGACATTAAAATAATGAAACAAAATTATTTTTTTCGTAAGAAAACGGTTCGACTTTTATCATTTGACGAAGATAATTCACAAATTAATTTGACCATTAATTAGTTTTTATTGCAGGCCTCTTAAGACGCGATTCCTACGATTGTTTAAATCTAAAAATTGTTTCAGCAAATTGGTACCACTTGCTACTAAAATAATAGTGTTCGAAGAGAGGCGGATGTGCACAATATCTCCTCAAGCATTCCCATATTATTTCAAAGCTGAGTACATCTTGTTTATACTGAATTAAGCAAAGATGTATTTTGCTTTAAACTGTTAAACCCTTGAATTGCACAGTAGTCCATTAATTTCTACGCGGATTAATTATAAAGAAATGGAGATTTTCAGTCTCGTTAGCAGACTGCTGCATAATACCGATGTGCTAAGGGCGACAAAAAAGAAGGAATCGCGCACACTGAGTAAAGGTTTGTGAGATGAAATGTGAAATAGAAGAGCGTAGAAAGAGCAGAAGTTCAAAGCTCTGAAGTTTCATGGCTGCAGGCGAAAAATAAAATCAGTAGTTATTAAAATTGCTAGGAACATCGTGAATTCGAGAAGCCTTAATATTTTGGATTAACAATACGGGAAGAAAAAGAAAGGAATTGAAAATTATTTAATATTTGTGATGAAAATTCTGTGAAAAAAGATTCCATCTTACGTTACATCTTCTTCTAAATCTTTAAAATACAGGCTCGATCCATTTCAAGGAGAACTATAGGATGAAATCCAGAGATTTTAAGCACCGTTGGTTATTGTCTCATCCCCGATGGATTGGGGCTAGGAAGATAGAAAGAGAGAGAAAGAAAAGGAGGGAGAAAGGAAATTGAGTGCATTGAGTAAAGGGTCAAGGGGTGAGAACGGGCATGAAACAGTAGAGGAATAGAAGAGGCCAAACCACTCAAGTTTTAGGTCTTAAGCCGAAAGGGATGATGGTGGTGGCGGTAGTCCTTGTCGTTGTGAGTATCAAGGCTAGTAGGATTGAGTCGAGACGAACACGTAGAGACGTGACGTTGAATAAAGTAGCCGGATGAACGAATGCTCGATTAGTAGTCTGCTCAGATGGCATCCCCATGGACCAACTGTACAAAAAGGGAACAAAAAAAAGGACTTTTAGTTATGCTATACCTCTATGTTCATGTAGACATAGAAAAGCTTTTTCTCCATAGTCTTCTCTACGGACTCGAACTTTCATACTTCTTGAGCGTTCGTTTAGCTCCTTTTCCTATGAAAGGAAAAGCTCCTTCACCACTTTGTATACATTGGCTGCGTCATGTTCTCGACTCCTTTTTCTTCCTCTCTCACTCTTAAGTAGAACGTTCAACTTACGCTTTTCGTTTGCATCGTCGTCTATGCACGTTCATAAACAGATGCAAGAGCATACACCTCGCAATACCACAAATGCGCTAAATCATCTCTGGGGGCTCGCAAAATCAAGAATAACTTGTAATAATTTTATGAATTTATTAGGACCATGGTCTTTTTTTCACACACTAATTTATAAAAGGGAGTTCAGGAAACACCTGATACCAACATGTTTTGCTTTCTCACAAAATGCTCGATATTGCGTCGTTTTTTAAGTTTTCATCCAGTGTCCCAATTTAATCAGGCATGTTATGACAACGTAAAACACAATATCTTACTTTTCATCTCAAATTGCCATTCCTATACGAATTTTACAAATAGTAAATAAAGTTTATAGTATTATTTCAAAAAAATGTCACTTTTTTATAAACTTTCAAGTACTCTACCTATTGGTGCAAGTAATCTTACGTTATCATGTAATATAAGGTACAAAAATGTTTCTATCTTTTCTCGGGAAACTGTTAGTAAATGACAGTTTTTTTTTCTCATTATTCATCTATTTTAGTCCTTAAATAATTTACAGAAATGTCAATTACTATCTATTCATTCGAAAAGAAGCATAAGCTTGATTCAGACCTTGAACAATTTTTAATATTCAATTTTACGAGAATAATTTTACGTATTTTGAATTTGTAGCCTATTTTTTATGCTTGACATGTTTATTTCATTATAAGAGACATTTTTTGAGAGGATGGCTGACCCTATAGCGTTGAAATTCATTACTGCCTGTAGTTCAAAGAAATTGCGTCTGACCGTAACGACCGTATCTACTGCTTTCGAAACTGCCAGATATTCTTTACATATGGTCACGTTTCGCTTCGTGAATGAACAGCATCGAAATATAGCATCTAGCCAATTTTAACCACTGGGACGCGTTTCCTCGTTCCGGATGACGAACACTGCGAGTCCTGATAGCTCGCAATGTTTGCTGTACGCTTTCCATTTTTTGTTTGTGTTTGTTTTCCATGTTCCATATTTATAGACACTTCAACAGATTCTTCATCCCTATCCCGTCGAATTTTTCATTAAAAACAAAAAATAAGTATCACATGGAAATCATACGTAGTATGTCTATTTTGATTTCATCGTAAAAAAAAATAATAATACTATTCGAAAAAAAAAAATCCGGAAAAAACTGAAGTGCTCTTAAAAGATTTACGATTTTTTTTCACGTCGCTGAACACTTAGTAACCAGATTTTTGTTTCTAGACTTCCTCCGATAATAAAAATAATTTGTTACTATGGTTTCATACTATTTTATATGGAGAAAACTGATGGATAATGGAAAATAATTCACTTTTAACACAAATAAAAAAGTTTACGATATCCGAAAGAATTTTCAAACATTTTCACGACTAAGTTGTCAAACATTCCATTTTTTTTCTATTTCGCTCTTAGTAAGGTATATTAGAATGAAATATAAAAAAAATTGTTCTCTTGACGCCAAGTATTAAAAAGATAGTGTTGAACGTTTAAGGCAAGACGCGCTGGGTATCTATATTCGAGATTGGTCAATTTTCCATTACTTTCAAACTTCAATTCGACGTCATGCGAAGAAGACTCTTCGATTTTAATCAAATTTCAAAACTACTATGGGAAAATTTGTCATTGTAGAATTGAAAAATATTAACTTTCGTAAAAGAGAAATGCGATGCAGAAACTTGCATAAAACGAAACACTTTCGAAGCTAGACTCATGGGTAATATGAAGAATGTTATAACTCAATAAAAATAGCATCTATCTATCGCTGATTTTTTTTGCAACGTTGTTCGTTTCGATCGTTTGCTTTTTCCTTCCTTACTTTCGTTCCTTCATCTTTTTTCATTCACGCAGAAAATAAAGTGACGGTACTGCGTTGAAAATCAAGGTACGGAGAACGCAGGGAAAAAAGGATTAAGAGTAGCTATGTGAGAAAAAGAAAAGAGTTGCTGTCGAGGGTGCATTTTGCAGGTGATGTCACACCGAAGGAGCCGTAGCTATTCGCTCCTCCGTTATCGCATCGCAACGATCAAGCATTTACATAAAATTTACATTTTTGCCGCCTTTACTCTTCCTCCTGACTATATATATACATACAGTTGTTAAAACGATTATTATAAATAAAAAAAATAAAAATAGTCTTAATCACTGTGGCACAACTGAAGACTTTTCGCAATAAAGTCGCTTTTTATGTCACATAAACGATAATTTAAGCCTCCAGAAACTTTGTTTGAGCTTCCCATAGAATTATTCTCCTTTTTGTAGTTTTTCAAGAACGAGTTTTTTGTAATTTTCATACTATTTTTAAACGAACGGCTCGTGAAAAATGGGTATAAACGCTTGCATGAATTCTCAGATACGATCTTACAAGTGATCTTTAAAGTGTAGGCATAGTAAGTGGCAAGGAAATTCCCTTATGTTTTAATTCTCGACTGCTAGCTCGCACAAGGGAATGCGGAAAAATCAGTTCGATCAGCTGGTTTTGGCAATTTTTATCAATATTTTAATACGACCATGTGTATTTTTTATAGAAGTATGAACATAATAAAAAATTACCTGTTCAAAAATATCGATATCAATAATAGATTAAGGCGACGCCATGGTAACTACGTTCACTCGCAATATTTGCAACAAACTGCAGTATTGAACGTGGCTCTATACCAAATATGAATGTGTACTTAAACATTTATTTTTTGGTATGTTTCTTGAAGTTCGATGTATTCAACATGTTTCGTTCAAAGAATATATTCAAACAAAAGTGTTAGAAGGAAATTTTCAATTGGAAAATGTGGTTTTCGGGTACGATTTTTAAAATTCAGTATGCATTTCGTATGTGTTGGTTGAATAATTCATTAACAGCAAATTTTCGGCTGCAAAAAATTGTAAAAATAATGCGATTCGAATTTGAATTGAAGATTTCATTTTTTTTAAATCAGTGTTAATCAATTCCAGGATGAATAGTTTGCATACTCCTGTATTAAAAAAATATAATTTATTCACATTAAATAGAAAAAATATTTCCAATTGAATCGAATTTAAACGATATCGGGAAATGTCTCTCTCATTCTCACCTTCTTATTCAATGGCTTGTATACGTCTCCGGGCATCGATGAAAATTAATTTTAATTATAATATTTTGCTATTTTGTGTGAATAAATACATTTTTTTTGTTATTTAATTTTTTTGTATAAGTAATTTAATTTTTATGACTATTTTATAATTGTTATTTTCCGTGTGCGAATTAATTACTGCGGTTGATTAATTTTTATAAAACAACCAAACCGTGGGGGATGGGACTTATCAGCTGAATTGGTTTTTCTCGTTCTATTCGCCAACGGTTATAAAAACTGATAATTGAATCCGATTGCGATTGATAGGGAACAGATAAAATTGAATATAGAATGTTATGGCAAAATTCATCACATGCGTGGATGATATAAATACAAGCAAATTATATATTGTGTACTATCGCATAAAAGCTCAACTCGCAAAGCTTTTCCTATTTACGATAAGGCACACACGCGATGGAAAACATTCTAGTAAAATGTGTAATGAGTCCTTGCCGACTAAAGAACCTAATTTGTCGACTCCCGCGTGTCGAATCGTTCAACATACAACCTTTTGTTTGCCAGTAGTCTGAGTACAAAATCGAACTCACGACGTCATTGCCTGACTTCATGACAGCCCCGTTTACAAATTTCCACTGGGAATTCAGTGTATTTCGGGCTTTACGGGCCCACAACACACCCACATTCGAATTTACGTTTTTTTAAACTCTCTGACAGATTTTCTTGGAGAAAAGCCTTAATTCCATGCGCGGTGAATCAGAGACGTGTCGAAACATCTTTGTTCAATAGCGGGTGTCTCAATTGTAAATATTAATCGAAACTTTCACAAACGTTTACGTTTAGCTCTTAGTTTTTAAGATTTTTATATTTTTACTAATTCAGTTTTGTTTAAGGGAACAGTCTGCTATTTTTTTTTTCAAAAAATCGATTTTCTGAAAAGTACAGATTTGTGTAGTAGATATATACATATATATATATAGAATTACTATACAAAGTGTCATTTATGCCAGAAAGACCGAGAACAGGTAGAAATACGCATAGCAAAACGAGGGGTCTCAGATGCGCCGGTTACATGACAATTCGTCCCAGGACAAAATATCCCGGTCAAAATATCCTGAGATACAATATCCCGGAGTTAAAATATTCTCGGGACGAAATATCCTGAGATACAATATCCCGGAGTCAAAATATCCTCGGGACAAAATATCTTAAGATACAATATCCCGGAGTCAATATATTCTCGCGATATCATATCACGCGTTTTTCATTTTCGTCTTTAATAGTATAAATGTATCCTTTACATACTAACATGGGCTTCCCTTTTTGTGTTAATATTAAACTCAACGGCATATTTAATTAATTTTTAAGTTCAATTTAACGGGACAGACCTAGTTGGAACGTCAAAAAAAAGGCCTTTTTTCCGATTTTTTTTTGGTCAAACGATAAAATAATTCACAACAAAAGTTCTTCCGTTTAAAAGATACATATGTAATGTATATGTTGCAATTTTTTCAACGCAATACATATCGAAATAAGCTGGTGACCGTCAATTGCCGAGGACGCTGCAAAAAAAAAACACGGTTTGCGGTGATCAAGCTCACGCTGCAACGGCTCATCTGAAACAAAAAAAACGGAGGGGATTTTTAGTTAATGATATAATGCTCCGGTTGAACGAAGGGTTTTGAAAAATTTCCATTTTTCACAAAATGGCGGCCGTTAAAAGTCAAAAGTGTTTTTTTGACCAAAATATCAGTTCCATTTTTTGCTATTAAAAATAAAAATAATTATCCAAAAAAAAAATCCTTCGTTCATATGGAGGACTACCATGTATAGAAGAAGTGATATAAATTTCAACCCGATCGGTAAAGCCGTTCTCGAGCTACAGTGATCACCGACTTCAAAAACATGGTTTCGAGAAAAACGCACTTAAAGTTTTGAGTACGGTTTGCATGGCTCAGACACGACGTGCTACAAAGTCTTGTATTTCGGCGAATAATGGTCCGATTTACATTTACCTGGGCGGAAAATGTTCGTAAGAGATTCTACTTTTTGAAAATGAAATAAAAAAAAATCGATTTTTCGAAAATTCTAACTAGGTCTGTCCCGTTAACGATAATTTGATTGTTCTTCACAAATAAATTAATACACTACATTCCAATAAATTAAGACGTGTCACAGAACATAGATTGGATTACGATCCCGTACAGTACTGGAGACGAAACTCTTCACTAACCTCAGGATACAATTATATTCTTTTACATACACATCTTACATACATGAATACATGTTGCCACTTGCTTTCATATACACACACATATGATCATCAATTTCTATATTATATTCATTGAATCCGTTGAATTCAATACTCATCAATATTCACCGATACAAATATCATAGTGGTTTATACTACAATTATATTTTGTTCAAGGAGGGGATCAAGATCCAACATATTTTCGTTAATAATGATAATGATATTTTTCTTGATTGATAGAAATAAAAATATCCAATACATTTAGTCTTACAACTGTAGGATATTTTTCGGTAATTATGCAGTTTGACCACTTTTCCGAAAATCGATGCAAGAATTTTTTGTTTAGCATGAACTGCTTCGATTAGTCACCATTAATGAAATTTCGTCGGGGGAGGCTGACATTTCCCATAAAAACCATAAGTTATGGGATTTTGAAGTTATTGGAAAAATGTGATGAAATAGGGTATATTCGAATATTTAGAAGCTCACATCAGGACAAGTGGACACACACACACATACACTCACACACACACACACACACACACACACACACACACACACACACACACACACACACACACACACACACACACACACACACACACACACACACACACACACACACACACACACACACACACACACACACACACACACACACACACACACACACACACACACACACACACACACACACACACACACACACACACACACACACACAATTCTACGAATTCATTATCAGTAGAGGCGAAATTCTTCAGTCTTCAAAATTATTTGCGAGGGTGGTGAGATAAGATGGAATAGTAGGGTGCGTGAAATAGTAGGGTGTGTGCTGAACATCTTGGGATGTGTGCGTGAAATAGTAGGGTGTGTGCTGAACATCTTGGGATGTGTGCGTGAAATAATAGGATGCGTGAAATAGTAGGGTGTGTGCTGAACATCTTGGGATGTGTGCGTGAAATAGTAGGGTGTGTGCTGAACATCTTGGGATGTGTGCGTGAAATAGTAGGGTGCGTGCTGAACATCTTGGGATGTGTGCGTGAAATAATAGGGTGCGTGAAATAGTAGGGTGTGTGCTAAACATCTTGGGATGTATGCGTGAAATCATAGGGTGCGTGAAATAGTAGGGTGTGTGCTGAACATCTTGGGATGTGTGCGTGAAATAATTGGGTGCGTGAAATAGTAGGGTGTGTGCTGAACATCTTGAGATGTGTGCGTGAAATAGTAGGGTGCGTGAATTAGTAGGGTGTGTTGAAAATCTTGGGATGTGTGCGTGAAATAGTAGGGTGCGTGAAATAGTACGGCGTGTGCTGTGTCTCACCACCCTCGCAAATAATTTTGAAGACTAAAGAATTTCGCCTCTACTGATAATGAATTCGTAGAATTGTGTGTGCGCGCGCGCGCGCGCGTGTGTGTGTGTGTGTGTGCGTGTGCGTGTGCGTGTGTGCGTGCGTGCGTGCGCGTGCGTGCGTGCGTGCGTGCGTGTGTGTGTGTAAGCATTGAAATATTCGGAAATGCCGTATTTTATCACGTATTTCTGGTAACTTCAAAACCCCATAACTTATGGTTTTTATGGGAAATGTCAGCCTCCCCCGTCAGAATATTATTAGTAGTGACCAATAGAAGCAATGCATGCAGAAAAAAAAAATATTCCATCGATTTTCGGAAAAGTGGTCAAACTGCATAATTACCTATTTTTCAATAAACAATATTATGTTGTTGGCATATTTCTAAATTAAGTATATTATATTATTGGGATATTTTTAAATAAAGGATATTGTGAGGATATTTTTAAATCGAGGATATTATGTCACTAGGACATTTTGACTCAGATATTTTGTCCCAGGATATTTTATCCCAGGATATTTTGACCCTAGGATATTTTGTCCCAAGAATATTTTGTCTGAAGATATTTTGGCACGGGACATTTTGTCTCAGGATCTTTAGGCCGTACACGAGATGCGCCTAGGCGCTTGGCGCGTCTTTAAATGCGTTTTTCTCGAAACAACGTTTTTTGACCTGGCTGACATTCTAGAAAAAAGTTTTGCACCTATCGAGCTGAAATTTGTTACACTTATTCTACACATGTATAGCTTTCGATTGACCTAGAATTATAAATTTTTATTAATATTTAGTCGATTGTTTAAACAATTAAAGTTGAAAAAAGGTCAAAAATTTCAAAAGTCCGACTTTTTGTTTTTTTGTTATCACACGTAAATTATTCTAGGCCGAACGATAGCAACAAGTCTATATTTTACTAATTTCGCCATTTTTTTTGTTTCAAATGATCCGAAGTCAAGATATCGTGTCAGCCAGATTTTAATAGGGCTAACTTCAGGCTGCCGTACCAGCGAGATTTACAGTGAAAAAAAAAAATTGTTGTATTACTCTCATATGTCAACTTTCATGTATTAAAAGTAGATATAAATAAATCAAGTTTACTATGAGAAAAAAATTTATTAAAAAAATCATTGAAAATGGCAGACTGCTCCCTTAAATACAAAACAATGAAAAATATGTGAACCATTTGGAAAAGTTCCACGAGACTAAAGCGAGCTATGAAACGGTATCAATGCGAACATTTATTCTTGAAGAAATCCCACGTATACGACTGATTCTCATTTAGAAATAATGATTATAGGTAACTTTATAGTCTCGTGAAAAAAAAATTCAAAAAAAATTGATAATGTTACGATATTTCAAATAATAATAAGATCAGATTTTTTCAGACTTGCAAGCCATTTTTTCTTTTATGCTACAAAATAAATATTCATCAAGAGACCATAAAAATAATAATATGAAATAATTTTTCTTGCCTCCGAGTCACCCTGCAGATACTGTACAGAATAAACAGCGTGGGATTCGTTTGGTTCCAGAAAATTTGAATGCTATGCGCATCAATGATGAATAGATGAAAACCAGAGAGAATAGTTTCAGCGCTGAAAGACGTTTTATCTCTAAGAAATAGTTCGCAAGGAAATCTTCGCATCAACAGGATTGTAGCGTAAGACCATCAAATTTCCAAGCAGAACTCGTTTTTTGTGAATGATTTTCCTATCCGCTAAATTATATAATTAACTGTAAATTCAAATAATACAATACATCTAGGAGCATAGGCTAAACATTACTGCAATGAAGGGAAAAGAGTTTTTTTACGTTAGAATTAATAAAATAAAATAAAAAAATTTCACTAACGTAGATATTGTAGTGCAAAAGATACGTGTGGTAAAATGTCGCAGTTTCAATTCCGTTCAAAGCATTGTTACAATCTGACGGTTGAGCCCATCAAACAGATAGACCTTTCATAACGTAACCATAACCATAATCATAAGGTTTTGACCGATCGCGTAGCGAGGTTTGCGTTGTTCAAGCTATGCTATTGATCAAAATCTTATGGTTACTGTTATTATTACGGTTCGAAAGGAGTGTGCGACGAACTTACACGCAATGATATCTGACCTATATGGCTGACCAAGACTTCATACGTTTATTATAGTTTTGTTTTGCTATGTCAAAAAAAGTAGACGGTACGATGAATTTTTTTTTATTATTGAATTCTTTTATTGTAATTTAATTTTTTTATTATATATTTAACCATTTCAAAACATTCATATTATTATGACGTGAACAAGAAGGGAGAATTTTCTTTCAAATGCGTACAATCGACACAAAATATTAATATTATAAATTTTTCTTGGTAATTATGTCGAATCATGGCTCCAGCTCAAAACTGCTCCAATTTCTTTTTGTTACGTTTTTTATCATTAAAAAATGGTATCCCATGTAATATTAAGGAGGGGAAAGCCTTTAAATGTAAAAAAATAAATAAAAAAGTGGCAATATTGAGTAATACAGGTATTACTGTATAGCAGGTGGTGAGTCGGTACCAAGACACACACACACACACACACACACGCGCGCGCGCGCGCGCGCGAATGTACATATACACAATAAAAACAATTATAAGTAGTAAAGAGTAATTTTCAAGCGTAAACAGTATTTCTATGTATTTACTGCCTTAAGGTATTCCTTTCACGAACTCGAATATTTTATAATTAATAGATTTTTTTGTACAAAACAATAAAAATACATCCCATTCCACTGGAAAAATATTGAGTCAAGTTACCGAACCTTTAGAAAAGAGTTATAACTTTAAAAATCGTTTACTTTACACGACACTTTATGGAGATGACCTGCTGCTCACATTGCTATTTCATAATTCATATATCAAATAATGACAGATGTTTGATATAAACTGTCCTATGGTTAAATCAAATTCTAAAGATTCCGTAAGAATGATAAAAACGGAGAGTCATCGGACGTTTGAAAAAAATATTCACGATAGAATTTGAAAGAACGTGATCAGCAGAAGATTTTTTGTAGCCACGACAAGAGGTTACGTTATCTTCGGCAGTTTTTACAACATTTTTAACACTATTATTGGTTTGCCCGTTACAAATTGGCTCACATTTTTACCAATGTCACTGCGTACTTTATACGTATGTTTACTCGTATGTTACTATTTTTTTAACCAAATATATTAAGTCCGGCTTCTCCCTTTGATAGTGCGGCTGTTGAAATTTGTAGCTCTCCAAAAAAAATCAAAAATTTTCATAATTTATACGGTTAAGCTGAAATTTGCGATTTATGTTTACAGTTGGAGCTAATAATTGGTTATAACTTTTTTAAACAAAATCCAGCCTTATTCATGAACAAATGTTGAGAGCCCTGCTTATGCGCCCAAAAAATGCGGCCCTCCGCGAAAGGAATACCTTAACCACCTTAGGTTTGAATTACCCTAGGTTTGAAATAGTATTTCCATGTATTTAAGGTCTCTACCACCCTAGGTTTGAGCCACCCTAGGTTTGAAATAGTATTTCCATGTATTTACTGATTTATCCACCCTAGGTTTGAATCACCCTAAGTTCGAATTGTATAAAGTTTGAATTATATATGGTTTCAAACCATATACGATTCAAACTTAGGCCGGTTCAAACCTAGGGTGGTTAAGGCAGCAAATACATGGAAATACGATTTCAAACCTAGGGTGGTTCAAATCTAGGGCGGTAGAGACCTTAAATACATGGAAATAATATTTCAAATCTAGGATAGTTCAAACCTAAGGTGGTTAAGACAGTAAATACATGGAAATACTATTTACACTTGGAAATTACTCCTTATTATTATACTTATAATTGTTTTTATTGTGTGTGTGCGTGCATGCGTGCGTGCGTGTGTGCGTGCGTGCGCACGTGTTTTTTTTTAATTTGTTTTTTTTTTTCACATTGAAGGCTTCCCCCTCTTTCATATTACATGGGATACCATTGTTTCATGATAATGAGCGCTAGAAAAAAAAAATTGAAGACATTTAGGACCGGAGCCGTGATTCAACATAATTATCTTTTTCTTTTGTGGTGTGTCTAACGATCGAATTAATAAATCATTTACCCCCCGGGATTGAGTTCTCGCTTTATCTGGTCGATTTTTTTATTTTTATTAAAATGCGTTTTGTCTAAATTAGGTCGATTGTCTATAGAAAATTCACGAGTTATCTGATTGAAAACCATTAATCGTACAGTATTTCATTGAAAAAATCAAGTAACATAGAACTTTATTTGAAAAAAGCATTTTATACGTTGTTCGCAATATCAATTTTAGCGTCCAATTAACTGTATAATTAATTCTCTAGAACAGAGGCTGTGGAATTGCGTCAATTTTCTGAATCGAATTTCTCGCATCATTCATCTAAAGAAAGGGGGACGAGTGCGAACTAGACTTGGATACTAAGGTCTCTAAACCATCAACCATCTATCTATCTATCTATAAAATGGCATCTAGTCGTCACCTCATAGACACTTAAAAAAAATGAGGCTGCGACTATCGAAACGCGTGGCAGTTAATGAGCTTTGTAACTATCCAAATTTCAATTAATAATGATTCAGTTCAGAGAGGTGTGCTTATTACAGACATCCGAATGGACAAACGAGCATGGAAACGCTTCAATAATTGATTATTTTTTGACAAATCTTGCATAAATTTGACACATACCTACTTCAAGTTTTTATTCATACCATTCTCGAATGAATAATTTTTTTCAAATTTCATTATGGAGTATTCTCTACAAAATAAACATTTTCTTCTTATCAGCGTTTTCTCAAAGCAGCATTTCACTTTCTGCACTTTCATTTGAGTGCACCTGGCGAGTACGAAAGTACTGCCACTTTCGCGAAATCTTAAGATTTTTCAAAGTTTATTCGTACGGAGGATATATTCAGTCGTGTTGATAGACGAGAAAGAATAATGTTGGAAAATCGTTGATATTTTCTCGCAATGTAACGCATTTGTATGCAGCGTGTACGTATATATCAACGTTTAGGAATGAAAGAAGGACGTAACCGAAATAGAGTTTTGATCATACGATCATGCAATATGTGCCTTTTTGTTTGGCATCAGTCGATAAAGATTTCGGGCGTTTCTATTTACTAGGAAAAGCCAAATACTCTTTCACCATTCGCGTCTCTCTCTCTCTCTCTCTCTCTCTCTCTCTCTCTCTCTCTCTCTCTATCTCTCTCTTGCCATCTCATCTTGTCACTCGAAACTGGAGCAAGAAGAATTCCGAAACTCGTCCGGCTTGCTCCTCTCGAGATACACACTGATGCACGTGTATTTGAGATTCGTTGGAACGGAATTCGGTGGTTTGCCAATGCACGCCAGCAACGCGTAGTATTTCACATACGATCCGAGAATATTCGCCCTGTAATAGGGAGCTTCCCTTCCTCCCGAAGCTGTCAGTCCTTACGTGAATGGTGACTCGAATGTTTCCATACCCAACCCCTCCTCTCTTACATTCAAACGATGCGTCAACATTCCTTCCAGATAACTGTATGCATACATTATTGGAACTTCGGTCAAGAGTATTCTTGTGTGTATGAGAACTCATTTTTTTTTCTGGAATGAGTTTGTTGTATCGTGTGCAAATAAAATGGGTTGTGACTTTTTTTTTGTGCAAGCAAAGTTTATAAACTTTTTATATTGCACTTCGCACAGTTTAATCCTCCTATTTTATAAATTTTTTGATCAGCGTAAACCTTTTTTAATGTCATAGTTTTTATGATTTGCATTAAAATTTTGCGGTTGAATAGACCCGAGAGATCGATAGTATATTAGAAATATCCCTTAGTTCATTTCGACATATAACATTAACTATCCTCTTGAGGCTTCACACATATCAACGCAACGTGGTAATCCCATATGGTTTGGTTCGAAATCCCAGGGTTTACGTTCGGATCTAATGAAATCATCAGCCACGGATTCGATCATGATAAATGATGGTCCATGATGAAATCGTATACCTATTACGACCAGCATATTTTGCTTTATTTACCTTTTCGTCATCCGCTTCCACCCTCATTGCCCACATATCATTACAAAACGTTTCTATTTTAATGGCGCCTTTTAATCAAGATACGTCAGGATAGTAAATATAGCTGTCGATGATTCTTAAATTAATGTCCATATTAGTATCATATAATAAAAATAGAATCACAAATAAATATCAAATAATAAAAATAGAATCTGGATCTTTACAATCATATATACATTATTGTTATTGCGTACTTAAAATTGCATTACGTAAAATTTATAACAAGAACCCCCAATACATTTCATTCTTGTCCATAATAATAATTGTAAATTCTAAATGTATTTAAACGCAGAAGTCCCAATATTGGCTTTTATCATTTTTAGGAATAAATGACGTTATATTATCATATATTTAAGGTATAAAGATTAGTTTATCCTTGTACTTTTGTTAATTTAGGAAAAACTAATATTGACTCCAAAATAAGATGAACTATTGACTGAAATTAACATCGTTTGTGAAAAGTAGCACAGTTCATCATGACTGCAAGGAAAATTGAATGAATTAAATATTTTCATCTCATAGTACCATCCACGACGGTGTTTTAATAGAGATAATGATTGTCGGAGGACAATTTGTTCCCTCCTTCTTGCTCCTCTCGTCCTCTACTTCTCTCTCTCTCTCTCTCTCTCTCTCTCTCTCTCTCTCTTTCTCTTTCTCTCGCTCTCTCGGTTTCCGTAACGACTTTTACCAACGTCAGCAGTAGCAAGCACCGATGTAACATGGGAAAAGCTCATGCTCGTTGCTCACGTGGATGCTGGCAAAATTACCGGAAGCTGGGCCACCGTGAGGCGTGGAACTCTGACAGACCGTAAATGCATATAATATATAGTCATAGACAAGTCATAGGAGCATGAACTTCGACATTGCAATCTAAAATATCTATATGTACACAACCATCTCTAAGAAAACCTTCAGCTACGTTCGTCTCTCACGACTGAGAGGGGTGCAGGGAGATTTGATTTCATATCGCGGACGTGCAGGAAATCGTGATTGAGAGCAACTTTATAGTGATTTACCGCGCACACGATACTGCCATAAGTTCTTTGCAATTTGGTTTAAAAGACCCGGTACGCTAATAACTACATAAAAATGATACGAAAAATATATACGTTTTTTTTAGCAGTAAGTTTTATATATAGGGTAAAGTTGTTTATTATAAGACACTTTTTTACGGAGCTCGACCAAAATATATTATAGAAATAAAAATGATTTTTTCATGTATATTATACAATTTTTAATACGATGAATTTTATTATAAAAATTGCAGTTTACAAAAATCTTTGAAATAAATAAAAACTTCCATGTCTTGAAAATTCAGATGAAAGATCGCCATGTTTGCTTTGATTATGAACAATCTTAAGATGAATATAGGAATAAATAGAGCAACGAATGAAAATAAAAATTCAAGGAAAGATAGAATGGAGGTGAAATGAAATCAAAGGTATTCAATACAGCACCGCATTTTGTTAAAGAAAAACTAATAACAATATACAAAATAAAAAAATCTATAAGAAAAGACTTTATTGTTCGGAAAAAAGAGTCTCGGAGTGTATGTAATAAACGAAAGAGATGAGCTATGTCCTGAACGAAAGAATTGTTCAGCAACCTGCTACTCTCTTCGATAGCATTTTCTCGCTTGGAAAAATCTTCGGAGCCCAACTTTACGTTCTTATTTCTTACTAGATTTTTCCACGATATACGAAGACACTGGATTTCTCTTATCCTATTGCTCGCACACAGCTGGTTGTCCGGATACGAGTAACCTCTTAACTATATATAGATACCAGATGGACGTAAGGGTAATGGACCGTAGTCTTTACAATCAATGAGAAAGAAACTAGAAAGTTTTTTTTATACTTTTACTCTTCTGTTACTCGCTTCCTTCCTTCATCCTTTTATTTCTCTTTGCTCTTTATTTTCTCGATGAAAAGATAGATTCTCGTTATATATAAAAGCACCTTACTTAGATAGAAACTCGAGCCCCGCGACGCGTTATATCACTCAAACTTGACCAAGCAGAATATGTTAGCAGCTGAAGTTTCTTCCAACACTTTTCTCAAAAACTTGATCGTTTGTATGGAATAATTACTTAATAAATAATTGTTATGTTCTAAAAGTATAATTTCGCAATTATATGACGTTGTAATCTTGCCAGAATATATCTCGAGAAAATAACATTTTGGCAGGAAAATAATCACATGGATTTTCGCTTTGGCAATAGCGAATATCAATTGAAAAATAATTTCAACTTTTTAATTTTTTACTCTTTATTACTGTGCGTAAATTCGCTCTCCAAAAATATCCTCGACAATATAATATTTTTGTGTCGAACTTGTCGATTAATCTAACGCCGTTTGCGATAATTCATGAATTTTTCAAGCTAATCGTATATTTTACATACTTTAATCGTTTTTCGTATTTCCAATTCATTGAAATGCCATGAAAATATGTATTAATAAACGAAAGCATCTGGTTGCATGATTTTTTTAATTGACCAAGTATTTTCGACTGATCATTTGTTCTTTCAAGGATATGAAAAACCGATTATGACTATATCTAATTATATACATATACCCAATGCATAGAAAGCTCTCCTTTTTTGTTTTCTTGGATCTGCACAGTACGTATAATATAGATATATATGACAGTGCATATTATTTTCCCCAAGAATGCACACGATGCACTCCTACCTTCTTCTCGCTCTCTCTCTCTCTCTCTCTCTGATTCTCTCTCTTCTCACAATCATGGGGAAGGGCACATTTCACCCCCTCGACCGAAGAAACGTTGAGGGGTTGTCGGTGAAGGGCAGAAAATGGATTTTTCCAGGTAAGTAGGTCGGAGGTCACGGTATCGGAGAAGAAATTTTCTACAAAAAAAAAAGATAATTTACAGGAAAGATAGGCTGGGAAGTACGGAATAAAAGGAGGGGATGGAGTCCTCTGTTCACGAGTTCATTTTATGAGTCCTCCAAATTCGTCGGGTAATTACGAATTGTACTTTTTTGTTTTTAATGAATGAAGCCGAAAAAAAAGTTTTATAGTTGATGAATTTGCTCTATTTTCTGAACACTAAAGGATATTTACAGAATTATATTTAAAATGATATAAATTTCGATGTTATCCCCCATGGAAAAAATTGATATTTGAAATATATTTTGCATTATATAAAAAAATATATGTCACGCATATAAAAAATACATATTTTTATACGTTTCATAAATAATATATTTTTTTTTATCCATGATTTTGCTGATTTTCGTATATAAAAAATGTATTTTGAATATATTATACTATTACTACTGGTATTTTTGAAATACTTTGTTCGTATATTAAAAGTATATTTTTTTGTATTGAAAATAAATCTTTTTACATTAAAAATATTTTTTTTACATACTTGTGTAAGCATTTTACATACATGCATAAGTGTGGAAAATGCTCCAATGTCTTCAAGTACATTCTGCATAAGATTCAATCTGAGGACTATGTGCCAAAAAATTTGCTCAGAAAAGATTTTTAACATCTGAAAAATGTATTTTCAATGTACGAAAGAAGTATTTTTAATATAGAAAAAAAGTATCTTTGGTATATAAAAAATGTATTTTAAATATACTAATAGTAATAGTATAGTACATTCAGAGTACATTTTTAACCCGTCAGCAGGCGCGCTATGAGACTTTTTCTCACACTTATATTAAAACGACGATTACTCGAAAATTTCAAATGGCATAAGCATTTGAAATTTTTCCTATCTTCACCAGATTTATTCTTCTGTATGATAGAAGAGTTAAAAAAAAATTTTGAATTTTTGTTTGTGAATTTTTTTAATTATTATTTTTTTATTTTTAGTGCCAATTATCGTTGTATTTATGATTTTTTAAAAATAAAAATGTTTAATAGCCACAATCACTGTAGCAAAATTGTTTTTAAGTTTCTATTTATCAAATTAAGCACTTGAGGCTATACATGTGAGAAAATCTCTCATCGCGAACCCAATGTTAAAAGTGTACGCCTGCTGATCGGTTATATACCGAAATCGGCAAAATCATCTGTAACCAAAATGCATCATTTATATATTTGTATACATGAAACTTATAAAAATATGTATTTTTTATAAGCGCGGGATATATTTTTTATATAATGCAATATATATTTCAAATATAATTTTTTTCCATGGGGGTATTGAAAAGTAAATTATTTTCATTTGCGATTGCAATGGAGGATCAAGTTTAATTATTAAAAGTTCATAAACATTACGTAACGTTATTTCATGAAAACTGAAGGTCATTTATAGAATGGTACTCAAAATAATAAATTCGGATGTTATTGGAAATTAAATTATTTCCATTTGTGATTGCAGTGGAAGACCAAGTTTAATTACGAAAAATTCATAAACATTACGTAACATAAATATGTCGTCTGGAATTGAACATGTATTTAATATTCGATCCGGGCAATCGTGGAAAATGATTGAAAATTGCAAAAAAAAATTTGGAAGTACTATTAACACATGGAAATTTCATCGAATTACAAATATATCCATTTTTTATTATAATTACAAAATAATTAAATTGCATTAGTATTATATTTTTTATTTGTACGATTGTAAATGGTAATATTTGTGGTTTTATAGAAGTTTATAGTGTTATTTACGCGATTGTATATTATGGAATTTACGAAGTTTTATTCATTGCGATCTCTGAGCATTATTTAAGCTTTTTATTTTTGATAGACAGTCTTCGTTTATTGATGAACTTTGAATTATCAAGTTTGTGACCCGTAAAAAATACGTTGCACAGTTCATTATGTTAAATGAGGTTGTACGGAAAGTGGCATATACGTTGTAGTTAAATTGAGACGGTACGAAACAAGCGAGAACTCTCGAGACATATCGCATTATTAACATTCACCCCGGATTCGTCGAGAGTTGGCTGGAGACCAAGTTCAGCGGCCGGAAGTTATAGGATCTCAAGATTTGAGGAAAATTTGACTGAGCAATTATCCGCCCTTGGCTGGCCTTTGTTGTGAAACTTTCATGACGAATTCGCATAATTAATGTCATTGAGACTTGGCATTTGTTTTCAATAATTTTTATTTAAGAAATGCTATTTTCCGAATGTAATGATCAGTAAATGAATATTTAAAGCGTTCCTCGAATATTTTAAACTTCATTTCGTACCGTTCCTGTGCGAACCTGTATGCGGTGTTACATTTTTGCAAGGATGGGCTATATTTAACAATGGAAAAGACCTTACAGCCCTTCCAAAATGATGGATCATGTAAATGAACGAGAGAGGCTCATTCGTGTGCACGAACACCTCTGTATTTTGGTTTTATCAGTGCAGGTATGGTGCATCACGCAAACTTCGTCCGAGGGCTGATCGATCGTCGAATCTTTAATAAACATAATTACGTTGAAGAAAGCTGCGAGTATTTGCGTCCACAAAATCTTTCCACAGTCCATTATTCGCTGTTCATTATAGACATATTTATGATTAATATAAAGATATTGTAAAAGGCCACGTTATCTGCTATTAGTAAATAAATTTGCGTCCTCTAAGAGTTCAAATTAAGCATAAAATGGCAAGTCCCAATAACTTACGAAAAGCACGCGACATAAACGATAAAAAAATGTATGCCTCGGCGAGGTCGAGGTCGATCGTATAACCAAATGTCTATCGCTTACGGTAATAAAAAAAAAATTTCTTGCAATGGTGTATAGCTCGTGAATGAGTCTCGTACACCGAGACGGTGAATATTTAAAACGTCCATAGTCGTTTGACCCTTTGAGGCAACGTGAACTATGTTACAAACTCTGAATACACGTACTTATGATCAAGTAGACATGATCACGAACAACTCACTTTTACAAAAAAATTCGAAAGCGTATTGCGGCGTACAGGAAAAAATTATCCTACATCATAAATTAAAAGATTGGAAAAAATCATAATTTACCGGTAAAAAATAATTTAATCGAAAATGTATGTAAAGATGTACTTAAATCGTTAAAATATTTTGGAAAGCTGATACGAGGATTAATTGTTAGAGTCGTATTTCGAAGCTCTAATACACATTTTTCCTTGAATTCTCATTTTTTCTCATAATTGCATTGAATTATGCTGACTAGTAATCCATTTTGTGTAATAATTCGTTTGGAATTACATATAATTTTTCTTTCAATATAAAGCACTACTCTATTTTCGAATTACATTTGAAGCTAAATATTCATTTTAAGCCATTATTATAATATAATATGGAAAGTACAACTTATTTCCATGTCATAATGTTCGATACAAATTTCAATAAATGTTTATCATGTACAGGACAAAAACGGTTGATCGAGTAATTTTGTGGGTTGTTGGACAAGTTTGAGGGAACAAAACTGCCAAACAATTTATACGATTTCATTTTCGACGTTTTTCATCTATCCTATGGAACATAAAATATATTGTACGGAAGTCCGGGATGGAAAAGAGGGGAGGGAGTCGGGTCAGAATGAAAAATAAACGTGAAACTGGACAAACAAGATTGTCTACCGTGGACGATAACTCGATCGATCCTTTTATTCACCGGTAATAAAGTTTGACAAACTGTATTAAATCGCGTTTTAACGGATCACGTACCTGCTTCGCTTTTTAAATGTTCTTTTTTTTACGCTTGCTCTAATTCCCATTAATTTCACGTATAACCAAACTAAGTACAGGATAACGGGTTAAAATGTGTAACTATTAGATGAAATTTGATTTGCATCAATCAATTATTCCACGCGATTTATCTCACCATATAAAAACCAGTTTTCATTCGGCAATACAGTTGCTGATCTTGCATATCCGTATTGATCGTTGAAAAACGAGAACAATCCTGTCAATGATCCATTAACAATTATCTACCTCGATCAATTTCTTTTACATAATCCCTGTCCAGCCTTGCCTGTGATTATACAGCAGCAAGAACCTTACTAATGAAAAAAGGGAAATAGAGAAATTAATTGGACATAATTAAATTACGCATGAACCACGAGCTAGGTATTTATGGGTAGCCAGCTCTAATGAATAAGAAAATACGAATCTCTAAATGCTGCAGCTATTGATTGCCATCTCCTCCTTACATTCTCAGTCAGACATGTGGAATTTTGTGGTATCAATGTTGCAAATGCTTGAAATTGACTAAGCTCTTCGTCCATCGACTCTGAGGAGAATTTAGTACAAGTACAGTGCCACAGTAACTGATCTATACATATATACTAAGAGAAATACGAAGGAATAAGGGTCGAGTTGAAGGGCCCATCCCGCCGTTTCTGTTAATGCCATTACTGCTGTTCTCAAACTAGGCTATCTCTAGCATGGACGTCACGCATTCTAAGTATTTCGTATCTACCATCGCCCCTAAATGTACCATGGCGATGCTGATTCCGTATAGATCTGTCTATACAGATATAACTGTGTACATACACTTATAAATATAAATTATATATATGGGACATTCAATGTTGCACCAAAGTGTTATGTCTTGACTTTTATTATTATGGTTTCTATTTCAATCAGTACGTAAAGATTTATTAAAGAATCTGAATGTTACACTTTCTTTTTTTCTTTCTATACATTGTTATCTCCAAAAGTGTTTAACCCGTCAGCGGTCACGCTATATACACTTTAAACATTGGTCGCGCGATGAGATATTTGCTCACATGTATAGTTTTATGTGCTTAATTTGATAAATAGGAGTTCAAAAATAATTTTGCTACAACGATTGTGGCTATAAAACATTTTCATTTTTGTAAACCATAAATACAATGATAATTAACACTAAAAAAAATAAAAAATTTTTTTGAACTCTTCTATCATACAGAAGAATAAATTTGGTAAAGATAGAAAAAATTTCAAATGCGTATGCCATTTGAAATTTTCAAGTAATCATCGTTTTAATAGAAGGGTGAGAAAAAGTCTCATAGTACAACTGTTGACGGGTTAATATAAAAAATTCAAAACAATACAAAAATTTTTAGTGTCCAGGGATGAGATTCCAAAAATTAGCAGTGTGTATCTTGAGCATCATAACACCCAAGAGTCTATAGAGTTCTCCCAATTCTTGAGACGTTTGATTAATTTGTTCAAAACAAAACATGCAGAAATGCCAATTAAGGAAGCTGTATCGGGATCGTCATTGCCAAAAGTTCATGCCTGCCAGAGACAAGAGCGTCGTATGGTCTGTTATGATTCCGATGTCAGTTGTTTGTCAAACTTTCGTGAGCATACACTTCACGCACACACGAGCATTCTATGTGCCTATAGGTTAAACACTTCGCCAAGCAGAGCAGAAAATGTGGCAACGCTGCTAATTAGAAATCCTGGCTTCAAACAACGTTGCAAACAACATGCCTTTTGGCGTCGGATAGAGTAGCGATAACGCGTTTGTTACAAAAAAAAAAAAAAAACCGTATGAATAGAAAGTTATGAACACAAATCAAACATCAAGGACTGTGACCCTAACCGCAATTTCAAATTTTCGTGCTTTATCGCGTTTGCTTCTTTCTACTATGTTGACACATTTAGCTTATCATTTTATTTTCTTACTACGAATTCAACAATTTTGATACTTTCCCGTGAAAAGATTTACAAGGCCCAGCATCGGCCCAGCATTGCGCCAGCTATGCTCAACAACTGGCCGGGCGTTGTCATCAACGTGGGGCAACGCTTGGGTTAACTCCGTAATGTTACATCGGTCCAACAGTTGGCCAACAGCGTTAGCCCAGAGTTGACACCAAAGCTGGCCCAGCGTTGGTGCCGAGACTGGTCCAACGTCGGCCGAGCATCGGTTTTTATTATTATATTATTTAATTGCTATTAAATTTATGTTAATAATGATCATTTTCCGAGTCTATAAGAATATTAACCCAAAGAATGTCGCCGAAGAATCGTGTTTTTTTTTCTCATTTTCAAGCTAGATTCTTATCATCGAAAAAAAATCATTTGCAAATAAAAAATATGTTCCCTTGTACTTTCGAGTGTCCCCTTTCCGAATCCGGAGTCAAAATTGAGTTTTGTCCATTAGAAAAAAAAATATGGCCGTTTTTAAACAAAAAAAAACCGAAAAAATCGAAGACATTTTTTTTTCAATATTTTTTTTCTCATTGAAGACGCGCGAGGACCCCCCCTTTTTCTTCAACCATGAGTGCACAAAATAGTTGTAGTTTAAGAATATATTTTTTTAATTTGTCGACATTGACATTTTCACCCCCAAAATGGCGCTTTTCATCCCTTCAGCAGGAAGACAATTTTCACTCTCGGTGCCCGACAAAAAAAATATTCAAATCTTAACGAAAATTGGTATCCCGGGGTTTTCAAGGTCGCTGATTACGATTCCGCCCTCAAAATTCGAAAATTCAGAATGGCGGATCCAATATGGCGGACCCAAATTCAAAAACTTACTTGAATCGGATGAAATGTGGCACTCGGGGGTTTTCGAGGTCGCTGATTACAAATCTGCCCTCAAAATTCGAAAATTCAAAATGGCGGATCCAATATGGCGGACCCGAATTCAAAAACTTACTTGAATCGGATGAAATGTGGCACTCGGGGGTTTTCGAGGTCCTTGATAACGAATCTGGTATCATCATTTCAAAATTCAAAATTGCGGATGCAATATGGCGGACACCTTCCCATTAACGCCCAGTTATTATCTAACGTTTATTGAAGAATTGACAACTTTATATAAATGTAAATAATAATCATTCAATTGATTCACATTTTATGATCATATATTATATTTTTCATGTGTCGAATAAAAATTGACGTTGCAGAGGCTGAGAAATCTCCGATTTTCTTACATTTCATCTTGTTTTTGTTTATACGGGTCATCATTGAATATTATCCCTGATACAAATATATTTATTATCCATGAATATTTCTGTCTGCAAATAAGTTTTGTATATGCCTATCACATCTTTTTTCAATTTTTCACGTTTGTGGAGTGCGGATCGTTCACATTGCTAATGATATTTTATTTTCTGTAAAAAATATTAGCTCAGAATTTTTGTGTTCATTTTAGGTCTGCCAATATTCCTTATCTGAATAATTTGGTTTCTATTTTCGTAGAACTTGTCTTGAGACTAAATCGAACTCACTTATATACCTAAATTTCAGCTCAGTACCTCAACAAAATTTATTCATAAAATATTGTTTTATCATCTTTATTGCTCCTGAGTGAATTCACTTCTTCGATCATTTTTATCTCATCGGCAGCGTGAGCATATTGACAATATTACCATTATGTCTCGAAAACGACCAAGGCAATCTATTCCTTCTCATGTAGAGTTTGAAATGGATACTTCTGACGATAATTGTGACGAGCTCGTCGCGATTCCGAATTCAGACAATTCTGGTTGTTCTAATGATTCCGATTCTGATTTTGAATCAAACGATCACCTTTCGAGTATCACTTATAAACAAGCATCGGAAAATTACACAGATAATCAATGTAAATTGGAAGGAGATCACCAATATAAGTGGATGGTTGGTGAAAAGAGCTACCCGAATGAGACTGAAGACAAATTATTACTAACTGACGGTGTAAAAAAAAAGTATTCAAAAAAGTGAGCCGATACAACTGTTTGAAAAGTTTTTCTGCATGGAAATGAAAACATACATTATTGACTCATGTAAAGAGAATGGGTTTGAATTGCAGTTGGATGATTTGAATACTTTCATTGGCATCATCATTGTAAGCTCGTTCAATAAAAGAAAATCTCAAAGAGACTATTAGTCATCTGATCCTTTCTTATTATGTGAGGTGGTTTCTTCTGCAATGCAACGCGATACATTTGAGAAAATCAAATCAGAATTAAAGTATTCGATGCCTAAAGACAATGATCCCAGTGATAAGGCATGGCGCGTTCGTAAATTACTACAATTATTTCAGAGAAATATTCGTCAGTTTGGCTTGTGGAAGACTGCGTTATCTGTTGACGAAATGATGGCCAAATCATATGCAAGAACATCGCTAAAACAGTTTATCCGGGGAAAACCCATACGATTCGGACTAAAATTTTGGGGTCTTTGCACCGCCGATGGATACCTGTTGAATCTCGATTTATATTGTGGAAAAAATTCATCAATTGGAGATAAATTGGGTAAATGTGCTCTAGGTTCTCGTGTAGTGATGCAATTATTGGATCCATTTCTCAAATCTATCCCTCCTAAGAAGATATCTCAGTTCCATCTTTACTGCGATAATTTTTTTACGAATTTCGATCTCCTAGTACATTTGAAAAAGTTAGGTTTACAATGTACAGGAACTATAAGAGAAAATCGAGTCAAAGAAAAAAATGTAATCGACAAAAAGTCTCCACGAGGTACGTATGTTGTTAAGCATGATCAAAACAGCGGAATAAACTACATAACTATCGTAGACTCGAAACCAGTTTCGATCGCTTCTGCCGCTGCAGGGGTGACTCCTCTATTACCGTCTAAGAGATTTAGCTCGAGTGCACATTCAAAAATTGAGATTCCGTTTCCACAAGCATTTCATCTCTGCAATAAATTCATGGGCGGAGTAGACGTTCACGATGGACATTGCAACAACTTGCTTCCAAGTATCCGTTCAAAAAAATGGATATGGGTCGTCTTTATTAGATTTATACAGGCCGCCATTGTGAACTCAGTCGTGATTTTCAACGCAACTGGAGATAGAACAAAAAAAATTGGTTCAAAGCAATTCGCAATTTCGATTGCTAAATATTACTTAGAGAGGGGAAAACTAAAACGGAACAAAGCACACGATACTTTCCGTCACAGCAAACAAGCTCGTTGTTCAATCTGTCCAATAAGAACATATACGTACTGTAAGGACTGTAATGCTTACTTCTGTAGTGCTTGTATGAAAGCGAAACACGTAATCAGGCTTCGGGGATAAGCAAAGGGCGCATTTACAACCAAGCACCCCAAAAAGTGAGAGGCAAGGGGACTCACTCGAATCAAGCACCCCAAAAAGTGAGAGGCAAGGGGACTCACTCGAATCAAGCACCCCAAAAAGTGAGAGGCAAGGGGACTCACTCGAATCAAGCACCCCAAAAAGTGAGAGGCAAGGGGACTCACTCGAATCAAGCACCCCAAAAAGTGAGAGGCAAGGGGACTCACTCCAATCAAGCACCCCAAAAAGTGAGAGGCAAGGGGACTCACTCGAATCAAGCACCCCAAAAAGTGAGAGGCAAGGGGACTCACTCGAATCAAGCACCCCAAAAAGTGAGAGGCAAGGGGGCTCACTCGAATCAAGCACCCCAAAAAGTGAGAGGCAAGGGGACTCACTCAAATCAAGCACCCCAAAAAGTGAGAGGCAAGGGGACTCACTCGAATCAAGCACCCCAAAAAGTGAGAGGCAAGGGGACTCACTCAAATCAAGCACCCCAAAGGAGAAACGATTTCTACCACGTCCATGTCGTTTTCTCTGGGTAATGCTCTTAAGTAATTCTCTGGGTAATACTCTTAAGTAGAATAAGGAATTATAAGTTTATCCGTTGAGTAATGCGGAGTGATGAATTTCTATAAATTTGTCAATTTGTCAATATATAAAGTTGTCAATTCTTCAATAAACGTTAGATAATAACTGGGTGTTAACGGGAAGGTGTCCGCCATATTGCATCCGCCATTTTGAATTTTGAAATGATGATGCCAGATTCGTTATCAAGGACCTCGAAAACCCCCGAGTGCCACATTTCATCCGATTCATACAGTTTTTGAATTTAGGTCCGCCATATTGGATCCGCCATTTTGAATTTTCGAATTTTGAGGGCAGATTTGTAATCAGCGACCTCGAAAACCCCCGAGTGCCACATTTCATCCGATTCAAGTAAGTTTTTGAATTCGGGTCCGCCATATTGGATCCGCCATTTTGAATTTTCGAATTTTGAGGGCAGATTTGTAATCAGCGACCTCGAAAACCCCCGAGTGCCACATTTCATCCGATTCAAGTAAGTTTTTGAATTTGGGTCCGCCATATTGGATCCGCCATTCTGAATTTTCGAATTTTGAGGGCGGAATCGTAATCAGCGACCTTGAAAACCCCGGGATACCAATTTTCGTTAAGATTTGAATATTTTTTTTGTCGGGCACCGAGAGTGAAAATTGTCTTCCTGCTGAAGGGATGAAAAGCGCCATTTTGGGGGTGAAAATGTCAATGTCGACAAATTAAAAAAATATATTCTTAAACTACAACTATTTTGTGCACTCATGGTTGAAGAAAAAGGGGGGGTCCTCGCGCGTCTTCAATGAGAAAAAAAATATTGAAAAAAAAATGTCTTCGATTTTTTCGGTTTTTTTTGTTTAAAAACGGCCATATTTTTTTTTCTAATGGACAAAACTCAATTTTGACTCCGGATTCGGAAAGGGGACACTCGAAAGTACAAGGGAACATATTTTTTATTTGCAAATGATTTTTTTTCGATGATAAGAATCTAGCTTGAAAATGAGAAAAAAAAACACGATTCTTCGGCGTTAATGGGTTAATTATCTCGAATGGTATATATTTAAAGAAAAACAACAAAAAACCAAGTACGTTCATATTTATTCGAAAGTTACATATTTTCTGCCTGAGTAGGATTCGAACTGCCTATCTACGACTTTCCTTCCTAATGTCTACATCACTAACTCGGGACCCTAACCACTACACTATCGACTACGTCGAAACTTATGAAATGTAACTTTTTCTATAAGCTAATTCATACTCCAATAAGATACGATGACAAACAAGTAATAGATTATTAACGTGTATAAAAATAAAATTCGAGGTCTCTGAATCCCAAAAACGGTCAATTTTTGAAAACTCTGTATAGAATTTTTTTCAGCATGTTTGAAATCTACATTTGAAATTTGTAGTAAAATTATGAGCATTAAAAGAGAGCGCTTAATATGATATATCTATGATGACAAAATATTGATTTTTATAGAAATTATTGATCCTGATGAAGAATAATATCAAAATATCACAACACCTGTGTAATACCGTATGGTTTTGTATATTTACACCAATTAACGTGGGAATAGTTTATGATAATTGAACCTCACATCTGTAATCATTGTAGATAGCAATCCATAACAAATTAATACAATGTTAAGACAGTGGAATCATGTACGGCTGACGTCCAACTCCCTATGCTGGCCCAGCACCAACAGTTCGTTGTCTGCCGGTATTTACATTCAGCTCTCGATCTTGACAACACATTAAACGGTAAACATTATCGGCCCAAGGTTCGCATAACCATTGGCCGCCTACTGTTGCCTGATGTTGAAATTATGCGACTGGGCCAGCATTGGCATTTCGTTGTACGCCTATGCTCAATTTCAACCTTGGTGAACAGGATCGGCCGCGCATCGGCCCAAGTTTGGCGTAACCGTCAATCGCCTACTGCTGGCTGCCGTTGAAATTACGCGACTGGGCCAGCATTGGCATTTCGTTGTACGCCTATGCTCAATTTCAACCTTGGTGAACAGGATCGGCCGCGGATCGGCTTAAGGTTGGCGTAACCGTCAATCGCCTACTGTTGGCTGCCGTTGAAATTACGCGACTGGGCCAGCATTGGCATTTCGTTGTACGCCTATGCTCAATTTCAACCTTGGCGAACAGGATCGGCCGCGCATCGGCCCAAGGTTGGCGTAACCGTCAACCGCCTACTGTTGGCTGCCGTTGAAATTACGCTGCTGGGCCAGCACTGGCATTTCGTTGTACACCTATGCTCAATTTCAACCTAGGTAAACACGATCGGCCGCGCATCGGTCCTACTGTTGGACGCCACCGGTTGGGTAGCCAATGTTGTCCCGAGCGCTGGCCGTATTGTAAGTATCGGCTATTTTTTCACGGGTTGTTGAATTTTTATTCTATCATTGCGTCTCCTAATCCTTTTGAAATTTTCCACATACCTTGTTCAATATTTCAAGAAACAGTTCTCAAATTTTCATTTGAATCTCTCTGTTGCTTGGAGTCATGATGTCGAGATATTTCAGATAACTCCATAAGAGACCATGCTAATTTATTAATTGATAACTCCTAAACTATCCTCCTAAATCTCATGGATTTTAACAAGCATTTTTTTTCTTTAATACTTGGCGTCATGATGTCGAGATATTTCAGATAACTCCATAAGAGACCATGCTAATTTATTAATTGATAACTTCTAAACTATCCTCCTAAATCTCATGGATTTTAACAAGCATTTTTTTTTCTTTAATACTTTATTGCTTGCAAAGTTTCATCAAAATCTCTCTATTTTGATGTAACGATACAACTTCCTTAAGTCGACTCTAATAATATTTTCTGGACGATTACCGATTATAAAGTTCCAGGATAGTTGAGCTTCATATAGAACGGTCTGTACATATAAATCGATAGGAGAGCGGCTAACAATGGCCAAATACCGTAATATTAATAGCATTTAATCTTGCTCAAATTATGTAACAGTGAATATTCAAGCGTGCCCTGCGTGGAAGATCAATGAGTATTACATGCTCCAATATACACTATTTGTGTGTATGTACGTATACACTAATGGATGACTTAGAGTCCGTAAGGCGTATGATGCATCGATAGCGAATGGATATCCGTCCTTTTGAATTTGAGCCAGTATATGTACATAAAATATCTCTAACAGAGTTCAGAGCTTAAGGAGGCCCCTTTACAGCACGTACCACAATCTGTCTATCTTTAGATTGCCATGTTCAACACCTACGTGCAATTTGACAACGCGTATGTGCATCAAGGCGAGACAAAACCACAACAGACTGGCCGCATTTGAATAATGCTTTTTTTTCACCTCACTCCTCTGACAGGGCATTATGTCCTTGTCACAGGGTTTGATGTTATTTCGTGAATAAGCCTTTTATACAAAATATAAAAAAAACTTGCTTTCTGTACGCAGAGTAAATGAATGCATTAACAGGATATTTTAAAAAATTCCAGTGCTACTTTTCAATAGGATTCTGCACTAAAATGTACACGCTGTAGGTTAGCATTGGAATTCAATAATTAGATATTATTCATTTCACAATAATATGCCTACGGATTGCTTTGAATTTTCATAAAATGTTGATAGTTTACCTTCTCACCCTCCGTGTAGAAATGCAGTTAGGACCTTGGTTAGACCCTGACTATTTTTCTCTTACTCTGTTAGGGCTCCAATATGAAAGCCCGAAAGGCCCTTTGCGGGTCGCTCACACTTTGTCAACGAAGTCCCAATCGGGCAAAAGGTCGCGGCCTGTAAAAGGAAGCCTTATTGCAGCCCTAGCAAAAAATAAGTGTTAACGGGAGAAACCAGTTTAGGAGGCCGAAATTTTGGTGTTTTTCGTGAATTTTTTTTAACAGGGAAGGAATAATCAGAATTTGTTTAAATTTGGAGGATATTTTATTCATGTTTTGAAGTACACTTTGTAAATCTTTCAAGTAATTTCCGCCGAAAATAGTGAAGTTAGAAGCTGCTGTCCATGGACGACATTTTTTCAACTGGTGGGCATTCTAGCTCAAAAAATTATTGACCAATCGTTCTGAAAATTTGTGTGAATATTCTTTATTCAATTACAATCTATATGAACCTAACTCTGGAATGATATTATTATTAAAAATATTTTTTTAATGCAAAAAATGTGAAAAAACATGGTACAAAAACATGACATTGTGGTCAAACACCTCAAAAACATGCAATTTTCAACTTTTTTTATCACAATTAGGTTCATATTCTTAGGAAATATGTTGTTAATGAAAAAAAAAAATTGTAATAATTACAAATAAAAATGGTGACTTCAGGAATGCCCACCAGCAAAAAACTCGGATGGCGATCGTCCATGGACAGCAGCTTCTAACTCCACTATTTCCGGCGGAAATGACTTAAAAAAATACAATGTGTACTTCAAAACATAAATAAAATATCCTCCAAGTTTAAACAAATTCTGATTATTCCTTCCCTGTTAAAAAAATTCACGAAAAACACTAAAATTTCGGCCTCCTAAACTGGTTTCTCTCGTTAATAAAAATATTTCTTTTATGATTAGAAGTGCATATCTGATCATAGTTCATTTTATTTCAGTATTTGCATTATTCCGAATATTAATTATTTGCGCGGAAAAATTTTCTCACCTACACCGGGATTCAATCCGACCTACCTATTGATCTTTGACCCAACGCGCACGCACGCTACCCATTACACTATTATCTAGTTGAAAAATTTCGGTTCAAAAATATAACATATGCTGCAGATACGTAATATACATATTACACAGTATATTTAATGAATCTATAAGTGACAGAGTTTTCAAAGCAAGACAGAAATAGTCACAGTAAACTTAAACTCTTATTAACAATAACAATAATATCAAGCATAAACGATAATGAATTGGATTATTAATAACAAATATGTGGAATAATATTTATTATTATATGATTAATGTAATAATAAATGTAATTATGGTTTATATTTTATTATTAATATGTAATAATAATAATAATGATTTATTATTAAATAATTATTTCTAATTGTCTAAATAACTAAACATATTCAATGTTGCAAAAATAAGCTTTTTCACTTAAAAAAACACGTTTGTTTGTGAATTGAAATGAAAAAAGCAGATTCAGGTTTTTCGTCCAATCGAAGGAATCCACATCAGTTTTGATATTAAGGGCTAAAACCACGGTAGAATTTTCGAAAAATCGATTTTTTTTATTGGCTTAAAATGTACTTTGAACCCTTTTGAATATGAGGCAAAAAGGTTTATACCTGAAAAAAAAAATTTCATTGAAATTTCGGGCTCTTCCCCGAGCGCGTCAGTCTGCTCCGAAACGACTACCTCCCTAAAAAAAATTTAACTTGGCTCAACATAGGCCAAGTGTGGCCCAGTGTTGACCAATGTTGGGCCGATTGTAAATTTTTTCTAGGGCTGCGTCAAGTAAACCCTGTCGCGGAGGTACCTTCTTACCTTACCTGGGGTCTTACATTTTGATTTCTACCTTCTTTAATAACTATTGGATGTCGTTAGGAAGGTTTATGTTCATGTAGACGCATTTCCAAGAAAAGTACGTTAGTTCAGTCTAGTCGAATTCGGGATAAAACATACCCCTACCATGTGGCGGGCTATTCTAGTGAACAAGCATCGTTTGCTATGTTTTGTATGGGATGGTGAAGTTTAGTTTCACCCAGGATTTGGCCCAGTGCGTTAGTTCAGTTTCAGTATACGTTCAAGAAAGACATTTCCTCGTTCGAAATCAGGATTTTTTTATGTGGTGCTGAGTTCTAACGAAATATTTGTAATCTCAGAGTGCTCACAAATTACAATGAGTGATCCAAAAGTGTACGCGGGCAGGAAGAGTACGAAATAATTGTATCCAACACAGCGTCGGAGCAATCCGTCATCGAGATGACCGTTGAATAGATTTGAGGCAGAGAGCGATTCAGAAGCAGTCAGTACTTTTACTAAAAAATAAAAATCTCGCGATAAAGATTTCGACGTTAAATCTGAATTCGGCTATAGAATTATAAATTTTTTGGCTGTTTTCTCTACGATTTCGCAACATGTGAAGTGTAAAACGTGCGATTCAGACATCACGTTTCACGAAATAAATCCTCGGGGCTTAGGCTTCAAAATAGTTATCGATTGTCCGAAATGCCCAGAAGTTCGCCATTCCAAGTAGCAAATTCATACGAAATGTATATGAAATTAATCGTCGAATTGTATTAGCAATGCGACTACTACGAATTGGGCTGCATGGAATAATAATGTTTTGTGCTTTTATGGAATTGCCGCGATCGATATTCCAATCTTTCTACGATAAAGTAGTGGATGTTATTTCGATCGCAACGGTAACAGTGCGAGACGCTAGCATGAAGAATGCAACACAAGAAGAAAAAACGAAAAGTGAAGAAAATGGACAATTCCAAGGAATAACGGTTTCCGGTGACGGTTTGTGGAGGAAACGCGGATTTTCGTCGCTTTTCGGAATAACGTCGTTGATTGGATGGTTTACAGGCAAAATCGTCGATGTTGAAGTAAAATCAAAGTACTGTAAGTCTTGCGAGCACTGGAAGGGTAAATTAGAAACGACTGAGTATGAAAAATGGTACATAACACACGCCGATGAATGTCAGGCGAACCATGAAGGCTCATCTGGTAAAATGGAAGTAGACGCTGTCATCGAGATGTTCGAACGCTCCGAAACTTTGTACGGCCTCAAATATGCAAACTACATCGATGATGGTGACAGCAAAACCTTCAAAGGAATATAGGTTAAAAATCCATATGAAAATTGCGAAGTGCAAAAGAAAGAGTGTATTGATAACGTGCAAAAAAGAATGGGTACTTGATTGAGAAATTTGAAAAAAAGTGAAAGGCCTCGGAGGAAGAGGTAAATTAACTGCCAAATTAATTGATCAGTTAACAATTTATTATGGCTTGGCTATACATCGGAATCCAAACTCCTTGAAAAATATGAGAAATCAAATCTGGGCGACCTTATTTCATAAATTATCAACCGATGAAAGTCCGCAGCACGAGAAGTGCTCAGAGTCTTGGTGTGACTGGAAGAAGGCGCAAGCAGCGGGTTCTTTGGACACCTTTCATCATCAGCCGTCGCTTTCTGCAGAATTTTTTGAAGCCATCAAACCAGTTTATGAAGAGTTGAGCTGAGACAAGCTGCTAAATCGTTGCTTAGAACACTACACACAAAATAGCAACAAAAGTTTCAATACTACCGTTTAGAAATTGGCTCCTAAAACTTATTCAAGTTTTAGGAGCCAAACAAATCTTGAATATTGCAATTGATCTTGTTGTGTGCAATTTCAACGATGGTCTGACCGTTATTCTAAGAATATTTAAAGTTTTGGAGATGGGGATATAGGCATCCAATCATATAATTTTTGTCTCGAAGCCGATGCTAAGCGGATCGAGTACGCTGAGCGGTCTTTGACCGATGCAGCGAAATAGGCGCACTAGACCATTAAATCTTCGAGGAAGGAAAATGAGGAGGAAAATTACCACTTAGAAGGGTAGCTTTATGGTCCCGGGATAGCAGACTAAGGGCCGGTTGTTCCACCTCCAGGTAAATTTTATCTGATATAGTTAAAGGGCTGCTACTCAATGCTACAACCGTCAGGTAAAATTTACCAGAAGGTGGAACAACCGGCCCTGAAGGTAAAAAAATTTAAACAGTCGAATTTTTCATTTTTTCATTTCAGTACCACGTTTCAAAACTTTAAACGGGTTTTTCTCGAAACACGATTTTTCAAAACGGTACGCAGCATAACTCCAACAATTTTCATTCTTTTCATTTGAATTTTTGACAATATTTTAAAAATAACATTTCGAAGTGAAATACGTACGAAATTTTCGATAAGTTCATTTAAACATTTTTTATCAACAAATAATTACCCCTTTTTTCTGTCGAAAATTGAACCTCTTCATTCAAACACTCGCCAATAATACAAAAATGAATATTTTCAAATTCTCCTACGTACTTCACTAGCTATGAGTGTCTAGATTAAGTGTTTTTTTTTTTTGTTAATTCAGATCAACAATTGCACCAGTTACACTGCGTGCCGCAGAGCGCCTCGAATTCAAGAAGCCTCGCGGGAATGGCTCTCGTGTCGCCATTTTTAAATATTTTTCAATCATAATTTTTTATTGTATAGTTAAATATTTACTTAATAACTCTCCCGAATATTATTATTCTATTACCTTTCCTTCCACCCGAAAAAAATTGTCGAAAAAAGGTATTTTTTGAGGCCGTTACAGTGGTTTTAGCCCTTAAATATTACAATTTATTTTAATGAGAGCTACTCTGATGAAGACGCACTAGATCCTCAAAAATTTAACTCGAACGTATCATTTTTTAATAATATTGGCGACCCTGACAGTGCCCGATCGGGTTCTGGCCTGGCAGTATTAGGGCGATAAACTTAAGGCTACCGTGACAGTGCCCGTCCGAGCCCTCAATAAGTTTTCTCACTGAAGCCTTTTCTTGCGAACTCAACCAGCCCTGTTATTCCACTTCTAGAGCCTTGTTTAGTTGTGGCATGGAAGTCCCTAGTAGGAATCCATATTGCGGCCCTTACGGGCCCTAATAATTTTCCAAGCACGGGACGTTCCTCCGAAATTTTGAATAAGTAAAAACTGCATATGTGGTAAATACAAATTTGGTGATTTTCAACAAATACTAGAACAGGCTCTTCGTTTCAGTTTTATTGCTTTCCTTTGCCAGTAAAAAAACATGAGAGAACATGAAAACTTCAAATTACATCCGTAATAAAATGGGTTTAGTTCTTGTTATTGGCTCATACTACACTTTGTTTTAAATACTTTGTACTCAACCTATTCCCCAATCTGAACTACAAGATAGAGTTGTATACAGAACGAGTAATAACGTAACACCATTGGATTTATTGAGCTGAATGTTTGTTATTTTCGAAGTAAATAACGAGATGAAATTTTCTGATTAAACTTTCGTTTCATTAATTGGCTGTCCGATAGAAACAAAAAAGCTTAGTTACAAATATACAAACGTATATGAATTTGTAAATACCTCTCCACAAATAACGATATATCTATATTTATTATTGCATACATATTTTCTATTCCATGATTAAAATGTTTCTCTACATCCTTGATAATATTTGTAGTCATTTGTGAAATTTTCAGGCTAGCAGAAATAAATGTTCGTATAAATTGGTGCAAAAATAAATGGTTAATTCAGAGCTGAGACAGAATTTCATACTATCAAACAGCACAAATATTCGAAATAAAAATAAATTATTTCATTGAGTTAAGAAATTATAGTCCATTAAAAATATGCTTACCTACTTGGAAGAAATTCGTTATAAAAAAAAATTACGTCTCACGATCAGAATTCAATAAAGATGTTAAAACAGAATGAAGCTTTGTATATAGAAAAATATCATAAATGAAATCAAAACACCTTACAGTCAGACAAATGGTTTATTTTGATGTAAAACGTGCCACACACAAATGTACTTACAAATATTATTATGAGCCAGGTTCAGTATCAGTACTGGAAACTGGAGTTCAGAACCGAGCTCCGACTGGAAAGGTCCATTATCGTATTTTGATCGAACCCCCTCATCCTGTAGATTTATTCATTATTAAAGTTGACACGCTGCTAATACTGTTAGACAAAGAATAAAAATACATGGGACCAATCTTGTAGCGTATGAAATTTTCTACGAAAAAGACATTAACTGTGCTTTTCTACCTTTAGTAGTTTTGTTCGGAGAGTGGGTTGAAAGGAATATTGTTTGCGAGGGTTGCCTAGTAGTTAAACGACTTCTGGTCGTTCTTTCAATTCGGTTTCATGACTAAACTATTAAAGATAGAAAAACGAGATTAATGACTATTTGATAAATAGTCATTAATCTCGTTCTCGATTCTGTGCTTTCCAAAATTGGTCCCATGCTTTTTTACTCTATGTCTAGTCATTTCGACGGCATTCGCGATGAAACTGTGAGACCGCGTTCACGTTGATCTATTAAGTTTACGGGGGATATGATCGACAGTAGAACTCCCTATATATCGCTATGTATCAGAGTACCTTTTACTACGACTGAGAGCTCTCCTTTATTAGACTCGATTCCAATACACTTCGTTCCACTTGAAGCAGTACGTATATATTGGTCCCCATCTTTCTCGTACATTCTATATATATAAGCATAAATATATGGGGCATTCCATGCTAGTTCGTGACCCCGACCATTTTTGATTTTGTCCAAATTTTTTCATTTTCAAGTAACTACTAAATGGAGTTTTTAGGAATTTTTTTAGATTTTTATTTCAACCCGTTTAAAAGTAATGAATTTTTCAAAATTTCGCAAGAAATTTTTTTAAATGCTCATAACTGTTTGAACGTCAGAGATATCAAAATAAAATAGAATGTAATTTTTTTCGCCTTGAATGGTTGTTTCACAAAAAAAGATACAAAAAATGATCAGAAGTCAATTTCATATGTTTTTTTAGTTTTGATCCAAAAATATTTTTTTTCAAAACTTGGACAGTTTTCATTTCTTTGAAAAAATTCCCTATCTTTCTAGACATATTTTTACATGTCTCAAAAAATTTACAGCTTGTGATATCCATATCTTCTATTTTTTTCTCATTTTTTACCACGTGTAAACCAACAATAAAGAGTTGTCAATCCTGAATTATTTATTTATTGTTTTTTTTTCCACTCATAATTCCATTCCTCAAGAAATTATGAATAAAAAAAGTTAATAAATGAATATTGGAACTGATTTCCATGTTTTTTTCAGTTTTCAACCAAACATTTTTTTTTTAACAACTTGGGCCATTTTGATTTTTTTGATAAAATTCACCATCTTTCACGACACACTTTTACACGTCTCAAAAAATCCGCAGCGTGTGATATCCATAAATTCTATTTTTTTTAAATTCTCTGCCATGTGTAAACCTATGATTATCAATTATTAATCCTTATTCATGAATATCACACGTTGCAGATTTTGTGGGACGTGTAAAAATGTGTCATGAAAGATGGTGAATTTTTTCAGAAAAATCAAAATGGCCCAAGATGTGAAAGTAAATGTTTGGTTGAAAACTAAAAAAAAAACATGGAAATCAGTTCCAATATTTATTTATTAATTTTTTTCATCCATAATTTCTTGGGGAACGGTATTATGAGTAGAAAAAAAAAATAAAAAAATATAATTCAGGATTGACAACTAATAATTATTGGTTTACACGTGGTAAAAAAAGAGAAAAAAATAGAAGGGATGGATATCACAAGCTGTGAATTTTTCGAAACATGTAAAAATATGTCTACAAAAAAGGTGAATTTTTTCAAAAAAAATTAAAACGGTCCAAGTTTTGAAAAAAAAAATATATTTTTGGATTAAAACTAAAAAAAATATATGAAAATGCCTTTTCATAATTTTTTTGTATATTTTTTTTTACGAAACTATAATTCAAGACGAAAAAAATTACCTTCTATTTTATTTTGATATCTCTGTTGCTGAAAAAGTTATGAGCAATTAAAAAAATTTTGTGCAAAATTTTGAAAAATTCATTATTTTTTAAACGGGTTGAGATATAAATCTAAAAAATTCCTAAAACTCTTTTCAGTATTTACTTGAAAATGAAAAAATTTCGACAAAATCAAAAATGGTCGGGGTCACGGACCGTCCGGTTCGACATGGAATGCCTCATATGCATAGTTGCTTCAAAGAAGAATGTAATCTCGTAGATCCTATTTACTATATTCTCATGTATATTGTCAGTATATGCAATAATGAAAAAAATGTGCAAATTAAAAACTGGAACATTGCTCCCTCATAATTTGATATACTTTCTGAAACCTCCTACAAGCAAGCAATTTTTCATTATTTTGAATTTTTCATAACGAAAGTTTTCTGAGTGCAATAAAACAATGCTATAGGCATCAGCTTTCATATTGATTTTTTTTTTTTTAGTAATTCAACCGTAATCACTGAAAGTTATTACATTTTGAAGCACTATTTAACTACGTCTGTAGTTATCTTCCTACATCTGGTATATGTATATGATTAAAAAGAAGATTCATAAAATATTTAATTAGTTTATTAAAAGACAATTTAATAAATTGCATTTTTTTATATTTGGAATCAATTCAACAATTTTTATGACCCAATACTCAATGATTGTTGGCACCTATTTTTTTTTGAAGTGGTTTTCGATTATACCATGGAACGAACAATACCAAATTTCGAGGATGATTCAATTTATAAAATGGAAACTCTTCGCTCAGTTCGTGCCGCCTGAATACACTACTAATTGATGAAATCCCTACGCATGATCAAAAGGAAAACAAATCACCAGAAATACACTTTGTACAATTTGAGTTCTGAATTATCGTCAATCATTCATAAAATTTATGCGCCAAAATCAAATTCACTTTATTGACATTGCTTATCAAGCTTATCTTCATATAACTCATTGGAGCGGCGACCAATATCCACTCGCATGGACTTCTCAGTCAACTTCTCCCTCTGAATATACCTACACACATATAAATATATTTATGTACAGTGTATGAATGCGCGGTATGAATGTTTATGCTTTATGTATATGTGAAAATATACTCTGATGGCTATACAAACCCTCTGCCTATGGGCGCGTTATTCCAATCCATTTGATTCGTTGCTATCACGCAAGCATCTCGCTGTAGATATAAGCTGTGTGGTTCAGTAGGAATATCCACGTAGTTCAATGGCACTCGTCCTCTCTCTATCTTTATTACTTTTTATTTCCTAAAGCTTCCTCGATAGTGCAATTTTCTTTTTTCAGAAAGAAAAATCAATAAAATCTTGCAACCCTCAATGACCCCCAACCAATTTTCCTTCACGTGGATAATTTGTGTTAATTCTACTTCAATTGCTACGAAGTTAGGTTCTTTCATGGTATTTTTTCTTCGATAAGATGATACATAAAAAACAACATCATCGAGTTTTATTTTATTTACTCGGGTTCACGAGTGGAAAAGTACAAATGTATCGGAGATATTTTTTTCGAAATACGTTGCAGTTAAGACAACGCGTAAGCTTGGGCTCTCTCGTTGCAGCTAAACAACTCTAAGAGGTTAGACGTAAGCGATAATGTCACCACTAAAATAAAGGATCCAATATTTTAAGTTGTCATAGGGGGGTGACAACCAGGGAACAAAAACCCTTCGAGACTAACGAAAAGCCTAACGAGGACAGACGATGAGTCTGTCCTCACAGATTCTGATGAGTCTTCGCGGGCACCCAATATTAATTAACGTTTTTATAAATTGTAATTTATATGGTTTTCCAATACTCATTCATCTTTATATATATATATATTAAATATACATCTTTATTAAATTATACACTCGTTAACCGTTGATGGACTTGTGCTAAGCTCAATAATCGTAGCACCAAGGCTTTAATTGTAGTAAATATGTACTTTGACGTGTATGAGTCGTGCGATCGATTGAAAAAAAGCTTTTCGGAAGAAAATACTCCTGGTGGACACGATTGCAGCCGTTCTATTAATCGGATAGGTTTTTCTTTTAATTTATTGATTTGGTTGAGGCGTGAGGAAACTTTAACGCGGGGAAAACTACTTTTTTCGTGAACTTTCCATTTGAATACGGTTGGAAATAATAATTATTGCGAAATATCCTTCATTGATACTGGGAAGAAAATTTCGAGAAAAATGATTTCACTCGAATGAAGATAATACGAGAAAAATGGCAAACTCGCGATTTAATTATCCTGCTCTTGAAAGTTGCATCTGAATACAAAAATATGAAATCGATTAACCTTGATCTTGAATGTATGCAATAAGGGAATTATTTATTGATTGTATAGTTGTAAAAAATGTCTTTGATTGGAGGAATATCTCGTATAGTGTGAGAATGATAATACGAGGACAATATTTTCGTAAAATTTCTCAGTATCTCTTAAAACCGTTGCATCTTAATGAATTCCATAAATCAAGACTGTTCAAGACAGTTTGCGAGAGGTAAGAGGAAGAGGTTACTAAAAGTGTCACCCAGCGGTACTGCAGATTACTAGCTACGGGATAGTCCCCGCACGATGAAGCTTACCCTCCTTTTATTATTCTTTTTCGCTCTCTTCTTCTCTTCCTCTCTTATACATATTCTTAGTTTTTCTGACCACATCTCTATCTTCTTTTCTCCTTTGCATCCGGAATCCAACGTTTTTGCCTTCTCTATCTCTTTTTCTCACTCACAGTTGGTCGCAAAAGCTCAAATTTATACTCTAGTTACGAGAGGTTTGCTATGAAGGTACCGCTACTGAATGCTCACTTATTTTGGCCTATGCACGTTGCGGGACACTATAAATCTCTTCTCTCCCAACACCCTTAACTTTTTTCCCTTCTGAATAAAAAAAAAATCGACTTTTGTCTCAGCTTAGCTTCTCTTCTTAATTTAGCACGTTTTTATTCCGTTCATTTCTTTATGCGGCGTTGACACCATTTATTCTGGGTTACAGATTCATCCTTTAATTTTATTCATGAATTAATTTGTAGTAGGAGTCTCGTAATAAGGCTTAAATGATGCAAACATAAAGCATAGAGTCTCAAAAAAAAAGCTCACACTAAGTTTGAGACTTTTTTTCATTTAATAACTATATTCTTTAAAAATTCTGTTCTCTCTAATTAAGAATAAAGTCATGGATGAGCTGCTGGCAATTCTGACGGATAAATCATTGATCATGAATATAGATTTGATACTAAAATAATTGTGAATGATAATATATCATGAACACGACACACTGTTTTAATCCTTACAGAAATAATTACGATTAAACAAAAAAAAAAACACTCAATGAAAATAGTAATAGAATTCTTTGAGAGTATATAATTTCATTTTTTCATTTCAGCGGATTTTTATTACCGTGAAACTGCATTGTTACGAACTTACGTACCGTATAATTTATCCACGTTGACTTGACACTGCGATGTTTTTCTGTTGGTTTATGACAAAAAAGTTTGTTTCTTTCTTCATACCCCCCTGCCCGCGATAACCTCATTCGTGAATCACCAGGCATATTATATTTCTCTTTTGAATTATTTCGACGATTTAGAATTATGTGTTAGAAAACAGAGAAAAAGTGAAGTGTAAGTGCATTATACATTGAGGCGGGGTTGCATGTGCAGGGTGAAGGAGTTTGTCAACTTTAGGAAAGTAATTTTTTCGTTTTTTCACTACAGTAAATAATCTATGAATCAAACAAAAAGTAACTTTTTGTGTTAAGGCAGATTTGTGAAGTCTTTGATACAAATCAATATGATTTATCATTGATGATCCATTAAATTTATCAATAATTGACCAATTTATTTATTTATTAATTACTCATAATTATTTCATTAACTTTTTAGTTACCGAGGAATTCATGAAAGAAAACGCTAAAAAAATATATTTTACACTAAAAAAAAAGCCATTCACTCTGTTCTTTGCTCATTAATTCTTCAAATAGAACATCATTTTTATTACAATGATTTTTGTTTCTTTATTACTGATAAATATAACTGAACATAGCACGTGCCTTCATTGATCAGGACTTTATTTTGAACGGTAGTTGGTAAAAATGCATACTCAATTAAGGAGTTCGAGAATTTTCGTGTGTCAAAGAGGAACAATATTTTTTGTAATTAAAAAATGTTTGACCTGTTCTCGCAGTATGTAGATCTACAGTGGTTTTCAAGTGTTTATTTTATTCAAAAATGTACTTCGCTCGATTCCCTGTTACCGCGAATCTTAAATCGATGACGCTTAATTATGTAAACATAATATCTTGAATGCTGATCAATCAACAGTCAAGACAAAAGTCTCTTCTTTTGATTTACCACCTTACGTATAGGTACGCCGATAAGAGCAGAAGGAGGATCGCTGATCTATAATATGATAACGTGTGTACCACAAAAGAATACTATAACTGTAAGTACGTGCCGAATCCTAACGAAGCTCCTGGTGCTTCAGTTGTTATACAATCGTAATGACGACAATGGCAAACGCGTTAAATTATGGAGTCGTTTTCGTTTTATTCCTTTTTTTCCGAAGCCGTTCCCTGCGGAACTGTCACACTTTCCAGCCACGATTTAAGTGGTACACGGAATCATCACATTTCATTCCTCTGCGGAGGTCCAAAATCTTTGAAGTTGAGTAGAAAAATTGTTCAATGTTGCCACGAAGAGAAAAATTTGTAAGGACTTTTTTCTTTCGAATTGCATGATCTACAGGTCCAATGAATTCTAGCGGGTTTTTAGGGCCACCCTGTGAAGTTCTTCACGTAATTTTCACGGCGAATATAATTTATATATATATAGCATGTTTATAACAAAATTTATGTATATAGTTATATCCCGGGTGTTTTCCACAAAACCAGTAGTACATGCGTAATGATCCAACAAACTGGACCGCTCGAATGCTTAAGCCCGACACGTTTGTGTATAGAGGTGTCCGTAATTTCCCTTGGTTTAATTTATGGTAGGGCCACAAAAGCCATGACACCGTAACTGTGCGGTTCCAGATTGCGGGCTTTCTCATAAACATTACAAATTGAACCACACCATTCTACAAATATACGTTTTAATCTCGCAATGTTTACCGTTACTGCCAATTTTAATGGACCCACTTATATAGATAATAATACTCTTTTTTTATCTTATTCCTCTTTATTTTGCTCGTAAACACTATGAATCGAAATACACCCTTAGGTAAATACATACATTGTGAACCTCCAATATTTGCCATCTCTGCTATCATTGCATCGTATATATTTTTTCATGGAATTTCGGTTTTTTATTATCATATTTTTTTTTATCGCCTTTCATCGATTTTCAACGAATAATTAGTTCTCCGCGTAGCTCGATAATTAGTCGATTATATTTTCTAACTCTAGAGCCCCAACGTTGGGTCTTTCGTGTCCATGCCTTTCGGCGTAGGATGGTTACATGTGTGCAATTTTTGCAAAAAAATATTATTAAAAAATGTTGTTTTCGGGACGAGAAAAAATTTATCATTCAGTTCGGGGTCCAAAGAAGACTCATGAATTTTTTTAGATTTTTTCGTACACTATAACATAGTCGAATAAACGACCGGCACGAACGACCCACGTTGGGATTTGTTGGTGTTGAGAACTACGTTGGGGTTAAGGTTAACAACCCTTTCGAACATTAAAAAAACGAAAGGTTTATGGGGTAAAATATTTTTCTGCCCCCATTTTTTTAATTGAAAAAAATGCTTGGATTTGAATTCTCTTTTATGTGCAATGTACGTCGTGATGCCCATATTAAAAATCGAATATACCTGTATCCGCAATATTCGAAAACATTGTACATCGTAACATATTTTTTTTATGAAAAAAATAATTGAAGTTGTCCATTAAGAAGAATGATATTGATACCCTTTTTCGAACTGATGACCTATTAAAATATGAATGATCACGCCCTATTTCTCATTCGAATATCTACTAACGTAGAATATGTCGTAGCATAAAACGTGAGCATGATCTCGAGATCCGAAATGCCAAGAATCTCTTCGGGGTATTATTTTAAGACCCTTGGTCACTATTAAAATAATTATTATTCATAAATCCCTATTCAGATTCAGAAAGCTATACAGGAATATATATGTATATCAAATGTAATATGCATTGAAACGATAGTAAGATAAATTTCGAACTCCATAGCTACATAACAGAACATTTTAACATAAACGTAGGATCCTTTCAAGAGGCTGTGACAAGTTATACTCATTTACAGTCATTTTCTCTAAGTTTCCATTTATTTAACTTCGAAAATCATGTTATCAAAAATATTGATAATAATTAACTACAAAAAATAAAATTAACTGCAAAAATACAATGAAATCTATTAATAGAATCACATTGTTAGTTTTTACATGTGAGCATTTTTATATCATACTTTAGTGAACGAAAGTGGGTGTAAATTATTCGACAAGGCTTCGTAAAATACTCGTTAAGCCGATCGCGATTTAAAATCCTTTTGAGTGAAGATTTTTTTATTCTATATTATAAGTGTAAGGGATGCCCTCTTGTGGCATCCCTTATACCTTCTCTTTTTCTCTATTGATTTCTCTGGCCCTCTTTCTCTATTTCTGCCTCACGCTCTCAAAATTCTTTGGCATTTTGCTTTCTAGAATTTGCATTCTTTTTGCAATTTATGTTTAGGACGATTCATACCAAACTAAAATATCTTTATGAATTTCATATCAGTGCTAATTTGAATATTTGCTTAATTTTGAATGGGTCTGAAAAAAATGCGAAATTTCACTCTGACTCCAATTGAAAGTGGGTTGACAAATTGTAAACCTTCATTCGTATTTAAAATTTTTTAATTATGCAGGGATTTTTTTTAACGAGTGATGGAAATTTTAACTACAATACATACACTCACAAACTGACGATTTTTCGTCTTTTTTAATGAAGCTAAAACTGTAGAGCCGAGGCCCTTTCTTTCGCAGTGACGTTAATAAAAATTCAACTTCGCTACTAATTCGTATTAAAATTTTACACAGAATTTAATCCATTTGAAAATACAACATGAATACAACATAATAATTAGGTTAAAATTATTTTCATATATTCTTTTTAACACAATTTTTCATTCTAATTAAATAATGGGGTAATAGCATTTTTCAAATTTTGGCTTCTATTTTTTAACAATTCTCATTTGAATCGAATTTCAAGCTATTTTTACTTCGCTATGAGCCAAAAAAAATAGTTCGATACTGCATTAATCAGCCACCTTTTTTTCCCTTGTTACGACATGTTTCTATCTTTCTTACTTCGATTTTTACTATTTCTCTTGGAGCCCAGCAAAATGTATTTGAATAAAAAAATATATCTCCGTACTCAAATCTAGATCGTTGTGAATCGTTTGTTCCTTACAGTCGATCGAGGCTGCGAAGCAAAAGAGGGGGTGAGAAACATATCGTGATAAGCGTGGAGTTAGAAAGACGATAGAAAAGAAGAATAGATTGGGAAAACACGAGATTTCTTAAGAAAACGACGACGTAATCTCGCAAACTCAGCCAACCAGACGTTCCTCTATACATCAACGTAGTACTATTCTTGCTGTTTTTTTTTTCTTTTAGCTGTCTGACCACAACCTCTCGTGATTTCGCTCAACTTTTTCGTCTTAATTTTTCACGAACACCTCCGCAACGGTAACTTTTTCTTCTCGTTTATTCTTGCCTTTCTCTTCAAATGAGAAGAAATTTCTCACAGTTCTTTTCCGCACGAATGTGGAAAATATAAATTTCATTTCCACGAGACCTGTCGGAAAATATTAATGACAACTCCAACAACTTCGAATTCGATAATGATTCGCAAAAAAATATTAAATAAACAAACAATTGAATACTTTCGTCCGTTATCCGTTCAGCAGAATCTACTATTTCAACCCGGTCAACTTCATCTAAAGGCTCAGAAGCCGAAATAGCTGGAAGACTTAAAAATTAACGAATCCGCGGCTTTAAACTTATGAAATTACACTCGAACTCCTCAAAGTTTCACGTTAGAATATATTCTATTACGAGTTTATATATTTCTCGTCAATGTAGTGCCACTCGAGATCTTGAAGTACTTCGACCTCAGCCCTATATATTATCTGGAATCCTGAGAAACAAACGAGCATATCCACCATCCCTTTATTTCATCCATACGTCGAAATACGCCCTACTGCTTTGGAAGTAACTATAGACGCGTATACTTGGGATTTCACTTGTCTTACCTATATATTGTATAATGTATCGTTCGTCTCTTTCAACTCCAATGAGTTTCACGATAGTGTTATACATATCGTTCGAAAAGCAGCTTCTTGGCTAATCCCTTTCCGAGTTATCTCCCAAGATCTTTCACGTCTTCTCTTCTCAGCTATGAAAGAGGAGGACGAAGCCTCTTCTATGTACATGCTGAATTTCTGCACTCGAGGATTAAACTTTTTTGACAAACTTTTTCACTCGACAACGAAGTAAAAGTGGTGGCTGAAATTTCATGCCATCGAAGAAAAGTCGTTTGACCCTTCATCTTTCCGCTCGCCTTTTTTTAATACGCGATATATACTCGGCCCAAAAGCCATTTAAACTTTTTCATATATTTTTTTATCGCATTTGGAAAATTGGCTTTAATTTCCAGGCGATAGTCACATTTTCTTTAAACAAGTATAGCATACTCGCAGTCTTCGATTGAAACAAGTTTGCAGCCGGAACTTTAGAATTACTTTTGAGGAATTTTACAAAACGTTCAACGCTGAACGCGTCAACTGGTCTTCTGAATTTTTGTACTCTTAGGGAAAATTGACAGCAGTGTAAAAATTTTCACAGACGTAACATCAAATTTATTTCATAAATATTATATTTTTGTAGAAATCAAATTTTATCTCACATTCCTATGTCTGAGTTAGCTAAAATAATACGAGAGAAAATTCGAAAAAAAATTCAAATCGCTCAATACTTTTCGAGGATAGAAAACATATCTTTCATATATTTTCTGCCACCTGGATCCAGTAAAGCAAAATAAGTTTCTATAATCACATTTTCTTCCAGGGTTTCCTCAAAATTTTTAATTAAAGTCGATTTTTCGGGACGTCGGTGGTCTCTTACTCTTCTTATTCATGAAATTATGAACCTTTTTTGTTCTGCTCCAAATGTGCTGAAAGAACAAAAAAAGTTATTTCGCTACGGCGACGATAAAATATATTATATTGAATTCAAAATTATTAAATTCAGAATTAATGATTACTCAGATTGGCTGTGTTATGAGATTGAATACGTTCGGATAAAACGGAATATTGAGAATTTCTACCACTAGATTTACGAAAGGGTATCAAATTGACCGGTTTTCAATGAGAAACCTAAAGCTCCTTAAAAAGTGTTTCAAATCTAGTGTTGAATGAACAGCTTCAAGTCAATTCAACATGGAAAGTTCTGAATATATTTGCGCACATAAATTCTTGATTATTCATACACATTACGTGGTATTTTTTACACGTATTATATATATTTATATATATATGTATCGATTAGCAAGTTCATACAGCTACCGAGGGTATATTCTTCCGGAGTTCGTGTCACAGCGACAAACTCACGTTGAGCTCGACATTGCCTGTTGCTCTAGTTTTGCCGGGTCACTATCAGGGGTTGTCCGTGCTTTGGTCATTATGCGTGTTAGGCTCGTGAGTTTGCTCGGGGGATTTCGAAGCAATAAAAGAATGTGGATTATTCTCGGCAATATCAAGTTTCTCGGATTTTGATGTTCCAGCTTATATTATTTCGTCATGAATACTCCACGATGATCAACACGTCGATCTAAAGATAAACAATCCTCCTGTTCAAACAAGAAACATCATATAACTTTTAACCATTTTTATTCGTTTCACAAATGTGAAATTTAGCCTACTTTGCATGGCAAGCAAATGAAGACAAATAAATGAAGAAGCGCTATCATTCAGTTCAATGTACTTGACGATGTTTTCGTTTCCTATAATAATCGTCGTTTTTTGTTGTGTCATATTCTCCCTCTGGATCATTCTATTTTATTTACCTATCTAACTCCTCTCAAATGTTTCATATTTCATTGAGGCCTTGCCACGCAATATTATGGAGAGAAGATTTTGTACAGTCACCTAACGAAATACCAAATAAGAATAATCTCGAAAACTGCCCGAAATTTTGAATGATCTGACCTAATGTAATGATGCAGAAATCTGGTGAAGAGATTTTACAAAGAGCAGTGAAAAAAACATTAAATAGAACTTAAAAAAAATCAGGGGCACGTTTTCATCAAGGTAGCATGAAATGTCCTTCATAAGTACACGTACAAATAAATATAGATATGAAACAACGTACCTGTGGAAAATTCTAGAATAGAGCTTGTCGGCATTGTTGAGGATAGACGATTTGCCTGTTGCTCCACTTGGCACACGTTATTTTGCGAACACAATACAATATAAATTATATACATCCACAATAAAAGTCAGGACGTATACATCTCGTGCTCTGAATTCAACAGAAGAAGAAGAAGAAGAAATATTATGCCCTTTATATAGGACGCGCAAAAGTAAATAGAAATAAATTAAAGTTATCAAACGACGCCAACAAAAGAGAAGGAGGAATTATAATATATAGAAAAGGTTATACAAGTGCATCCTGAACGAGTTGACGATGTGAATGTAGCATTCCGTGTATCTCCTTCTCCCTCTTTTGTCGAGGGTGAGTGCAACAGTTGGGCACGATAACGATTGACTCACGGCATATCCGGACGATTCTTATTCGTTCACCGGAAACTACTACTCACATCTACATGTCTGCACTTCAACCCTCTCATTTCAACCTCTTTGTTCCTTTGGTTACTTTTTTTTGTTTTAACTCTTATCATTATCAATAGCTCTATAGCTGTCTTTGAAAAAATAGGATCTTCCGACTATTCGAGCTTTTTGTTCCCCTTTGCTCCACAATTATCGTACCTGCTTCTCCGGAAAAAATAAAGGACTTGTCCGTTTCGAGATGTGATTTTCTTTCTCTCTCTCTCCCCCTCACGATCCAGCACCTCAGCCTGTTCCACTCCCGTTCGTCCTCGCTCTGGGCTCTCCCACGTCGATTCACTCTCTCATCTAGGGTCGCTGTGCTATCGTACTCGTCCGCCCTGCACACGCGACCGATCAATACTCACCTGCCGAGGCGAAAGTCGAGCGAGAGAGAGAGAGAGAGAGAGAGAGAGAGAGAGAGAGAGAGAGAGAAAGAGAGGGAACGAGAAAGCGAGAAGAGTAACCAAGACGTAGAAGGACGGATATGCCAAAGTAGTAAAAACTGTTCCGTCGACCATTTATCGTCTCGACCACATCCCCTTTCAACTTTAATTCAATCTACCTAATACCTAAGGTAAACAGACAAAAATTAAATATTGAAGAAATCTATGCAAATGTTGGTTCAAATGACTACAAGCATTTTCACCGACCGCAATCGTCAATTTTTATTAGTCAGCATAATGGACCAGTAACATTTCTTATTTTTTTCATTAACTCGTTTTGATATATACTCAGAAAATTCCACTATTTTCATACTCCATCTGCAGATCAATTTTTAACAAAATTTATGCGGTGATCATAAAAAGATCTGTTCGTAATTCATCAAAAAATAATGCGAAACATTTTGGCAGAATACAATATTTAACCCTAGAACCCCACAACGGGGTAATTAGTTACCCCACGAAAATGTCAAATTTCCTTCACGAACCAATTTTTTTAAATAATTCCTTCCGTTTTATAGAGTTTTCACCATTCAATATTTACTGAATACGACTTTATCATGCACCATTCTCTTCGTAATCAAAAAATGAAGAGAATGGTATATAATTAAACCTTATGATCGCATACGAGGAACATTTTATATTAAAGAGAATATTGGGGTAATTATTTACCCCAGTGTGGGGTTTACGTTGAAAAAAATAGATTGTGAGGTTCTAGGGTCAAACAAGGGAATTGCGCATTGAACAGAAATGAGAAAATTTTTTATTTCCGCAAGAAAGAGGATTCTCTTAATTTGACTATTATTAATCCAATTTCTAGTCCAGAAAATTTCCGAAAAATTATAGAACCAGTTTTTCTTAGATTTAATGTCACAAAAAATCCAATAACGTAATTTTCTGACTGACAAAATACGCTCACTATCTGCGCTAATTGAAAAAAAATAGCTCAAAAGAAGAAAATAGGAAACCTTTCAAAACAAAACCGCACCTGTTTTCGATTTGGATAATTATTACTCATTATACAAGATTGATTTCTTAAAATAGATATAAGGGGTGCACAGAGAATAAAGATTTGGCCTTGACCCATTGTAAAAGAAAGTCAGAACCCTGAACTGAAAACTTCAGTGCTTGATGCTCCCATACTCCGCTTTGTCACACACCACTTAAATGTTACTTCACAAAGTTTCGACAAACTCATTCATATTCCATATCGTTTGTATACTTGTCACTGAGCTAAGCATATATAATAAATATAGTATATCGATACAGTCGGGGCTAAAAGTATTAAACACCGCTGTCCGTTTTACCGTCAATTATCGAAAAATTTGATGGTGTGAAAAAGCAGAATGAAACATTTCAGCATACTGGAAACTTTCCATGCCATAAATCTTAGCCACAATGAAGCAGTGGCTTGGGGGTTAAAAAATGAGATACAACTTTACTGCTTAACCACCGAGACTCGATTTAATCGGACACTATCGGTGTTTATTCAATGTTAAAGAACGGAAATAAAAGCATGATAAATTTCACAGGATTAATGAAACAAAATATCCAGTCACAAGTGGCATTAAGTAATGGTATATGTGTGACAAAATGATTGCTACTACCATAAAAGCAAGGGGAGACCTACAAAATATTTAATAAAGGAATCCTAATAACACGCCAGTGTAATATTTTTCTGAAGCAAAAGTGGTCGGTGAAAATCATTTTAATATAAAGTGCCAGATATATATATATATGTCCCCTGACCACGTGGGGATGCATGTAGCCTAGGATGAACTCACACATTTAGATACATAAATATATGAGCGAATATAGGGCTGTTCCAAAAATGAATGAATGGTAGTCGATTCGTTGTACTAAAAGATTGCACTTTTTATTAAAAACGTACCAAATCGCTGATTATCAATTGTCACTGAATACCTCAAAAACACTGCGCCAAAGAGAAAAATTGGTGGGACATTTTGCTTTCAAAACCCTGGACGTAATTTTTGAAATATCCTCTATATATTTATGTATGTTCGTCGCAAAAGAGAAGTAATGTTAGATTCGCAAAGAGAAAGCTTTCGTAAATGCGTAGAAACTCGAGAATGACCATATGAGAGCTCGGGGTTTCTCGTTCTCTTTTACCCAAGAGCATACAGTAACTACTCGAGGGGCCTTCCAACTGTACATTCGGTCGGAGAACAACTACCGAGAAAATACGTGGGTAAATAGTCAACGTTTCAGTAGCATTGTCATTTCTAATTTATCTTAACAATGTCAAGCATGGGGAATTCAATTCTTTTTTTTTGCGTGTATAGATTAAAAAAGATATAATAATAATATTAACAACAACAACAACAACAACACCAACAAAAACAACAACAACAACAACAACAACAACAACAACAACAACAACAACAATAATAATAATAATAAACAGATAGGTGTAAAATACATTTTAATAAAACATTTGTGAGTTATACTAAAAATTGGTTATTAGACTTGACAAGGGATGTATCAGAACCCTTTTTCACAAAGCCCTCCAATGAATTGTTATGTAATTTCTGGTCCCGTTTTTTTTTCTGTGCGTTATCGCAAAATTAACGAACAACAAAATAATGAAACTCTTCAATTTTGACTAATTTTCTTGATAACTCTTACTTTTTTGAGACATATGATTTTTTCAATTCAAATACAACAAATGAACAACGAGTTTATTATATATTAATACCATTGATGTGTACATATTAATGAACATTATTACTGCACGAAAAAAATAAATTATAAATTTATAATAACAAGTTGTTCTTGTCCCAGATATACAGCGGTGTATATATTTTGCATGAATGTAGTATATGTTTATAAATTCTATGTAGGATATATAAGGCGGCATATGTGTTTTACTGTACGTCATGGTTATAATGGAAAAGCCTTGGGATCCTGGAATTTCAACGGGTCAAGGATGCGTGGGAGTACCAGAGAACAGACCAATACAGGAACCGAGAAAAAGCAGGAATGGCATAAAACCAGTAAAAAAAGGTATATGGATTCTCGACTGAGGCAATACGAGACACAACTATGAGCAGGCCAATCCTCGAGTGAGTGCTCCTACCCTGCTCCGAGGCAATTTCTTTTCTTTCGTATAACTCCGGAGATATTAGCGTTTACCTTTACGTTTAGATAAATAAATGTGTATATATATAAAGACACTGTCGCGTCTCTAAATATATTCATATAAAGAATTTCGGTCTTGGATCCTAGATTGATCCTATAGAAAGGGTCTCTGCGGATGAATGAAATTCTTTGCCCACTGTTTTATATTTCTTAAACAAATAAATTCAATGCTTTTAGAGAGTAGTATTGAATTTGTAATGCATAATAAAAAAAAAAGAAACAATTTGAACCTCTTTGCAGCGTTTGTAACATTCAAGAAACATTTTGTTTATGAGTTCAGTCACTGAAAAATTTACGTATACAAATTTTTTTGTGTTCACATATATATGTACTTCAATAAGGAATGCCTACTCGTCGAAAAACAATTTTTCAATCAATATATTTATAAATGTATTTATTAATGGTATAAAAATGTATGTATGTGAATGGCAAAGATTTCAATATTAAGATATATTCAAAATGTAATTAAAATGTTTTGAATCTCTTAATGACATAATAATTAGTTTTTCAAATAAAATAACAAACTATGAATAATCCGTCTTCGTCTTATGAAATTCTTCGGGAAAATAGCAGTTAAGCATTTATAGTTTCAATTTGACACGTGCAAGAAATAAATTTTGTTGCGCGACATAAAAGCTCAATGACGTAGTATTCAAGTCCAGTTTACATGGAATGCCTCTTAAATTTCGTAGTCGTAAAAATTTTACGATTGGTTTGTACGGTTTCTGTTTCGTTGCTTGGTCACACTCATGCGAGCTTTGTGAGTTGTTAGGAATTAACGAAAAATCTTTAATAAGGGTGTTCGTTAAAGAGCATTAAGCTTATTTATTAAATTTTACAAACATTGTAGAGTTCTATGTTTAAGGGAGAATTAAAGTTGCACATTTTTCGATATTTATTTCAGTTAGAAAAGCAGATTGTATACAGTAGCAATATAATACGTAGCAGATGTAACATTTTTTATTCATGGTATATATATCCATGGAAATGCGCTCTTTAGGAGTCTGTAAACCACTCATCCTTAATAAGATTAATAGACCTTATCGGATAACAAGATATATGACTTATATCTCTGGCGCAAGCATTAGCATAGCAATGAATATAAACCCGGAAACTTTGGTTAGGATTACTCAATGTACCACCAAACTACCGCGTCGAAACTGCCCTTACAAATAATCGTTCTCACGTGGCCGGAGTGCCAGATTTGGGAAATACAAATTGGGATGGGGCGCCGCGTGGTTGCAGTACTATCCCATGGTGTTGCTGTGGTATAGCCATAGGGCCAGATGGCCACCCATTTCCGAAAAAAATGCTCGAGAAATCGCGGTCACGATTTATATACTAGAATGTGTTAAATTTCATGCAAGCAGCTCGGTGGCTGGGGCGGTAGCGACCAGCGTAATAACCCGGAGGTTCCGTGTTCAAACCTCTACTCGTGACTTTTTTAATTTTTTTTTTTCATGTTATTGTTCGTGTAACTTGCCAATGAATTAGTTTGATATAATAATAATGATATAAGAAATATTTTTTAGAAAAATCTTGCTACGTACTTTTAATGTATCTATTTGATTTCATTTTTTTCAGATTTACTTTTTGTTATTGAAAAATAACTTATACAACAAAGTTTAATTTGAAAACATGTTTTATTTCAGCATTTTGAAATTTTCCGTCGAAGTTATTTCCTTCAAATATATGTTCGTATTGTTATTGTATTTCTATAAAAGATATTTTTCCAAGAAATCGTCGTTCCGAGGGTTACAGCTTCTACCTGACCAGTCCAGGTTTTCGACCACCCTTTTCCGTTATGAAATCGTTATAAAGGAGGGTCTCACAAAAGGTGGCGTTTCAAAAACAGGGAGAAGAGAGGGCCAAACGAACTAGTTGAATCCTGATGCTTGGCACGAGTAGACGTGTTTCGAAGTTTCGCATCAAAACTGACCAGAGACAGAGAAATTTTTAGAAATATCAACGAGGTTTGCTTTCCGATAGATATCCTCAAAACTCCTTGCTCTTGTAAAAAATCCTCATTTATTCGATGCGCAAATTGTTTAAATATCTATTGTTTCGAATGTTTTTACGACAACTACCATTCTGGCTCTTGTACAATATCGAAATCTAGCACTTAAACATATCTTCATGCCTATTCTTTATTACTTGATTATTATTCTCCTATGCACACAATATTTAATATACAATACAAACGAGATTTGAAGGGGACAATTTGGACAGAAAATTTCAATACGTCGCAGTAAAACATGTTGTCAACAAAAAAAAAAAAAAAAACAAATTGTTCAATTTTGTTGTATAAGTAATTTTTCAATAAAAAACAGTGAAATAAAAAAAAAATTAAATTACGAGCAGAGGTCTGAACACGGAACCTCCGGGTCAAGGAGGTTCTATCGTTTCTCATGTAAAAATTATTTTCCAACTTTACACAATAAAATTTTGTAAATAGAAAGCTTAAGACAGTATTAAAATTCTGGCGGAATATGCCGATGATTCATCGTCTCAAAATTGAGATATTTATTGTTGAAGTTCGCAATTTTTTGAAAGCTTCCATAAGAGCCCATGTTAAACTTGGCATTTTCGACAATGAATATCTCGATTACCAGGCGGTGAAACCTCTCCAAATTTTTCACACATAATCAAATGCTGTTCAAGAAGATTCACGCCAAATTTCAATACATTAACTTGGAATAATCAAATATAATGTATTTTTCGTATGATGTCATATAAATATCGATACAACTTCCTTAATACGCTGGCCTGCTACCGCTCCGATCACCGGGCCGCTTGGATGAATTTCAATACATTCTAGTATATAAAATGTGACCGCGATTTCTCAAGCATTTTTCTCGGAAATGGATGGCCATCTGGCCCTATGGCTGTGTCATAGCAACAGCATGGGGTAGTACTGCAACCACGCGTCGCCCCATCCCAAACTGCATTTCCCAAATCTGACACTCCCCTTGTACGTCATTGATGATGAAAAAACCAAGATATATTTCACGTACATATAATTGGAGAAATCTACGGAATTCAAGGATATTTTGCTTTTTTCTACCCTCACTCAAATTTATAAGACCAAGAAATGAATATCACTAGGATGAGTCAGGGGAAGGTGGCCGTACTTTTGCGACGACCATCATTTACTACTTCCGCATTAAAGCTCAATGGAAGTTCCAAGTCTTATAAAAAAACAATTAACATAATATTCCTTGATAAATAATGTAACGGAACGCTTTTGTCGAAACGGTAAACGTCGTTACGCGTCGATTCGAGCTTCTTCAAAATTTGGAACAGGCACCAATGAAACGTGAGATGACGCGGATTTCATGTTAAAAACAATATAAAATTGAATTTATTCAATAAAACAATTATGATTTTTTTCGATTTGTACAATAATTGAATAAACGAGGAAAATCGTGTTAGTGTTAATTTATTTTATTTTATTTCGATTTGCTATTATCTTTAACGCTCGTATTCCTGAATCAATAATCTATATCGCATGAGTTTATACGAAAATGATGTGAAACGGAATGAAAAGAAATTATATGAATCCAAAAGAAACAATTATTTGTTCATTTCGCGTCAGTTTTGTTATTTTATTACCGTGATATTTGTTTTATTGTATGAAATATCACAGATGTCTCCTGATAATTAATTATTATTAAGAAAAATGATAATCAAAATAATCGATGACGTCGTATAGACTCGATATAATAATAATCAGTAATTTTGCGCTGATTCCATATAATAATAATAAATAATTCAATTTATTTTGATTATATTCGAATCGGTCTGCCGCAGATTCAAATAATAATTTATTCAATTTTTTTTCGGTTTTTGGTATACCGCGAATTCAAATTTTTAATAATCCAAAAGTGAATTGATTTCATATAATAACAAAGCTGATTTTCGTAATTGATTCTATATAATAAATAATTCGTACCGCAACCTTTTGGATTATTAAATGAGGATAACTTGGTATAACTTGGTATAACGTGACTCAGCGGCAGTACAACAACCCTATTCATAATTTCTTTATTCTTAAATAACCCTATGGCAATTATCTCTATTCATAAATATCTCTATGTTTAAATAACTCTGTGCGTAATAAACTGTATTCTTATATAACATTATTCTCAAATATCTCTATTCATTGACATCTGCAATCTGAAACAACTCTATTTATGAAAATCTCTATGTTAAGAGATCTCTATTCAATTGTCAATTATTCAACATGAAGACAGATACACATATTTTTTTAATAGAGATATTTGAGAATAAAGTCATTTAAAAATACAGTTTATTACCCACAGAGTTATTTAAACATAGAGATATTTATGAATAGAGATGTTTTGGATAATAAAGATATTTACCATAGAGTTATTTAAGAATAGAGAAATTATGAATAGAGTTGTTGTACTGCTGACTCAGCAAGTAACTTTTTTATTTATAATGAATCATTTTGAATTAAAAAAAATTTAAATAGCAAAGCAAATTTTCCCATTTCTATCAGCAGCAGATTTTTTTTATAGATAGAATAAATTTAAGTTAGTGTGAAATGCAGACTACAGGAACCCGATTCTCGAATCGAACGACCCTAGATGTCGCTTGATATATGATATGCGAGGGGAGAAAACGTATTCTCAAGTCATAACGAGTGGTGTGAGATGAGAAAATACCGAAGAGCAAATGTCGAGTGGACATACCCATGCGATCTGCAGCGTCCGCATGGGATGAATGCTCTGAGCAGGGTTCCAAATAATGCATTACTTTTTTCAATGCATTGACATTTTCATTAACCATTAAAATTAATTGATTAATGGAGAATTTTTTTATTAACCATTTAAATTAATTGATTAATGGAGAATTTTTTTTATTAACCATTTAAATGAATTGATTAATGGAGAATATTCCATTAACCATTAAAATTAAATGGTTATTTCCATTAATCATTGAAATTAATGAGTTAATGTAAATAATTCCATTACCTATTACAATTAAATTGTCATAATCGAAGTTTACTCGGTTACTGATAGCGGTAGAAGTTCCAGCTTGGGTCAAAATGACCCAATGGTAGTAACCGAGGTTTAACGGTTTACTAGTAGCAGCGTATCGGTTTTGGTCTGGGTCAAAATGATCCAATGGTAGTAACCGACGATTACTAAAAGCAGGAGCAATTTTGTTGTGGGTCAAATGACCCAAGGATAGTAACCGAAGCTTTCTCAGTTACAAGTAGCACGGGCGGTTCTGTTCTGGATCAAAATGGCCCAATGGTAGTAACTGGGATTGTCTCTGTTACTGGTAGTGTCAGAAAATTCGGTCTAGATCAAAAAGACCCAATGATAGCAACCGTGGGCTACTCGGTTACTATTAGCCGTAGCGTTGTTGACCTAGGCCAACAGAGCTCGGAGCCCTACACTGAAAACCCAATTTTATTGAAATATTAAAATAAATTGTTGGACGTATTCAACAAAATTATTTCGTCCAGATAACAACATTTTGAATGTCTCAATAAAACTTCGTTAAACTGAAATGAAACTTATTTGAAACAATAAAAATTTTGTTGCCTGAACGAAATATTTTTGTCGGACGTATCTAACAAAATATTTTACGGTTTCAACAAAATTGGGTTTTCAGTGCAAGATCTATATTTCAAAAGCAGATCCTGGCAATGGCAAGCTCTTCAGGTTATAGAAACCCAAACTGCATCAATATTGGAACTCCGGAAGTTTTTCAACATTATGTTAGTCGGTTGGCGCATGGCCGTGAAAACAAACAAACGAAATAAAACTTAAATGTCGTTCTTTCGCGTCTGATTCGTTTCTCAAATTTCTTTAATCAAGTACATCTCAATTTTTATATGCACTTATTTGCAGCGAACCGCATAACAAAATCGCACGTAATACAGCGTTAATGCTCGCATTTTTTACTGGTACACGATACATTAACTACTTAAACGATATTTACTGTTACAATAATAAGTATATGTAGTCTGTAATCTGCTTAACTATAATATATATAAAATAGGCATTTGAGCGCTGTTCGCGCAATTCAGACCGCGGCCTAGGAGTTATAATTTTGAATGTTTCCCTTGTGTTTGACGTAAAAAATATTTTTTAAAAAGATATAGCCTCTTTTAGACTCGTTAAGAAAATGCTCCAAAATAGTAGTCAAATATTTTTAACACACTGAGCGAGTTTTTTATTCCTAAACTATTGTTGACATGATTTTTTTTCAATAAATTTCGAATTTTTTTATTTATCTATATAATTATTATCGTTCTTATGATTTCCAATTATTAGTTTGAAAAATGACTTCTCTTAAAAAATTTGTTTTTAAATCAAATTTTTTTTTTCGAACAGTTCGATTGTAAAATCAAACTTATTTTCAACCCTGTTTTTAGAAATAATCACAAAGAAATCTTTTTTCATCCCGTTTCAAATTTATTCCTCTCTAATAATTTGCATTCCAATTATTATTAATTCCACAAATTTCAATCGGACACAGTCGACACAAAACTTTTATTTTATCTGTTTCTACCCTAAGAAAACAAAATCATTAATTATAGAGGAGTCATAATTTACTCCTGCAATCCGATGGCGCTAGGGCTGCAAGTTTCAGTTTTGCTTGTATGCGCCCGCGTAAGTACCATTAACTGTAATGTTTTTCATTTCAATTGAGTACTAGTAACCTACTATTTTACTTCCGCCATAGGTAACCGATTAGTCGATTACTACCATTGGGCCAAGTTGACCCAAACCAAAACCGCCATCGCTATCAGTAACCGAAGTAAATCTTGGTTACTACAATTGCGTCATTTTGACTCAAATCGAAATTCTGACCGCTTCCAACAATCGAATATCGGTTCCTACCATAGAGTCATTTTACCCAGATCATGGGGTCAATTTGACCCAGAACAAAACTGCTTCTGCTGCTAGTAACCGATAAAACCTTGATTACTACCATTGGGTGATTTTGATCCAGAACAAAACTGTTACGGCTATTGGTAGCCGAGTACACTTCGATTGTTACCATTGGGTCATTTTGACTTATACCAAAACGACTAAGGTTTCTGGGAATGGAGTAAATCTCGGTTATTATCAAAGGGTCATTTTGACCCAAAACAAAACCGCTCTCACTACTAGAAACCAAAAAAACCTCGTTTACCACCACTGGATCATTTTAGCCTAGACTAAAATTGCTATAAATAGCTGGGCACGTGGTTATTATCATTAACCCTCAACCCGTGAACAGGGGTCGTTTTCGTTCGGCCCAATGTTTTCTCGAACGTTTTCTTCGCACATTACTTGATATTTGATTTAAAAAAATGATTAAAAAAACAGAAAAAAATTTCTATTCTCGCTTCAAAAGTACAGACTGAAGATTGTCCATGATTTTTTTCAGATTTTTTCATTTGTAATTGCGGGTGTGATAGCGCGAAGACGAAAACGATCCCGATTCATGGAATTAGGGTGCCTCAAAAACGTTCACGGATTGAGAGTTAACATTAAATGGTCAATGAAAATGATTACCGTTAGCCATTAATCATTTAATTTGAATGATTAATGGACATATTCTCCATTAGCCATTTAATTTGAATGGTCAATGGAAAAATTCTCCATTAACCAATTAATTTTAATGGTTAATGGAAAAATTCTGCATTAACCAATTAATTTTAATGGTTAATGAAAAAATTCTCCATTAACCAATTCATTTTAATGGTTAATGGAAAAATTCTCCATTAACCAATTCATTTTAATGGTTAATGGAAAAATTCACCATTAACTAATTCATTTTAATGGTTAATGAAAATAATTTCTATTACGAAATAAAAAAGTAATGATGAATTCATTACTTTTTCATTAACAATTACGTAACCCTGTTTATGCGTGGTAAAAAATGAGAAAAAAATAGAAGATATGGATATCCCAAGCTGTCAATTTTTTGAGACATCCAAAAATATGTCTAGAAAAATGGTGCATTTTTTCAGGAAAATTGAACGTTCAAGATTTAATAAAAAATATTTTTGGATTAAAACTAAAAAAAAACATATGAAATTGACTTTTGATAATTTTTTTGTATTTTTTTTATGAAACTACAATTCAAGAGGAAAAAATGACCTACTATTTTATATTGATATCGCTGTTGTTGAATAAGCTATAAGCATTTAAAAAAATTTCATGCGAAATTTTGAAAAATTCATTATTTTTAAACAAGTTAAGATAAAAATCTAAAAAAATAAATTCCTAAAAACTTATTTCAGTAGTTACTTGAAAATAAAAAAATTTCGACAAAATCAAAAATGGTCGGGATCATGGACTGGTCAGTTTGGCGTGAAATGTCCCATATATATATATATATATATAATATGGGGTCGAAGTGGGGATATCGGGCGCGCGTGGAAAGCGATATATATAGATAAGGCTAGAATAATAAATTTGAAAATTTGATTCTCGGGAAATATTGCGAGTCGCCATAAATCCTTTTAGGCGTTCTCTTAAAGCATCAAAGGGAACATCTGTGCAAAATTTCAACTCGATCCGCGGTTGGACCTTTTCGGAAGTATATCCAAATTGTTTTTAAATCGGTTAATGAATAATAAAATAATTATTAGAATAATACAAATTATATATACTTCTGTGACATATTTGAAATGTTATATTCGACCACCATAATCATTACAATTCTTTCTTTACTAAATCAGTAAAGAAGAAAAATGTAATATCGACATTTCTATTTTTTTCTATTTCCGATCAGACGTCTGCACAATGGACCACCTGATCGTTCGATAATCCTAAGCATTTTTACGACAAAAGCCCGAGATACGGAAAAAACTTTTTTTCACAGTATTATAAATCGTCTTAATATTGATGCGGTCGAAGTATTAAAGATTTTGGCGTGCACGCGATCCATCTTCATTAATACTTGCAAACTTTACTATCACGCTTGGTCGTCAATCTCATAATAACTTATTTCCTTTTGCTCTCCTGCTTCTTCCTCTCTTTCGTTCGTTCGCTAATGCTTGCTGACATTACGAAAGAAGGCGAACAAAAGACCGTTCATAATCCGCGCTCAGCTGACAAAACGCTTACTTACCGTTTATTCCATTCTTATAGACTACTTTTATCTGCGTTTCTTATTTTTTCTCACAATTAAAACTCTCATTATAAAATTGCATTGCTTCGTATTTGGAGGGCCCGTACTTTTATTAACAATTGCAAAATCATTTTTAACCAAATTCCCCATTCGTTTTCGATTGAACACGACCAATTTAGCCTTAAAAAAAATGGTCAACGTCGAGTTGAACTTCGTAACTGTGGGAACGGAAATCAGTATTCGAGATATGTTTTTAGGGATATCTCAAAAACTACGAAAAAAAAAATTTCAAAAAATAGTTTTAAGGTCCTGAACGAAAGCCCTTTCAAATTGCATCACATTGCCGGATACAAATATTTTTTATTTTAGTGCCAATCTTTATTGTCCTCTCAGCTGTTCAATTTACAGACAATTATTTTTCAGCTTTTGCTTATTGGTCAAGCGCATTAAGTTTCATTACGATGTCAAATTGATACCTTTAGTTAACGGCTCTGTCTCCTTTAAAACTTTCAAAAAATCGAATTTTTTTTTTGCATTTTTCGAAAGTTTATATATTTAAAAATATTCTCTGAAAATTTCAGAAAGATCAGAGCATTCTAAAGGTATTTTTCCATACATTGAACGCTATCTAAGCGCGCTTGTACACCTTATAAATTAAAACTTTAAACGCGTTTTTCTCGAAACGTTTTCGAACCGCTTGTTGAAAAAATCTCAGAAACTACTGAACTGATCCTTATGAAATTTTAATCACATATTCTGTACACTTATCGCTATATCCCGTACCAGAATTATTACAAAATTTTAATTTTTACTATTTTTTTTTGGCAAAAAAACATGCAAAAAAAACACGATTTTTAATTTTTTTTTGTCCGCCATTTTGGATATAGTCACGGGATATAGCCACTGTCAAACTAAACCTAAAACCATTCAATTTTTTTGTTTCGGATGGACCGTTGTTCAGATTTTTTGAACAGCGCGCACCAACCTACTTTTTGAGGACTCCTGTTTACCTGGCATTTTCACACTAAAAAAGTGGTTAAAATCAATAAATTTTTTTTTTTTTTAATTTACGAATGTTTTTGTTAAGCCGAACAAGTTTTATATCAATAAACATAACAGTATTCTTAAGAAAAATTAATAAAAATAGCGTTTTTTTCATGCATCCAAAGTAATCCTTAAACCATCCTTAATCCATCCTTAATCCATCTTTAATGCATCTTTAATCCAAAGAAAATCGCCTGATGGGCATGCGGGCGGATGGTCCAATGCGTGATCCCACATAAGGGTTTCGTGTTTACCTTTTATGGTACGAAACCTCGAATAAACAATTGGTATCATTGTGACGAGTCATTATAGCTAAAAAAAAGAATTAACACCGTTTCTAGCTTCCACGTGTGACAAATTTCTTTTTCATTCGTATTAGAGGCCAAGCGCGACTCTATTAACCCCTTCACTGGTAGGTCCATCATACGACGGGCAGAAAACATGGTTTTCCAATCCCTTCCACCAGTGTCCCCCAATCCTTCCCAAACCCACCTTTAGAGGGCCGGGGTTTGAGGTACCAGAACTCTCTATGAAAATTTCCCAAAGTAGTAGCTTATTGCATATATCTATCATATACAAACTACCGATCATGAGTCTCGCCTGTATTTAGGCTTTCCAGCCCGGAACGGAAAGGAAAAATTTCAAAAAGTAAAATTTTGTAAATCAAATGTTTCTGCAGTTAGAGAGTTAGCGAGCAAAATTTCTATATAATCTGCTCATGTGATAGATTTATTAATAGCGATAACCGTACCATAAAAAACATTAACGACCACGTCTGCCAGCACGTTAGCGCTGCGTTATCAATTGACAGCACTTCAAATATGTTAAAAAAAAGGGGGTTATATATGAGGTACTCACATCTGCCTTTGGATGGAACAAGTTCAGCGAACTATATGATTCAAGAAACCACTCGAGGCTCTGACTTTCATAGTAATCAATTTTTTAATTTTTTTTTTGCGATTTTGTAAACTGTATATGAAGTGCACACTTGGCAGACCTGAATTCTTCGATTATAGACAATATGAAAGACCACAAAAATAGCGTCGCTGGCATGTTGCCTCTGTATCGTCAATTGACAGTGCTTCAAAAAAGTTAAAAAAAATGCGTGCTATATCATGTGCTCATGTCTGCCTCTGGGACTGATGTTCAGAATTCTTCTAAAAACGAAGAAAATCCATGAGGCAGACGTCCAAGCTACGGATATTCCAAAGGCTAACCATTTGAAAAATTTGAAAAACTCGATGCTCACGCCGAGAAATGAAAATAATTAATGTTAAATATAACCAATGGATAGAAGTGATTTTCGAAACTTATTTCAAATATTTGGGTTCTAAGTCTGTTGACCGCTGTCCCACAGGTACAAAATAACTGCTCAGTTTGTCTTTCTTTTATTGGAGAGAAGTGAAATGGGTGAAATTCATAAATATCTCTATGTAAAGATATCTCTCTTCAATTGTCAATTGATTCACATGAAGAGAGATGTCTTGACATGTCATGTTTTGACATTAACATTCATGAATAGAGTTGTTTCAGATTGCAGATGTCAATGAATAGAGATATTTTTGAAGAGAGATTTTTGACCACACTTATGAATAGAGATATTTTAGAATAAATATATTTTAACATAGTGATTTTTCGAAATATACATATTTTTTGAATAGAGATATTTGAGAATAAAGTTATTTAAGAATTGTTTGAGAACTCGTTGCTCGCCTCAAGGCTAGGCGAGCTTCTCTGACTGACCACTTGCGGCAGCACCTCCTGGGCCTTCTCACCGCGCCACGAGGCCCGCGTGCTCGACAACGAAGACGAAGGCCTCGTGCCGGCTAACCGCCGAGAGCGGCCAGCTTTGTTCGGTTCGCGTAGCACGGTGCACATCGCTCCCTAATTTTCTAACATCCTTTTTGATCTCAAGGCGCACTCATTACTAAACTCATGCTCAATTAATAGTTAAAATTCATTAAACTCAAGTAGCGATTGATCCACGCGGGGACGATCTGCATAAGTATTAAAAAAGGTGCATCATCAATTTGTTCGTCTCATCTCACCATGTGGTCGTGCCGACACCACGTGTCAACGGTCTTCTCATCGGGCGACTCGAGCATTTCGTGTGGTGTATTAATACAATCTCCACTCCAATCATTGTGCTCATAAGACCCTCTCATTCCCAGTGCACTCATACATTAATTCAGAAAACTAATAACATGAATTCTAATTCATCATTTTGTAAGTCCTAATTAATAAATACAAGTGTTTTTTGTTTTACTCTTATCTCGACCGCGTGTCTATTTATTCGTATTTTCCAACCTTGTCGCTATCCTTCCATCCCGGCATAAATCTACGATATTTCTCAAACATTGGTCCTTCGAGCCGGATAGCGACAAGTTAATGAACGTGCGCGAGTGTTGGTGAAACAAAAAAATCGAAATTTCGAACTCTCAACGGTCGGCTCAGTGTCGCGTCGCGTATAGCGCTCTCTTTGTCGCTCTCAGTGTCGCGTCGCGCATAACGCTCTCTTTGTCGCTCTCAGTGTCGCGTCGCGCATAACGCTCTCTTCGTCGCGCTCAGGGTCGCTTCGCATAGTGCTCTCCTCGTCGCTCTCATTACCGCGAGTGCCAACCACTGTGTCTCAACGCAAACGCGCTACGTCATTACTCTTCTCAGTGTCTTAGGTGCCAATAACTGTGCGGTCACGCGGTAAAGTGGTCAATCACTGTACATTTTGACGTGTTTGTGCCATTTTCGCGAGCTCAACTCGAATTCTCTTAGTTGCGTGAACTCAAGACTCATTTCAAGCGTGTTTGTTACAATTGCGGTGCTCAATTCTTGAAATTCAGCTACCGGTTTCGTGCTTCAACTCAATCAAGATTTGTACATGCGCGCGCGCTCACATCTCTCAGTTTTCGCACGCGAATCACGACTGAGTCGACAACGCGCTCATCGCACTCACACAGTGGACACTCATCGCGTTAATTCAGTGAATTTTCGCGCATAATTCAAGGAATTTTCGTGTCGAAACTCGGTGCCTCGCTCGGCCCACTCACTCATCTTGAACATTCATCTGGGTGATTGATTGACTTGTGCGATTTCGTGAAAGCTAATCATGTCTCAAAGCGGTTCCGGCAGAGCCTCACCTGAGCCACGCAAGTCGGGGGAAGTTACACCTCAACCATCCGACACAGTGCCGACAATCACTCTCGAGCCATCAAGCGGGGAGCGCACTGACTCACGCGAGTCATTCAATCTCGATCCCTCTCTCGAGGGTGTGGGAGAACTCAGCCAGCGTCTCACAGCACTCAACACCGGAAACAAGGCTGAAACATCAACCACAAGCGGTGCTGGAGGAGGACGCCCCCTCCGCAGCAACTCTCCGAAGCGGCTGCCAACCGAACTCAGCCTCAAGCACCAGTCTCAGTTGACGCGCATTGCTTGTATGCACTCAATCCTCACCTCATTGCCTGAGGACACCTCATCACTCACACTCACAGAGATTGAGACTGATCTTGAGCAAGTGGAGGAACTTCATCGAGACTTCGCAGCCACTCACACTCATTTCGAGCTCAATTGGCCAGCCACCTTCCTCGATCATGAGTATTTCACCGCAGATCGTCATCGACAAGAGGTGACCCTGTACAGGCGAGTAAAGCAGGCACTCAACAAGGCGAAGCAAGCACTCACAATTCCTGCTCAAGCTCCTGCAGCGCACTCATCCACAGACTCACGGCACGAGTCAAAACTGCCCGACATTGCTCTTCCGAGCTTCTCCGGACGGTACGCGGACTGGCCTCAATTTCGCGAGCTCTTCACATGCCTCATACTGGAGTGTGAACGGCTTTCCGACGTGGAGAAACTCCATTATTTGCGCAGTTGCATGGAGGCTGCCCCGACTCAACTCATCGCCAACTTTCCGCTGGTTGGCAGCTCTCTTCAACCATCTTGGGACTTACTCATTGGGCGCTACGAAAACAAACGCCTTCTCATCCAGGCACAACTCGACAAGATTGTCAATCTGCCTCAACTCACCTCCAAGTCAGCAAAGGGTCTGACCTCACTCATCTCGAAAGTCTCTGAGGCCAGGAAGGCTCTTGAGTCTCTTGGCGTCACCGACCAACTCGGAGACGTGATATTGGTGCATCACGTCACCTACAATCTCGACCGCGCCACGCGGGAGGGGTGGGAAACCTCACTAGGCGCCTCCACTGAGTACCCGTCGTTCAACCGCCTCGAAGAGTACGTCAATGCCAAGGCACGCGCACTCGAGCGCATTGAGGCCACACCCTCAGCACCTTCGCACACCAAGGGCACTCAGCGGAAATCAGCGTCGGCTCACCAAGCGAGCACTCAACCGACTCCTCGCGAGTCGAGCCAATACGAATGCGACTGCTGTAATGGCAATCATTTCATCGTGATGTGTCAGAAGTTTCGCAACCTTGACACCACTGGCAGAAGAAAGCTGGCCATCACCAACCGGCTATGTTTCAACTGCCTAGGCCGACACAACGCGAACTCATGTCGCTCGTCAAAGGGGTGTAAGCAGTGCGGAGCCAAACACCACTCAATGCTGCACGAGGCAACTCAACGGCAAGCTCCACCGCACTCACCAAGTGACGAGCCCTCTCCTTCGACTTCGTCAAGCACTCAATAGGAAGTCGGTGCAATCGTCCACTCATCCAACGCGCCCTGCACTCATCCAACAACGCTGCTTGCCACAGCAATTGCCAAGGTTCACTCAGCACTCAGCACTCACCTTGTTCGCATACTCATAGATCCGGGCTCTGAGCTTACGTTCGCTTCAGAGCAACTCATCAAAGCACTCCAAGTTCGTCGCACCCACTCATCAATACCAATCACAGGCATTGGAGGAAGAAAAGCAACTCAAACTCGAGGTATCGTATCTTTAACTCTGCACTCAACTCAATCGAGCAACTCTGTCGACGTGCAAGCTCACGTCCTCCGAACGGTCTCGTCAATACTACCATCGTTCGAAGCTCGCAATCAAACGTGGCCTCATCTCACCGGTCTAAGATTAGCCGATCCTGACTATTTAGAACCACGCTCGGTTGACGTCATTCTTGGTGCAGACTCATACGGGACAATCATCAAGCCAAACCTCATCAAACACTCACCTTCAATGCCGATTGCTCAATTGTCAATTTTCGGTTGGCTCATCCTGGGCCCAGTGCACTCAGCAACACCATTCACACTCACGGCGCTTCACGCCAATATTCAACCTGACAACACCGACCTGCAGCAACTCCTCACAAAATTTTGGGTACAAGAGGAGCTACCATCTGACACTGCAAGCGCACTCACCCCTGAAGAACAAGAGTGCGAGGATCACTTTCGCTCGACTCACTCACGTGACTCCGCAGGTCGGTACATTGTTCGAATACCACTCAGGTCGCCACGCAAGTTACTAGGCAACTCACACACGACAGCTCACCATTGCCTACAACGAATGCTCAAGAAGCTTCAGCGAGACGACACACTCAAGGAACTCTACACGAAATTCATGCGGGAGTATGAAGAGTTGGGTCACATGATCCGTGCATCAGGAAACTCATCGAGGACAACTCACCACGGTAAGTCCACGGTTGACGCGGCCTCCGGTGGGATGACCTTGGCACCAGATGCCTCAAAACCATCTGGAGGGTTGAGGGTCTCATCCGGTGACGCGTCGACACGGACTCAACCCGTGTATTATTTACCACACCATGGCGTTCTCAAGCCTGATAGCGCAACAACAAAACTCCGTGTAGTCTTCAATGGTTCGAGCTCAACAACATCAGGACTCTCAGTCAACGATCTCATGCACACTGGGCCAAATCTGTTATTGGAAATATCAGATGTTCTCACATGGATTCGACATCATCGGCACATCTTCGCCACTGACATCACGAAGATGTATCGACAAATAAAAATTCACAAGGATGATTGGGACCTCCAACGCATCTTGTGGATTGACGACGAACTCAACGAGGTCCCATACCAACTCACAACTGTCACCTACGGAACCAAAGCTGCGCCGTATTTGGCTGTGCGAGCACTCATGCAGCTAGTCGAGGACGAAGGCCACCGCTTTCCACTTGCGGTGCCCTCACTCACAAGCGGCCGATACGTCGACGACATCTTTGGTGGCGCGGACTCAGTTGACCAACTCATAAAAATCGCTCAAGATCTCAGGAGCTTGTGCGATGCAGGAGGATTTCCGCTGGCCAAATGGCAAGCCACGGATCAAGCCCTACTCACGGCAGTTTCATCAACTCAGGAGCCCTCAAAGATCATCTCATTCGACGATTGCTCAACCAAAATTCTCGGAATCAAGTGGCTCCCACGAGCCGACCACTTTGTCTTCACGGCAAAACTCAAGAACTACTCACAACCAATCACGAAGCGTCTCATCTTATCTGAGGTAGCACAGATATTCGATCCACTCGGTTTCATCTCACCAGTCACAATCAGAGCAAAGGTGCTCCTCCAAGAGCTCTGGTTGCAAAAAATAAATTGGGATGACCCATTACCATCACACATCAACACAAGATGGTCACGCATCAGAGAAGATCTCAAAGACTTGGCCAAGATATCAATCCCCAGGTGGTTCAACACCTGGAGCGACTCAACAGTGGAACTTCATGGCTTTTCTGATGCGTCTCAACTCGCGATGTCAGCTGTTGTCTACATCGTTGCCCACTCATCGTCCACAGGCGCCAAATCATCTCTCGTTTGCGCAAAAACGAAAGTAGCTCCAATAAAACAACTCACAATCCCGAGGTTGGAACTCACAGCAGCGCTGCTACTCTCAAAACTCATCAAGCATGCCCATGCTACGATTCAGCTACCAATTGCATCAACTCATTTGTGGACGGACTCTCAAGTTGCACTCACGTGGATCAAATCGCCCGCTTCACGCTGGAAGGACTACGTCAGAAACAGAGTAACTCAAATCCAAGAACTCACGCCTCATGCTCATTGGAGACACGTTCCTGGCACGTCCAACCCAGCTGATGGCCCTTCAAGAGGCCTCACAGCTCAACAACTCAAGGATCACTCACTATGGTGGACGGGACCACCATGGATGACCAAACCAATGGCATCCTGGCCACGACAGACACCACTCTCGGTTGACCTCAGTGCACATGAGGCCCGCCAAGGAGTTGCTCTCTTCGTGGCCTCGCCCAGGATCGAGTATCACTGGGACCTCATTCAGCGCTACTCATCCCTCTCAAAACTCATCCGAATCACAGCTCTGTGCTCTAAATTTGTTGCAAGAGTGAGGAGACAGAGCAACTCACCACTCATCTCAAGGGGTGAAATGGAAGCTGCGAAAGTTTTCTGGGTCAAGGCCACTCAAGCAGCATACTTCTCACACGAGCTACGCTCGTTGAAGTCCAACATTCCGCTGCAAAGGAACCACGTCTTCTCTCGACTGACCGCCTTCCTTGATCACGAAGGCATCATTCGGGTTGGTGGAAGACTCAACAGGTCAACACTCGACCTGGAGACCAAGCATCCAGCCATCTTGCCACGCCACTCACGCTTGTCAGCACTCATAATCGATCATTCTCACCGGCGTAGTCTACATGGAGGCACTCAACTCACACTGGCAGACATTCGCCAGTCTTACTGGATTCTCGGAGGCAGAGCTTCAGTAAAAACTCACATCCTTCACTGCATAAAGTGCGCTCGACAGAGGGGGTCTCGCGCACAACAGTTGATGGGGCAATTGCCAATTGCTCGTGTCACTCCATCACGACCATTCACTCACACCGGGATCGATTACGCTGGACCACTCACCATCAAGACCTGGAAAGGACGAGGCGCAAAGACGACAAAGGGTTGGATTTGTGTCTTTGTCTGCCTCACAACATCAGCCGTTCACCTTGAAGCAGTTAGTGACTATTCGACTGACAGATTCATCGCGACCTATCGACGCTTCATCTCAAGACGAGGCATTCCAGGCAAACTTTACTCAGACTGCGGTACCAACTTCGTGGGCGCCGACAAAGTGCTGAAACGCATGTTCACTCAAAGCACTCATGAACATCGCGAGATCGCCGCACTCCTCTCAATAGACAGCACTCAATGGCTCTTCAATCCACCAGCCGCACCACACATGGGCGGCAAGTGGGAAGCAGTTGTCAAGTCGATAAAGTATCATCTCAGACGCACAGTGGGAGACACTGTGCTGACCTTCGAAGAACTCACGACTCTGCTCTCACAAATTGAATCGGTCTTGAACTCAAGACCACTCGAGCCACTCAGCGACGATCCTGAGGATATAACAACACTCACTCCAGGTCATTTCTTGACCGGAGACGCACTCTCAAGCCTGCCTGAGCCATCTCTAGCTCACTTGAACGTAACGCATCTTTCAAGGTGGCAACTCATCCAACAGAAGCTTCAATGCTTCTGGACTCACTGGACTGCTCACTACTTACAACGTCAGCAGTCAATCTCGAAGTGGCATCACCCATCGAACAACATCATGGTGGGGTCGCTCGTGCTCATCACTGATGAGCGATTTCCACCAAGCAAGTGGCCATTAGCCAGGGTCACTGCTCTACACCCGGGTGCCGACGGACTCACCAGAGTAGTCACACTTAAAACCGCCACTACAACACTCACGAGGCCAATCGCGAAGCTCGCGCCTCTGCCAACTCATCAGGATGGACAACTCAAACTGGAACATCATCACCAAGGCGCTGATGGCGGGAGGAATGTTTGAGAACTCGTTGCTCGCCTCAAGGCTAGGCGAGCTTCTCTGACTGACCACTTGCGGCAGCACCTCCTGGGCCTTCTCACCGCGCCACGAGGCCCGCGTGCTCGACAACGAAGACGAAGGCCTCGTGCCGGCTAACCGCCGAGAGCGGCCAGCTTTGTTCGGTTCGCGTAGCACGGTGCACATCGCTCCCTAATTTTCTAACATCCTTTTTGATCTCAAGGCGCACTCATTACTAAACTCATGCTCAATTAATAGTTAAAATTCATTAAACTCAAGTAGCGATTGATCCACGCGGGGACGATCTGCATAAGTATTAAAAAAGGTGCATCATCAATTTGTTCGTCTCATCTCACCATGTGGTCGTGCCGACACCACGTGTCAACGGTCTTCTCATCGGGCGACTCGAGCATTTCGTGTGGTGTATTAATACAATCTCCACTCCAATCATTGTGCTCATAAGACCCTCTCATTCCCAGTGCACTCATACATTAATTCAGAAAACTAATAACATGAATTCTAATTCATCATTTTGTAAGTCCTAATTAATAAATACAAGTGTTTTTTGTTTTACTCTTATCTCGACCGCGTGTCTATTTATTCGTATTTTCCAACCTTGTCGCTATCCTTCCATCCCGGCATAAATCTACGATATTTCTCAAACAAGAATACAGTTTATTACCCACAGAGTTATTTAAATATAGAGATATTTATGAATAGAGATGTTTTGGAATGAAGATATTTACCATAGAGTTATTTAAGGATAAAGAAATTATGAATAGAGTTGTTGTACTGCCGTATATTACATATATTTAATTATAAGATAGCCATAAAGTTTTGATTCTCAGTTATAAATCAATCATCAACGATTGACATCGTAACATAAAAAAAATGGATTACCGAATTAGTTCTTGCACAATTTTGAGTTAAATTTAGAAAAACCACTATAAACTCGATTAATTGTTCGATCGGTTTGCGCTGAAAAATTCTTATAATGAACTGGCAACATTGCATATTCGTGACAGCGGTAAAATGACCTATGTTAGGCTCTGCTGAAACAGAAATATTGTCGAAGGTACCAAATGTGCGGTCACGGACGTGCATATGAATTTTTTTACCAAGGTCATAACATTTTAAGTTGTCTTGAACACAAGTTTATTGATAAACGAGAACTGTTCCGTTGTCAAAAGAAGCTAATGAGGTTTATGTTTACAGTGCGAGTCGGCAGCGTTGCCAGACTTCGCTGGAAAAATTCATAAGATGTAAACAGCTGACGATAAGTAGCTCAATTGAGTAATTAAAAATATGTGATTTTTTTAAATATCATCTCATTGATCAGGATTGCTGTCGTTTTATTACGAATGCATAAAAATAAATACATTGTATACACCATAATAGTATCAAATTGTAGTTTTACAAAAAAAGTTTTTTCTATACGGTCAATTGACCATAAGGAACCGCTACGATATTCTTAATTGACTGGACGAAATCGATTCGTATTGATCTGAACTTCAATACCTATCGATATGAAACATGAGCAAATCATATACCGAAACGCTCGCCAGCTCCCGAACTAGTGAGGGTTTTTGAGGTTGCTGAATTCGAAAATGACGTCAAATAAAAAAAAATATTTGGTCTTATACCAGCATTTCACTAAAAGTAGAAGAACTTAATCGATTTTCAATATATTATAACTCTCCTTTAGCGTTACCCAGAGCTAACGACGTCAACGTAGTGGGTGTTTACGAAGCTCCTTCTTTGTTCGATCTTTTATGTTTTCATTTTATTTTGTGTCTATGTCTGTGTCTGTGTGTCTGTGTCTGTGTCTGTGTGCCTGTGTCTGTGTGTCTGTGTCTGTGTGTCTGTGTATGTGTGTCTGTGTCTGTGTGTCTGTGTATGTGTGTCTGTGTCTGTGTGTCTGTGTCTGTGTGTGTCTGTGTGTCTGTGTATGTGTGTCTGTGTCTGTGTGTCTGTGTCTGTGTCTGTGTCTGTGTGTCTGTGTTTGTGTGCCTGTGTCTGTGTGTCTGTGTCTGTGTGCCTGTGTGTCTGTGTCTGTGTGTCTGTGTCTGTGTGTCTGTGTCTGTGTGTCTGTGTCTGTGTGTCTGTGTCTGTGTGTCTGTGTCTGTGTGTCTGTGTCTGTGTCTGTGTGTCTGTGTCTGTGTGTCTGTGTCTGTGTGTATGTGTCTGTGTGTCTGTGTCTGTGTGTCTGTGTCTCTGTGTCTGTGTCTGTGTCTGTGTGTATGTGTCTGTGTGTCTGTGTCTGTGTGTCTGTATCTGTGGGTCTGTGTCTGTGTGTCTGTGTCTCTGTGTCTGTGTCTGTGTCTGTGTCTGTATGTCTGTGTCTGTGTGTCTGTGTCTGTGTCTGTGTGTCTGTGTCTGTGTGTCTGTGTGTCTGTGTCTGTGTATCTGTGTGTCTGTGTGTCTGTGTGTCTGTGTGTCTGTGTCTGTGTGTCTGTGTCTGTGTGTCTGTGTCTGTGTGTCTGTGTCTGTGTGTCTGTGTGTCTGTGTCTGTGTCTGTGTCTGTGTGTCTGTGTCTGTGTGTCTGTGTGTCTGTGTCTGTGTGTCTGTGTCTGTGTCTGTGTGTCCGTGTCTGTGTCTGTGTGTCTGTGTCTGTGTGTCTGTGTCTGTGTGTCTGTGTCTGTGTGTCTGTGTCTGTGTCTGTGTGTCTGTGTCTGTGTGTCTGTGTCTGTGTGTCTGTGTCTGTGTCTGTGTCTGTATCTGTGTGTCTGTGTCTGTGTCTGTGTGGCTGTATCTGTGTCTGTGTGTCTGTGTCTGTGTCTGTGTGTCTGTGTCCGTGTGTCTGTGTCTGTGTGTCTGTGTCTGTGTGTCTGTGTGTCTGTTTGTCTGTGTGTCTGTGTATGTGTCTGTGTCTATGTGTCTGTGTCTGTGTGTCTGTTCATAAATGATCGAATGGTTTTCGCCAGGGAGACTAGAGAGAAGGAGTGGGCACAGCATAGGAAAATAAGTGGTGGGGCCGTCCTCAAAATCCCGTCTTGAATTAGTTCTTCCCTCTGCCACCAGTATTGCATGGGCTGGAAAGATCGTAACTATATTAATAAAATTAGTCCATATGATGAAAGTGACCGTTCTTTTGCGCTTGCGCAGTCTGATCTCAATATACGTATAGCTATAATCTTTCCGATCACAGCGCCGCCCGTTCAGACTGGGATTCCGTGTACATTTCTAAAGCACGCTGTGTCCACTCCTTCTCTCTGGTCTCCTTTGTTTTCGCACAAAGCTTATATTTAGGTTTTCGGACCCTCTGAAGGTTAATAAATGTCACACTAAAAGTATGAAGGTGTAGGGAGGAAAAGCCTGTCAATTTATTTCTATTACTCTTTAGTTTATTGATGTCGTATCATTTATAGAAGAGATTGCTTACAGTGGACCCTTCGACTAAATTAATCGACTTTGTTGTTATTTTTCAGATTTGTCAAGGTGACAAAAGAGTCAAAACTTTGAATGAAAAAAGACGGTGAAAAATCAGCACTTCTTCAAAATGTATTATCTTTAATGAATTTATTTCATTTTTATATATAAAAAAGAAATATTTCAACCAGTATTTCATAGCTGAACTTTGATTCTATTTTTTTTCTTCATATTACAAAAAGTTAATTATCTTTATAATATGTGAAAAAAACTCTAATGTGAGTAAAATGAATAGTTGGTTTGGGTGAAATTCAATCCTGAGGATCACAAATTTTGCCACAACTTCGTATTCCTGAATATTTAAAACGAAGTCCGCGGTGTGAAACTGAAGAATATACTCATTTGCTAGAAAAAGCCAGAGCGTACGAGAATGGAAAACAATGCGAAAAGAGTTGTCCCTCTCGGAATAGGCTATGTATCACGATGTTGGTGCAAAACTCGACTCGTACTACCGAATACCGACGATATACATGCAGTGGTGTTGAATTTCGTTTCAATACTCCCTGTAACTTCGTCCACGAGTCGACGTGGATCAGAATACATAAAAGCCGTATACTTTTTTCTGCTTTCAGAAAGATATAGTGACGAAAAAACCTTTAGTACAACAAAATAGGAAAAAAACAACAATTTTTGCAACAATATTTCAGTAAGAGATCCAAATTAACAAATAAATGTTTCTGTTTTTTCTAAATTATCCACGTCATAATATTTTTATAAAATGAATACATATTTATAAAATGAACTTCAATAGCTGTAAATTTATTTTATAGTTGATATAATATTTTCAACTTCGCTTAATAGCTTATAGTTGTATTTTGTAATTATTTACGAGAATATTTATTTTGCATTTATAAAAGCTTTTTATGGAAGAAATTGGTTCGAATATATTATGATTGATTTGTATCAAACAGAATTTATAAGAATTGATAAATTCGAAGAGGGAACAAATTGAACCCGAATACGATTCAATGTATCGAAATGGTATACATTTTTTATGGTTCGAATAAAGTTTTATTCTCTTGTGAAGATAAATTCATTTTTCTTACTAGAAGGAATTTTGGTTGTTTCTTTTTTTTCATCCTGTAAGACGACGAATATTTCTGGGATATATAAAGGATTCGTACGATAGTTTATCACGCTTGCTTGTCGGTTATATCATTACAGTAAAGTTTTTCGTTATGAATGAACGAAACAATTTATCGTTTCGCAGTTTAAATCGATACAGAAGCCTCGATATGTAAAACGTCAGAGGCATCCTGGTGAACCCATATTTCATTTTTTTTTTAAATTAAAAAAGAAGAAATGGGGAAATTTCCTTCTCTGACAGTATCAACGATTCTTCCGTTCTCTCGTCGGCAAGACGTGAATAGCGAATTTCAGCGTCTTTGCCTATATTTCTGAGGACAGACGGGAGCAAGTGTCAGTAGGGCACGAAGTCTGACGGGTGAATAACAAAGCGTAAAAAAAAGATGATGGAGGTTCAACATGAAGCGAGGTGACGAGACTAACTCGCCTGATTATTCTCACCCCTTGAATCTACACGTTTGAGGGTCCATCAAATTTCTTCACCGCTTTTCCAACAAGCGAATAAAATGTTTGTGTAACACTCCCTTGAAAATGAATCGTAAAATATATTTTCACACGTCAACCAACTTGTAAAATATAAAGATACTTAGAAAAAAAGACGGGAAAGTGGCTTATTAAGAAGAGCAGATTTTGATAAATAGAAACAAACTCAAAAAAAATGGTTGATAATTTGATCTCTTTATATATATGGATCACATAAATACAATAGATATATTTTTTCTAAATCATTATTGTTGGAGAGAATAATGTAAAAATATTTTTTCAAAAAAAAAAAAAAATACTATTTGCTTCAGAGAAAATTTGAAAACACTTTTCATCGACAATTTTACGAGTTAACGGGACAGACCTAGTTGGAACGTCAAAAAAAAGGCCTTTTTTCCGATTTTTTTTTGGTCAAACGATAAAATAATTCACAACAAAAGTTCTTCCGTTTAAAAGATACATATGTAATGTATATGTTGCAATTTTTTCAACGCAATACATATCGAAATAAGCTGGTGACCGTCAATTGCCGAGGACGCTGCAAAAAAAAACACGGTTTGCGGTGATCAAGCTCACGCTGCAACGGCTCATCTGAAACAAAAAAAACGGAGGGGATTTTTAGTTAATGATATAATGCTCCGGTTGAACGAAGGGTTTTGAAAAATTTCCATTTTTCACAAAATGGCGGCCGTTAAAAGTCAAAAGTGTTTTTTTGACCAAAATATCAGTTCCATTTTTTGCTATTAAAAATAAAAATAATTATCCAAAAAAAAATCCTTCGTTCATATGGAGGACTACCATGTATAGAAGAAGTGATATAAATTTCAACCCGATCGGTAAAGCCGTTCTCGAGCTACAGTGATCACCGACTTCAAAAACATGGTTTCGAGAAAAACGCATTTAAAGTTTTGAGTACGGTTTGCATGGCTCAGACACGACGTGCTACAAAGTCTTGTATTTCGGCGAATAATGGTCCGATTTACATTTACCTGGGCGGAAAATGTTCGTAAGAGATTCTACTTTTTGAAAATGAAATAAAAAAAAAATCGATTTTTCGAAAATTCTAACTAGGTCTGTCCCGTTAAATTGAATTTCAAATGTAAATCTATCTGTTACCGATCAAATGTGATTTCAGAACAAACTACTTTTCCAACGCGATTTATCGAAAAAATTCTCAAATACAGCTTGTATATATATTTGATTATAGTCGAGTATAATGGTCCAATAAAAAGAATGATATTTTTCTGCGAATGAGAAATAAAAGGGAGTAATAGTGCATATCTTATTGGATGCATAACAAAGGGAATAATCCCACCAGCAACCTGTAAATCACGTTCCAGACGCAAACAGTTCCGGTGTACCAACCGTGTTGTGCGATAGTGCGATGTATTCCTTGGTCGAACAAAACCATCTCTGCTCATTATCAAATTCAGGTCGCGGGGTCACCGAAACCAATTTGCGTGACAAGACTCTATATGTATAGAGGACATGTTCAAATAAATTGTTTCTCTATATACATGTATGTACACAGGATTCTCTATCACCTTTACGTACCACAACGTATTTGTTGTATACAGAGTATGCCTGAGACTAAAGGTAAATAGTATCGAAACCGACTCAATACTAAGTGAGCAGCTTTAGGACGAAATTCCGAGTCGAAAAGTATTTGGCTATTTATCGATCCCACCAACACTTGTTAAATTATAAATCACTAGAGTTTAACCAATCACAGACTTGGGTGGCCTTTGCTTATATACGAATGTATACGTGCAAATATCGGGCGCGTCGGATTGGTTCGATTTTAATGATTAATAATTCAATAAGGATTCGTTGGACAAAAAATACACTTGAATACTTTTAGATCCAGAATTTTGTCTACTAACTTTTAATATTGCGACACTCTATGCATAATTTATTACAGACATATAAAAGCAATAAAAAACGCCAAAGGTCAATATGGGGAGATAACAGGCTGTATACAGATATAATTTATCAAGAAGTGTGTCTTGCAGGTTTGTATGGGAGAGCTCCCTTGGCCCGCATTTCAACCGCGTACACAAGTAGTAACCTTGGTTATCTCAAACCTAAAACGACACTTCCATTTCACCTCGTGCGGTTTCTACGTAGATTGTGTTTACGCCTTCGTCGCGCTCATATACAGATCCTTCTCTACGTATCTGTCAATTGCTTGTAATCAAAAGGCCTCAACGCTAAACCCTCAACCCTCGGAGGCACTTTAGTCGCGCCCTTTTGTCAGCCCCCATGTTAGAACAGCCACGTAGAAATACACGAGGCAGGAGGAAGCTATTCGAAAGAGGAAGGAATGTCACACACGTATGTTCCTTTGGCATATTGACACACGTATCTATCTGCAGGTTTTCCCTTCCTCCTACAAGCTATACAGATGTTATGGATACAAGTCTAGATCGCTATAGCCAATCTTTCCGAAGGAGTATCAATAATGCGTCACACGCTTCCCGTCGACCAAAGTGATATACGGTCTCATGTATAACGACATTTCTCGACAAAAATGACTTCCGGCCGGAAAAAAGTAAGGGTGTGTCGACCAACAGTTACTTTTGGCTATCCTGGACAATTAACTTTTGTGGGTTTGGATACAGCTATATTTCACTACACGTAGATTTTTTTGATTTTGGAATCGTAGAATAAAACAAATACAGGGTGGCCAGGCTGCAACGTCAACGGTAAACTGTAGATTTTCATAGACGAAACAGAAGTAGATGAAAATGAATGCATTTTCGTTTTAATTGAAATAAAATAGTTTTCGTTGCGTTTTATTAGTATTCGATGATTCGTCGACGACAGTCGTCAAGATTCCATAATTCGCCAATGAACAACGAATTTTGATTTTCTTTCTACACATAAATGGAAAGTTCGATAAAATCGACAGCGACCGGCGATCGCCCGAGTTAAGGAGCCTCGGGTGAGGTCGATACTTGGTTGGGGGACCGCTTATTCATGCACTGCATCGAGTGCTGAGTGGGAGGCAGTTTTTCTGAGTTTCTGATGGTGGAAACCAATTGAATCTCAGTAAAAAATATAGCCACCTGTATTCAGTTTTCCTTGAGCTTCATGCATTGAGAAAAAAATTGTTACCCGAATCAAATTTCGTTTTTTTTAACCAAAATATTTAGCTCGATACGTGCAACAAGATATTTTTGAGATAAGACAAAATAATTTGTGAAATTATTTTGTCGACTTAAAGTTCTAAAGTGACGGAAAATCGCCCAATCTCAAGTATAGATACGCGGCGCGACTTCCCTTCGCCGTTTAAAAATTATCTTTTTAATACTTGGCGTCAAGACGCTGTCGCGTCTCTAGATTCTCATAATGAATACGATAAGGAGGGTGTTTCAAATTGTTTATAAAAAAAAATAATAATCGGTCATTGTCGTCAAAAGTTGATCGATTTCTGTTGTTACCATCATTTCAATTAAGATTTTGAATGAAAAGTAATTTTTCGAGATAGGAGCAAGTAAAATATTGGAAAAAAACCTTAAATACGTTGAGAACGTCAAATACTTTGATAACTAATATAGTGAACAATTTTTGCAAAGTAAGAGAGAGCGGTTGGTCTAGTGGATGGGGGCTCGGGCTCGCACGCCGCTGGTCCCGGGTTCGAATCCCGACTAAAACACCAATGAAAAATTGAGATTTTTTTCACGTGTTTCCACTGTAATCCCGGGTGCTTTGGACTCCACCTTTATAAAAATCATGTCCAGACCTCGCTATGATGCCTGAGCGGTCGGTGTACGGCTCCGGGTGCCTCCCGTGGACGGTTCTCATCGTGCGGATGGTGACCCCCTAGCCGTGTACTTGGCTAGCTCATTGCATTACAGCTGAGGAGGTACCTTCCTTAAGGCTAGGAGTCATACCGACTGAGCCGCCATGAGTGCGAGAGAGATAGCTGCAAATTTCGAAAGTGAAATTCTTCGACACGGTTTAATCGATTACAAAAAGGCCCTGTCAGCCCATTTTTGCCATCGTCCTGCGTGGGCTGACAGAGCTTTTTTGTAATCGGCCAAACCGTATCGAAGAATTTCAACTTCGAAAATTCGAAGTGAGGTTACGTGACTGACCCATCCCCTTAAGCGCCTCTGGTAGCTGTGCTTTGAGCATGCTCGCATTGCTACCCGGAGAAATTAGGTAGGTACCGGCTGTATCGGCAAGGTTTTCTGCAGTTTCCCTTCGCCCTCGGCAAATGCGATACTGTGGGGGATAAGTTGGCTGCAGCTGCACAGAGGGGTGTCTTTGGAAAAGGGGGGGGGGGGGGGCAAGCTAAAAATGGGAGAACCCTGGGCAATGGCAAATACAATAAAAAAAAAAAAAAAAATTGCAAAGTATAAAAGGTTTCTGTGATTTTTAGTAATATAAAATAAGAACTTAAAATTCTTTTATAATTGATGAAAACTTTTTCTTCAAAGATAGTAGTTTTTATTAGTTACGCGAGGTAAGCTCTTATATACATATGTGGTAAAGTTTGAGGGAGAAGAGTAGACCCAAATTGGTCGTGCAATAAGGGGCAATAAGCTCAATATACGGGCACTGCCATCAGCACATATATGTAACATACATAATAGTTTATGTATGAAATAGCCATATTACATAGATGAGGCGAATTTGATCGAGGTTGGATATTCCAGGAGAGTCTCTGCCTCAATTTTTCGGCGATGCTTGCTACTTATTCCTGCGTCAGTTTAGTTCCCAATAAATTCGGTTCAAAACAACAGATATTATATAAACAAAATTAGTCTTTATAACCTGACGTAACGTTAATTAATATGTCACTGTATATTATGGATAATTCGTGACGAATTTCCATCGCACTAAGACGCGTCGATAAATGTATAACAGCTATCCTTGATTACCTGTTGACCGGGCAACATTTCGTTTGATTATTTGCTATTACGAGTTCAGGAAATGTCTAGGCCATGTGCCTGCAAGTAACATATTACGTGGGCGAAAAAAGGGGAAGATGTGAGCCCGGACACGAGAGTTTTTATCCTCTTTACTTACCCACTTTTTACTGTTCACTCTTCTCGGAAGCTGTACTTTTTTAAGCCCTTTGTTTCGCCCATTTTCCACTCTTTTTTTCTCTCTCTTCTTTTCTCCGTCCATCACTTTTTTCCATTCTTCTTTTTTTTTTACTGCTCTTCTCGGTTTCATTCCGCACTCCCATTTTCCATCTTCGACGAGTTCTCTAGGGCCCCTTGAATGACACGTCAGGCTCTCGCATGTTACGGTCGTACTCTTCTTTTATCATATCCCCCTTTTCCCTCTTTCTATCTTTCCGTCCTTCCTTTCTTTCTCTCTGCCTTCCTCGTTCTTTATCATAAATGTGTCTACGCTATTATAGCCATGTACTCAACTGAGGAATTGTGTATCCTGTTGTAGTTACCACAGAACGAATGGTGTGCATGTACCGATGCGATAAGCTTAATGACGAGCTACGTGTGTTACTAAAGATCTCACTCACGGTGAGTACACAAGACCGAACAATTCGCGTGCGAATTTGTGATGGAAGCTCCTATACTCGTGCACCAAGTGACATTATTCAGCCTAGAAAGGAACGCTCTGTAAATTCTACCACGACGGAAAAATAGGGCAGAAACGCTCGTATACGTGAGGCTGATGATCTAATTCTCTCTCTCTCTCTTTCTCTCTTTGTCCTTTTATTCCTGTCTCGCTCTCTTTTTCTTTCACTGCTCAACAGGTAGCTTTTGTACCGCAAACTTAACTGGTGTGTTTCACTACAAGGCCACAGAAACGGTGATGATACGAACGGTCTTTTGTAAAACGTGTCACCCTAGCTGTTGATGACGACCTTGCAGTCATTTCTTCTTCTCGATATATTTTTCATACGAGAAACCATTTTTCATGAAATATTAACACTCTGACATTTATTAACCTAGGGCGCTTCGAGATACTTGAACTTTTCCAGACGCTTCAACGATCCTACGAACATAGGGTACGATAAAATGAAACTTTCTATTCTTATTGTGATTGGATTGGAATGAAAGAAAAAAATAATGAAAGTCGCAAAAAAAAAAAATGTCATCAGATTACAAATTGGAAAAATTAGTTGGACCGATGAATTTTTATTCGATTAATTAGCGAACGTATTGGAGAAAATTCTTAAGGGCTTAGATCACTCTAAAGCACGAAAAAACAGGCATATTTTGGGAATTTTTTTAGCGAAATAATGAAAAGAATCGAAATACTGTGCCCAGTTCTTTATTATACTACTAATAAACTATACAAACTATTTTTTCGCAGTGATTAATAACAAAATTGGAACTTGGAACAGAAAACCAATTTTTTTTAGATTGTACATAAGAACAGCTACATACGTACGTAGGATTTTTTGATATATTGATTTTTGCCATAATACCGCGTTTTTTAAAAACAAGATTCAAAATTTTAAGAAAAAAACATCAGATAATTGGAATTATTTGATGATTTTTTTTGAAGATTTGTTCGAATTAGATTTCCGGTTAGTTCAAAAAAAAACATTGATTAGAGAAAAATGTGTTGAAAGTTTTCAGTAGAAAAATCAACGGTCGTCTTTGTGACGTTCTCGGTCTCTTGCTAAATCCACTGTCATGTATTGTTCCTTTCTTATCACGATGTACGTCACACATAATGAAAATTAATCAATTACTATCAGAATATTACAATAAAACTGGAAGTAAACTAAAGAAAGCCAAATGTCGTGTGGATGGTCCTCATCAATAGGTCAACTATGAAATCGGGGTACTTAGAGATTACGACTGCCCATAGTATTATGGTATATTATTTTGAAGACCCTTAGGCATCGTTTGAGCCAAAAAAAAACGATTTTTCCAGAATTGTAGAGTGGTTTAATGCCTCAATATTAATGAAAATACTTGAACAAAATGAATTGATATTCCATTCGTTTGCAGACCCCTCAATAGTAGAATTACACATATTTTTTTAAAAATCCGAGAAACGTCATATTCGAGTATATAAGACTGCGGCAGGATTCGTGCTGGCTTTCTTTCTCTAGTCTAGTAGTCTGGTAGTAGTCTGGTAACTTGCACGTTTTCTTTAATGCTTTTTTCGGGAAATTTTTTTTAGGGGAAAATAAAATTCAATCGATTTGATTTTTTTATATATTATTACTAGTATCTAAAAGTGTACAAATTTTTTTTTTTTTTAATTTTTAGTTATAGTTATTGAACACTGAAGTGAGCGTCTCAAAAAAAAAGTAGGTGGCTGGCCCCGGTGATTTCGCCGCTTGAGGACATCTGAAACAAAAAAATCAAAAAGATTATTGTTTTGTAAGCTTGTTATTCTGGTTGGAACTAGGATTAAACAATTTTGTTGGAACATAACAAAATGGCGGACTTCGAAAAAAAAGTTACTTTTTTTTAGTGGAAATCGGGCTGTAAAATGGAAAGTTAGGGACGAAAAAAAAGATCCTAGTCCCTGCGAGAGCTATTGATGTGTAGAATAACATATCCAAATTTCAGCCCAATCGGTTGGATAGAATATTTTTTATTACCTGGACCGGCCCAAAAAACGTTGTTTCGAGAAAAACGCGTTTAAAGTTTTAATAACAGATTTTTTATCGAAAAATCATACTTACACTAATCGTCTATCCCTGGTGCGTATAGTAAACCTTCAAACGAACGCACACTGACTGTTTGTTTTGAATTGCAATGTAAGAGCTCCAAAATAAATGTGTGTGAATAAACAGGTCAAACTTTTAGTAAACACAAAGGCATCGGATGCTCGAAGGTAACTACGTGCCCTGCGGCTCAACGTGCGCAACTACGAGGCGCTCACGTATAGGTGCTATAACTTCATCAATATTTCGAATTTCGGTCTAAAATTTTTACAGTATATTCTTGATATATAATACTTTCGAAGTATGTAAAAAAAAGTCGATTTTTCCAAGCCAAGTTACTAGACTACTACCTTAATACTTGGCATCGAGCCACTGCCGCGGCTCTTGATTTGCAATTTCATTAGCGATTTTGTGTAAGCAAATAAACAAAATATGCCACTGTTCGAAAATGGTTATACATAGATCATTACAAAAGTTTTGTCGCGATCTTACATAATAAGGTAATGCTAAAGGCTTGCAATATAAAGAATTTTTGTTTAAATATTTACTAACCAAAAATAATATTAGACATAGATAAAAACAAAAAATCATCAATAATATAAAGTTTCATTTCAATGTTTGTAACATCATATTTCGAAACACCCAACACAGAAATTTTGTTTAGATTCCACACTATAAAACAAAACTATTACGGTTGAACTTTAATCGTAACGGCAATACGATCATTTCAACGACAAAAATAAAAATAGAAATTTAATAAAGTTGTATATAACCTAACAATCTTAACTAATTAAGTTTCAATATGTACTTATAATAACTGTATTACTAATTCAATAGGGTGAAAATGATTTGAAAGTATCTTCAATTCTGTTTCCACTGACGAGGGTAAATTGAACAATTTGTGAAACTGTTATTCTTATCTCCACCCTCGCGTTTCATATATTCGAGAGATTTTCTCCTCACGCGTCTCTAAGAAACACGAGGATGACAGTGTTGTCTGTGTCACGTCTTCATGAGAACATCCGTGCAACAAAGTTTTACGTTGTATAAGTTGAACAGACCATGCGCGACGTTTCCTCACGTATATCTCCTCAGAGTACGATGGTAGAAACAAAGAGAGTAATATGAACGTCATTTCTGTATAGCGCGCTAACGGCAATGGAAGTTCGAGGCTAGAATATCTTGGGAAAATCAATTTCTGAAACTCCCATAGACCAAAGATCCCAAACATGTGCTATATTCTTATCTGTATTTTACAACAGAATAGGGCTTGTCTAGCAGTTGTTCTTTTCGCATCTCTTAATATACTCAGTAAACAACAAACCTAGTTTTCATAATAAGTAAAATAAAAATTAGCCTTTTCTAGTTTTTATACAATTGTCACGTAGCTTCCTTCCAGTATACAAATTCTCTGTTTTTATAAAATATCAACATAAAATAGAAAACACCCTAAAATTGCAATAGAAATAATAGCTCGATCATAAACTTCAAGTTTTCAAACTTCTTTCTAAGGAATTCCACAAAATAAACGTTTAAAAAATGGGGAAGAAATAATATTTAGCATGATGTGGCAACAAAAAATAATTGTTGAATTTGAATGAGGAATTTCAGCTGTGATACATGAGTTGTCAGAAGAGTATGGAGAAATAATAGTCTCAAAGTTCGAAAAAAAATTTGCGATGAAACATGATATTGTAGTAAGAATACAGGAAACGATTATAAAATATAAACAAATTAATATTTGTTCATATTTTCAGAAGGTGCCATTTTTATAATATACAATATAAAAAAATTCTACAATAAGTAAAAAATCTCGGTTTCTTTTAAATATACTATTCGAAAAAAACTATAAAACTGATGACATATTTTATCACACGACTTTCCACGCCAATGGTGCGACTCTTGATGCGATAAAAGTTTCATACTCGAGTTTATTAAGGAAGAGAAAAATAGATCTCATCATTTTTTTTTTCAAGCATAATTGGTATTGGATTCAATCATTTGAGAGTCTAGAAACCGAAAGTGTAATCGTTTTCTCACTGGCAGTAAGAATCAATGCTGCAAATACACTTCGATCGAAGTTACGGGTCGATAGCTCCTCCGTACAGGGATTGATTAATCGGTCCCATCCAGGTAAGTCGACGATATATACCCCAAATCTCCGGAGAAAACTTCTCGAGATGTTCGTCGATGAAACTCGATCGTCTCAGAGACAAGCTTCACTTATTAAATTTCTCTTCAATCTCTTGCACTCTTTCTTTCTCATGTTTTTTTTTTAACACCCTCAAAATTTCTCTTCTTCCAGATAGATTTTTCTATTTTCTCAAGAAAATCTCAACTCGATTTATGCTTTCAATAATCTATGCGAATATTATTATAACACATTAATCATCAACAAAAATCAAGGCATTTCTATCATCAATGTTGACAATTTTTGAAAACTCGTTTACGAAGTCATAAAATATGCCATTTCCTTCCACATAGAAAATTTGTGTGAAATAAGTAGAGAATCCATTCACGACCCTATAAAAAATTCTTCGATTCAACTTGTCTAATAAAAAATTGTTTATTCGATAGAAATAGAAATTTATGGAATAAATAAAAATACGAACTACGCCAAGCATTCGATATTTGGAAAAAGGAATATACTTCGATCAAACCAAAATTATTATTAACCTGTACAAGAGATTGATATTTAATATTCGTTTGGGGACACATCATTAAATTCCATCATTGTCTCTAATTCAAGAATTATTTGCATCCATTTTAGATATCGACTTAAGAAACGTTACATTTCCCCCGTTTGCGAAAATGAGTGTGGTGATTTTATTTTTTGACTATTATTTATTAATTTGATGCAAATTTCTTGTCGCAATTTTGAGTACTTTGCTTTTGTATTTTGACAAAAGCTTAAGGAGTCTTCGCAAAAAAAAAATCCTTTCCGTCCTCCCAATTGTCAATATTTTTCTTTAATGAGTTTGCAAACAAAGTTAAACTCCCGGAATTATCCTGTCACTCTTTTCTTTGATATTCGTCCGTGGTCGAGCCACCAATTTCAATCGACGAATGACGTAAAAATATTATTTTCTAAAAAAAATTATATTTCCGAGTCTTTTTGTTCGTACATATCATAATTATTGATCGAGCACATACGTTTTTCCAGTAAGATCAGAAGGTTCTCCATCACCAGAGCATTGTTCCTCATCAAGAACGAATGTCTGTGTAGCAAAAAGTTCTTCGATCGAATTTGCACCTTCGCACATTTTTCTCTCAATTACTCGAGTTCTGGATGTGAACAATTCCTCCTGGGTTTCATCCGCGTTATCCGAAGGTTCAATGTTGTCAGCGAGCAAAATATCATCATCAGAAATTGTGGATACCTCGCTCGTTGAAACCGAGATTGAACTTTTAACGATCTTTATGAGATCGTTTCTCCTCGTTTTCATCGACAGTATCCTGGAATGTTTTCTTCTCAAATTCTTCGGAGATTTGATTTTTCTACCTCGAAGTTTCGAAAGTTTAGATATTGAGCCTGATTCCGTAACTAAATTATCGCTTCTTTGTCTGAACGATTCGAGTCCTTTGGATTCCCTCGATTTGGAAACATCCTCGGACTTGGCTTTGCAAACTTGTTTCTCCAAGATTTTCTCATCCCGTTCGCGATTTTCTTCCCAAATTTCATCCAAAAAATTAGCTTGTCTGAGAGTTTGGGTTATTCGATCGATTAGTTCGGAAACATAATCGCGAGTTTCGTTGTCTTCTTCGTCGCTAGCAATTGTTCTCACTCTTTGTAATACGATAACAGCCTCACCCAATCTGCCGAGCTCAACGAGACACTGGCCACTCAACAATTGACCATGCAGTAGCCATTTTTGGGAATTTCCTTCTTCAGCATACTCGACACAACGATAAGAAGTTTCGAGAGCTGTACCATACCGTTTCATCTCGAAGTAACATCTGCCGATCTCGTGCAAGAGCCACGCTTTCGGTATAGCTTCGTCTACGTTCCGAACTAATCTTTCCCATGCTCTGGCAGCCGCATCCAAATGTCGAAACGTCAAATGAACTCTACCGAGGGTCATAAACGATCTCGATTTTAAGGAGACATCACCTGATTTCTGTGCCGATTTTATCATCAAAGTGACTTCATCGACCGCTCGATCATGACGGCCTAATGGTATCTGTGCGATGGCTAAATAATGATGGGCCGCTACTTCGTAACGATAACGATCGATCAACGGCTCTGCGATCACCAACAACTCCTTACCGATTCGCAAGCTCGCGCTGAGGTCGCCTGATGCAAATGCCACTTGAAGATTCTCCAGCGTGACGCTCGCCATGCCACCCAATTGCCGCAACATTATTCGAGATCTTGAGACCAAATTCGATCGGCGATGATCACGAAAAATCGGTGGATCTTGCAGAAATTTCTTGCGCGAATCAAAGTACCTGCATTAGCAAATGAAAAATGTTGCCTACATTTTTTCTCCTCGTTTCGTTGCTGAAAATATTTCGCTGTTAGTAAAAAAATCATTTTCTGTAGATTAAAGTTCTTTTTTACTTTAGGATTTGGTCGATGGCTGATACCGGATCAGCTGATTCTTCGACAATTTTCTGTGCCCTCTGAGCAGCCGTTTCAGGGCATGAAATTCCCTCCAATTGAGCTATGTTTTTTGTCTTTGGTAGGATTTTCTTGACAGCTTTAGAGGGATTTGTAACAGAGCTTATTACAGCCGCGGTTCTTCTTGCTGCTATACTGTGACTGGTTTCACGAGGACAGACATTTGCTGCCCGATGGTATAGAACCAAAGCCTTTTCGTAATCCCCCCTGTACACAGAAAAAATTTTAAAGTAAATTATATACTACAATTCACAGTAATGAATTGGAATGTGGATATGAGTGTAAAAGTTGTCTTTATTCCTAATTAAGCAGTTTTTCTTTACATTCAATGCCCTTAATAAGGAGTAATATTGTTACCTTTTTTTAAATAATCCCACTTACCACTATCCACTACCAGACAAAGCAATTAATCGTGGCAATTAATAAATAAAGACAATTTTTAACGTGCAATTTTCTTAATTCAACAAGTATTAATTCGCAATAAATTGACTCCATTGTAGGGACAAACATTTCTATTCATTCATATTTATTCGTCATCAAAACTTCTCCTTCAAAGTCTCGTATTTTTGTACGATAAAATAGTTAATCAAAGTTTTTATTCCGCGAGAGAAAATGATTATCATCTATTTCTTATGAAAACGTAATATAAACAGAGTAAAATGACAAATACTTGTGATGAAGAATGTCAGCTTGTCGATGCAGAGCCTGAGCATATTCGCGTTGGTTTAAAACAGGCTTTGAGTTTTTTCTCCTACCAATAATAGCTTTTGGATCCTCTCTCGCAATGGCCTCAGCTTTCTCGACAATTTCGTCGAGATCTTCCGATTCCTCGTCACTTGGGTTCTCAACCTTTTTTTCCTCAAATCCACTCAAAAGGGTTACCGATTTGTGGTGATTTCGTGTCTCATTTCTCGAGCTACCACCGGACGAAATTCTCGAAGACATTTTTTGACTTTTTGCTTTACGCCATTGTATTACTACGCGTTCGCGGTCGAATAATTGATAAATAAAAGGATCACCGAAGAAGAATCGGTTGACAATCGGCTCATACGTGGCCGAAAAAGTGAGGCTAAAAAGAAGAATGGAAGGAAACAGAAGAGGAAGACAAAGGAGCATAAAAAACCAAGAATCTATACGACACCGAGATTTTCGAATCTTTCTTCTGAGGTCCTTGTGGTGGACGTTTCGAAAAAAGTTTTGAATGAAACTATTGAAGTTAACACAAATGGCGATGCTCCAGCAATACGAAAAGTAATCTGATTATCTCGAACGTTTTTCGTATTATCATTTTCGTATATAGTCTTCATTCTATTAGTCGTATAGAGACGTATATATTAAAAATATAAATCTATGGGCTATGTGCGTACAGACGAGGCTAAACATGTTTCGACTGAAACGCTCGCGGTGGCGAAATAAGGAAACGGTTGCAGTCCTGTCTCGTATGTTTAAACTCAGTTCCTAAATATCAGTTGTAAATATTACGTGTAATCGCGGTCAAAATTTTTATTATTGACATCAACGAGGTTCACCAATTGTTAACATTTTTATTATACAAGTATTTTGTTTACGGAAAAATTCTGGCATACAGGCGAGCGATCGGAATCGCAACGCAACTAGTACATACCATAACCAAAAAGTGCATCAAATCGGAGCGTTGTGTAATTAAACAAAACTTGACGTATGAGGAAAATGAAAGGTTAGTCTGTCACATCATCTTATTATTTAAATTTGCAATAGTCTAGATTAAGTAACGCCTGATTAAAATTGACATTAAAAAATAATGGCAACTTACCTTGCCTTATATAAAAAGGATTCAATCGTTTACCAATAATTCACTGAGCAATTAAATAATATATTATTTACGGCACCCGTACAACTCACTCGAAAAAAAACTCCATCAGGAACATCTCTAACAGACCAATCCCAACCAAGGAAAATCTCCACCAATGACAATCTCCACCGGGAACATCTCAACCAACTCAATCTCCATCATTCCCAACTGCACCAGACAAAACTAACCCAGGAAAATCTCTATCGTGGTCAATCTCCATCAGAGGAACATCTCCATCAGGAACGTCTCCATCAGGAACATCTCCACCAGTCATGAAGATCAATCTTTACTGTCGGTATAGAAAACTGCAAAAGCTATCTAGAAATCCCATAGATGGTGCACCAGTAAGTGTAAAACCGTGGACGCATAACACATAACCAAATTTTGTTACACAACGAGAGAGAAAGGACCGTTTGGAGCTGAAGAGTTTTGTCGCTCGCGGATCACAGTGTTTGATTGATCGATGAGTTTGGCGACAAAACTCTTCAGCTCCAAACGGTCGTTTCTCTCTCGTTGTGTAACAAAATTTGGTTATGTGTTATGCGTCCACTGTTTTACACTTACTGGTGCACCATCTATGGGATTTCTAGATAGCTTTTGCAGTTTTCCATACCGACAGTAAAGATTGATCTTCATGACTGGTGGAGATGTTCCTCTGGTGGAGTTTGACCCCGATAGAGATTTTCCTGGGTGAGTTTTGTCTGGTGGAGTTGGGAATGATGGAGATTGGCTTGGTTGAGATGTTCCCGGTGGAGATTGTCATTGGTGGAGATTTTCCTTGGTTGGGATTCGTCTGGTAGAGATGTCCCTGATGGAGTTTTTTTTTTTCGAGTGAGTTGTACGGGTGCCTTATTTACACCGTGAGGCACCGTACAAAGAAATCGGCAGCCGTTTTCAAACATGACCACCTGGTGGCGGCACGAGGATAGTTGCACATAGCCCATATAGGGTGCGTTCGACTTGGACGCTTTCGCGCTCAAAGCGCGGCTTTACCATTGAACGGTATTACTGTACCTTGGGCTTTGAGCAGCTTTAAGCGTTAAAAGCGTTCAAGTCGAACGCACCCATAGAGTGACAATTCCTGGATACGTCACACGTAATCACTTATGAAATCAGCTTCGAAAATTGAGTTCCATTTTATTTGAATTTACATTAAATAATTCCAAACCAACATCGAATCTGGGATTCTGGATTAAATCTGATACTGTACTTTGGTGTCACGAAAGTCTTTATATGAAATTCTAAGTTGAAGTCTGGTGAAAAGGCAAGAGAATATTTCAAATATAATTCGTCCCTTACTATCGATTTTTCTCCTCACTTTTTTTGTCACTTTTGTTCTATCAAAAGCAAACCCTGTTATACTTGACAAAATGAAAATGAAGAATGTTGAGCTCACTGAGCTGGCATCGCGGCCTCCGATCATTCCCTTCGTATATGAATTTGTTTTAAAAGAGAGCTTGGTTTGTATATTTATCTTCATTTTTCAATTTCTAATCGAATTTTCAAGATGACTATCAATTTTGAAAAAAATTTCCATGCAAATTACTTTTCTTGTTTATTTTCGATATGTAATGAGCAATGTTTGATGATGTTAAGTAGATTAAATCCTATTGAGGATCATAAGCTAACCGATGCCTGTAAAAGCAACAGAAAAACGAACAAACTTTTTTTTTCTTTAGAGTTTTTCATTTATTTATACGGATAGGGATGTTAACTGAAAAATATTGTATTCTGTTGGTGAAACGAGTGATTAGCATGCCATATAATTTAGCTGCAGTCTGAACGTTTTTTATACAACGTAAATGTATTTATACATGAATAAGGAAAGCAAACAAAGCCCAAAAAATATCATGCGTAATCGTCAAAATCGATCCATCCAAGAATCTTTTTCGAGGGTGCATATTGCTTGAGTAATTCGTGCCTTGCTTCCATTTCCGGATTTTTTGGTGGCCTGGGTAAGATGGTTTTTCTTTTGCCGGAACTATTGGGCTCTTTATCGACAGGTTTGCAACCGGGCATCACGGATAATCGTCTTTTAGCAGGTACAGATCGCATTCTTTGTATCAAAAACGTCGCTTCGGTCTTCAATTCATCGGGCATAAGATCGATGATCAAATTTTCTCTCTGTGTGATGCTATCGATTCCAATGATTGTCGAGAGATCAATATCGTTTACAAGTTTGACAATTCTTCGATAAAAATCCTGGAGATAACTTATTCGTAGTCGTTTAGCACCGAGATAAGCGAGAACAGCGGCTTCGCGTGCCTCGTTTCTGTTGTGCTGATGGATCTCGATTCTTATCATCAGGTGATGAGCGTTAAGGGTCCACTGATCGTGGCGCGCCTCGTAACCGGAGTCGCGAGACTTTTTCGCGTAAAAACGTGCGAGATCATATCGTTCTATCTCGATATAATATTTCGCCAAGTCGTGAAAGAGCCAAGCTAATTCGAGAGGCTGCGAAGCAAGAGCCAAACGTTTTCGGAATACCTCAAGCGCGGTGTTCCCGTTTTCTGTTGGAATCCAAGCGAGATCAGCGTCGCGTGGTATTACAGCAACTTTTACGCCTAAATGATGCTTCAAATGAATTATTTTCGTTGATGGATCTGAGATTGTTGTTACATCACGCGGATCTAAATATGCCCAACTGATAATCTCGTACAAAGTATCGAGACACGGATTTTTTATCGGAAAAATATCGTCTTCCCAGGAATCAAAGGAGTCTTTGGCTCTTTCGACCAGGCGGAAGAAATCAGCATAATCGCGAGTTTTACGAGCCTCGTGCAATCTCTGCAAATACATATTTGCATCTATGACCACTTGGTTACGTGACATGCGTTTCTCAGCGAGTCGAGCTGACTTCGCATCGCCCGGTTGTTTTTCACGCTCGAAAGCAAACGTATAAAGAGGCTTCCGAACTCGCAGCACTTCCTGCCTGTACCTCGTACGCCTTACGCAATCTTCAACGAGATCGACTAACGCTTTACTACCCTCTTTATTCGCCGACTCTAAAGCCGGATTTTCGAGGACATCTTCAAGGAAAAATTTATCCACTGCTAAAGTACCAAGATATTGCTTGGCCTTCAAACGATCGAGCTTTTTCAAGTGTACCTCGAGCTTGTACGCGGGATCGTTGACCTTAAATTTTGAGTGGTCTTCGTCGATACCTTGACAAGACGAGAGAAAGTGTGTATCAATAGAAAACAAACTTTCTTATCTCGATGATAGGACTGCTAATAATTATCATTATAATAAGTATTATAACGAAATTTAATGATTTTTTTTCATGACTTGTTTAGCTTTATCCAATGGTCTTTAATAGTTTTGTTTTTTTTTTTTTTTTTTTTTTTTCATTATTTGTATCATTTTCATACCTTTTGTAAGTTTCAAGATATACTGAAAAAGTATCTTTTTATGTTTTATGATTTACAGGATCTTTAATAAAAAATGGATCTTTTATTATCTAACAAATCACAAAAGCTTGTTGTGAGTCTAGAAAAACTGCGAGGCATTGGTATGCACTTTCCGTTCTCATTTTTTATATTTATTTACAGTTTTTCAGTATTGATATTAGATTTTTGGATTTGTGTGAAAATTGTTGAAAAACTACAAAACTTCGTAAAATTATGACCAAAATTTTTCAACCGACATTTTTAATTTACTGTAAAGTTAACGCGAGGGTTTACTTCAACATAATTAATTAAATAGCTCATTCGTGTCTAAAATAATATTTTGAAAGTTCTATTTTTTTCAAAAATTGATTTATTTTCGCTTTTTTGCATATTATTTATTCTGAAATAATTTTTCTTTAGTCCAAAAGACGTAAGCACTTTTTTTTGCGTGAAAAGAATTCTTAGGAAAAATGGTCCTTGGTAGTTGGAAATTTGTCGATTACAGCGATAAGGTTTTACCCTCGAATTCGTCCTCCTCCTCGTTCAATTTCGCTATGAGACTCTGTCGATAATCCTCGAGTTTCTTTATCCAGGGATACAATAGGCCGAGTGCCTCAGGCGAGGTGTTACGTCCCACGCAATCCTCGATTGTCTCATTCGCCTGGTAAATGGCCCGTTCGAATGGCAATCTCGTCTTTCTGTAGCCGCGATGTGCGTGTATGAGACACTGCCCGAATTCAGCGAGGTTGAAAAGAGCCTTCACCCACATATATTTAACCTGAAAGTTGTCAGGATCTGCGCCATGCAAATTTACATTTTGCATATAGAAAGGGGAACGGGGATTCGGATGAAAAACATTTAGAGAAGAGTAAATCTTGTTAATGCGACAGTTTTTGCATCTAAATCATTATTTTCAATAATTATTTAATAATTCATTATTATAGTGAAATATTGATAAATTTTGAAAAATCAAAAGACTTTGTTTTGAATTTCAGAGCTACGAGCTTCTATAATATTTTAATTTTTTGAAATATTTCACAATCACATTTAATTTTTCTATTCATAAATAAATTCGAACAAAATTTCCTCCCATTTCAATCAACTTTACAAGGTTTGGGTCCTGTCGTACATTCCCATAATATTGCAAACTCTTTTGCCCCGAGCTATCGATTTTCGTCTCCAAGCTCTCTTCGAATACTTCACCGAACCATATATCAAATCTCCATCGAAAGCTTTACAAATGTGTGTTTTATACACAGGGCATTTCACCTAAACATTTTTTTTATTCGTACTACATTACATTACGCAATTGGTTACGTATATAAAATACAAGAGTCTTTTCATGGGATAAAAATGATTCTTTAAATTGTTCATCGGTTCTTTAGTCTTGGTAATTGAAATTAGGAGCAAACAATGTTACGATTGTAGTCTACAATTGATTACAGTTTAATAATTTTGTTTTCTTAGAACTGTATGCCGGGACTTTTCATTGAAACCAATTTTGGTTGAGAACTTGACTAAAGCAGAGCTTGAAAAATGGAAAATCGTAAGATGAAATTGTAGGTACTTTTTACATGGAGCAGCTTTTATGAAAGTATTGTGCGGATAAAGGATTCAATGGTTTACGGCGAGAGAGAGAAAGAGAGAGAGAGAGGAGGGTACATCGTTTACCTATCTGGGTGCACTTCAATGCGACATCCGCGGCCTCCTGATATCTTGTGGAATTGGTGAGTGCCTCACAAAGTCCGACGAGAGTTCTAAGATCATCAGTTCCGGATTCTTGCACCGATTTCTCAAAGACCGCTATCGCTACATCGTAGTTTTCGATTTTGTTGGCATGAAAGCCCCATTCGCGATACAGAGTTGGAGCACGAAAGGCTGACTCGGTTTCTTTTTTCGCGACCATTTTGTATTACTTTTTGAGGTTCAAAGTTAAAAAATTGTCCAAAGGGAGTGTTCTTTTTTTTAAATATTTCCAATTTTATGTTTATTCAGTTTCAATTTTTTCACGTAATTCATGATAACTTTTTTCCTCTTTTTTTACGATCTCGAGTCCCTCGCAACTCGAGATCTTTAATTACCGGTAGAATTTATGTCGGTCGAGTTGCAATTTCATGTCTGAAGGCATAATAATGAACTAAATGTCGAGAGACGTCAGCAACGAATTGGATCGATTGGTCGATTCAATACAGCACAATGAGAAAAAAAGGCGCACACACGATCGTCTTCTGTCTTCCAGAGTAGCCTTCCTATTTCCACGATTTTTCCTATAGCTGTTTGTTCGTGTTCAATTTATTTTTAAATCCATCGCGCTTTAATTGGAAATCCACCAGTGAACGAAACAATCTTAACGTATCTAGGAGAGAGAATGAGTTTTCTGAAAGAGCAAAGGTAATTGGAGTACGATCATGGCTGACTTTGGAGTGTTGCTAGAAGAAAACAATGGGAGAATTTATCGGAGTAAAATACTTGGCAGTATTTGAAACGTAAAGAATCATGATTGGTCAATAAATCGTTTGTCTTCGGTTAATTGTCCATCATCGTAGCAGCTTTTGTATCTGGTAAAAAGGGCTGGCTTGGCCTACATTTTTAGCATACAGTTGTTATATCAAAGCCTTAAAGATTGGTACAGTTGTGTAGGACCGTGATTGTGTGGCTCTTACTTTGTGAATGGAAGGGCTCGTGCGGACACTGTACTTTGCGCAAGCCTTTTCCAATTTTCTCCTACAAACGTACGGTCGTTCTTTTCTAAACTTTCGGTTTTACTCTCTTATGTTTCAGTTCCGATCGCCGGGGAATGAAGAAATAGAAATAAGGAGAGAAGAAAAACGGAAAAAAGGACGAAGCTACGAAATCTCGGTGACCCGTAAATCTCGTGATGCGGTGATGGCTCTGTTGTACAGATTCGCGCAGCTGCCGGATCGCGGTGGCACGCGAGTCTTCTCATTCGTCGTGACGAGAAGTGTCGTCCGCGATCCTGAAAGAGACGTCACTAGCAAGGAGCTCGTTTGCGGCTTTCAAAAATGGGCTGTCGCGTTTTCACGAGGCGACAAGGTATATCTACACATCAAATAATTTGATAACAGACAACAATATAAAGTACAGCGCGTCAGCGACTTTCCTTTAGCTTCGATTTTTTTCAATCGTCTGTAGAAGCAATTTCATATCGTCGGGTTTGCTTTCAATTAGAGCTGCCAAGTTTTGTTAAACAAACGATATTGTCAAATTCTATTATCTGATCTTTATTCCGTTTTTTGCTAATAATTTTTCACCATTTGATACTTGTTAGTTTTTTTTTTTTTTTTTTTATTTTTCCTGTCAATATTTTTACTTTCGTGCCTGACAATTGTGCAAACTCAACAGCTCTGAAAGTTAATGAATGATTGCTTAATTTATTAATAATATTCCTCTGTAGAACCTAAAAAAAAAAAACTAATTATTCTTCTCTACCATATGAGAGTTACTAGGCTGTAATAGGCCCGAAAAATCATTGCTAATCCTAGAACTCATGGCTGGGGTCGATTTCGACTTATTGTTAGCTGAATACCGAAAAAACAAAGGTTTTTGTCGATTTTCTCAATTCTTCCATATTAAAATGAGTTTGGCGTCAACTTAACTTTCATAAAATTAAATTTCTCGCATATCATGTGTATTCGTTATTTAAAAACGAAGAGATTCATGTACTAGTAAATATTTTTATTTCTGTAAAAACGACTTTACAGTCATAAAAATTAGGTTCTTCATAATTTTCTGAATTCTTCCGTTTTTAAATGAAGTTCTCGTCGACTTTATTATCTCTCTGTTCGTTATTAAAAAACAAAAAGAGATTCATGTTATGGTAAATATCTATATTTCTGTAAAAACGACTTTACAACCAAAAAAAAAAGGTTCTCGATGATTTTCTCAATTCTTCCATTTTTAAACGAGTTTCTCTTCAACTTTACTTCCATAAAATCAACTTTTTTGCATATTATTCTATTTGTTATTAAAAAATGAAGAGATTCACGTACTAAAAGATATTTTTATTTCTGTAAAAACAAATTTACAGCCAAAAAAATGACGGGGGAGATATCGATCCCGGTCAGACGTTCGAAGGTAAAGAAAATTGGACATGAGTTTTAGGGCTAACAAAATAATAGAATTAATATTCAGGTGACGATCTATGAAAATAATAAAGTAGAATACAGTAATCTTGGTCATCGAGAGGAACATTGAAATCGGGATCCATCTCTGAACTTTTATGTCTGTCTAATTAATTGTCAGGTACTGGGAGTCTACCTGGTTTGGCGTGGTGCAGCGCGTGGTCTGCGGGTGTACGTCGACTTCACGTTTACGCTTTTGAATCGAGAGCACTTCTCAACGAACGAGGGTTTTTCGGGGAAGCGAGTAAAGTTTACGTACGACGCGCCAGCCCAGGGTAACCGAAATTACATTCCGGTTTCGGATTTGTACAGTAGAAACTTCGCGGATCCAAACGGGGAGTTTCAATTGGAACTTTCAATGGCGAATGTGCGAACGGTATTTACGGCGGAAGTACCGATGCCGACCGGTGTATTTACAGCGGGCCAAGCGAAAGGGAATAAGTTGGAAACGGGTTACTTTACTTTCGGTGGTTTCGACTGGAACGTGGTGATATATCCGCAGGGTAACAAAGAGGGCGAGGCGCGTTCGGACAACAGACTGAGCGTTTATCTCGTAAGACTAACGGGTTTTGACCATCGTTGCCGGGTGAGATACAGCGTGGCGCTTGGTGACGGTGAGAGAAGAATCGAGTCGGGCCAGATCGAGGATCTGTCGGATGCGGAGGGTCGTGGTTTCGGCTGGCACCCGCGTGTGCGTTGGTCGAGCTTAGCGCACAAAGGAATATTGAGAGTTTCTTTGGAGATGATAGAAGCGCGTACAATTTCGGAAGTGGCTGTGCAGGCGGTCGGGACATCGGCACTTTCGGCGGCTCCTTGTTACGATCGGGACAAACAAGCGTGGGCGATAAGAGCTGATTTGCACTCGGACACGTTGCGCCTTCAACTGGTTTACAAAGACATCCACAACGTGCCCCGTAATCATTTGAGATACGTCAGTTGGTCGGCTTATTTAATGCGTGGGGAAGATCCAGACGCAGAGGCAATAAGTCTTCCAGGTGCACCGTTCAGTCGTTATTACGTGCAAGAGCAAGCTGACGAGGGTATAATCATGGAAACGAATCTTGGTATGAACGAGGTGAAAACCGATCATTGCCCATTTATCACGGACAAGGGACAATTAAGGATTCGTATTGAATGGAACGAGAGCCATCTTTTGTTTCAAGCGACTTATCACAAATACGACGATGTCTGCCGTATTCACAATCAACAGATGAGACGCGAGATTGCTGCCCTCCAGGCCGAAAACTACAGCCTCGAACGACAACTGTTCAGCTACCAGAAGAGTCTGGCTTACGCCCAAGCTCAACAGCAACAGGAAGTTGGCACGGGTCCCGTAACCGGACAACCCGGACCGGTTCACTCTTCGCACTCGTCTCATCTGGAACGTTCAGCCTCCACTGACACCGAATACGCCTGACAAGTGCTACCTGACGTTGCTGCCGATACCCGTCTCGTTGACATGGAGCGTCACGGCTCTTATGTCTATCATCGTAATTCAAACACCATAAACGATAATCAACAGTGGTCTTTGGTCCAAGAGAACGATCGTCGTTTGCATCAAAATCTCGTGATGATAATGGATCGTCGTTTGAGCAACGTTCAACAGGCTCAATTTCGTTACGATACTGAATCGCATCGCGGCTCTCAAGATGCAACTTCGTTACACAGCATACTAATGGGTTCCAACGCGTCAACGAAGAGCTTCAACAATCGGTCATATCGCGAGATTATAAACGGTAGTCATAGATCGTCACACGGTAGTATCGCCAAACAGCCGAGATCAACAAAAGATAACAACGAGATTATTATTGATCCATATAAAAACGGCAACAAACGCGGCTCGTATCAACGTTACTTCGCTGGATTTACCGAGACGTCGTACGTAACTGCACCGAGCGGCGAGAAGAGACGAAGACCCACGCTATGGGAAACTCTTACGGGTCTCGTTTGTTCCTTGGGAGCACTGGCAACCAGAGCTGCCAAAATGGCCGCCAGTCGCGGTGATTCAATATGAAAATGAAAATAAATAAATAAATAAATAATAAACAACCAGAAAAGATGACACGCTCGGAAATATTGTGTCGTATTCTCGATAATTGATTCAGGATCGATCGAGAAACGATCACCAAACGGAGGAATGAATGAATCGTCAGGTTCACACGAAAATTCCTATATTACGCGGGAATATATTCCGCAACGGGATATTAGAAAGAAAGACCACACGCGAAGCTCGAATTTCCAATAACGATGATGAAGATGATGATGATGATGATGATCCTCTATCTACTTGTCAATTTACTAAAGAACCTATTTTCCTCTAAAGACTTTTTTCACTTATCAAGACCACGCGAGATTCGATCATTATGAATGGATGAAAGGACGGAGAACGTGAGCGAAAACGATGATATAAAAGAAAAAGAACAAATCGAAGAGTATGAACAGGATTCGATAATTGGCGGAAAATTGTGTGGTAAAGCGTCATACTCGAAAGAAAAGAAAATGTCTGGCATACCATTCCATGATCGTATAGTCGACGTATACATTAATATTGTAATATAATCTAAGTACATATACATACTAAAATTCACATAATTACCAAAACATGCTATACATACTTATATATACATATATATTATATACGATGTGAGGCTAAATTAACGTAGACAGAATCGATGTTAGTGGGGATACCGTTAATGACGCGCAGTTCTCGTTATCGCCTCATTAACGCTCGGAGTTTATCACATGTTCCACCATCGATGTAAGTACCCAACGTAGAATATCCACGAGTGTCACACAATTCTTTTTCCTACCTCTGAAACTTTCTCAGTTAGTCGTTGAGAGGCGAATTGCTAAATAAATGCCAATTTCATGATAATTGGCCTATCAAACGCACGTAAGAATCCAATTACCGACTTCTTTTACACCCTATAGTAATATTTTATGTTAAATCAGTTATTCACTCGAGATAAAGCTTTCGTGAGAACAGTCTACTCAAGTACCCTTATTTTTTAACGATTATTTTCATTCTGGATTCGTTTTGAGATTAATTATGATGGGAAAAAAGTTCAACAGACTCTTTTCATGGAGCTCCTGCCATAGCAGCGAATAGGAAACAAGAAAAATTATCTTTTAACTGTTGAACATTGACGATGTTGTGTCATCATGAAAAAGAAAGGGATTTTATATTTGAAGAGTTTCGATACAAGTTGATTCGTGCAGGAGACAAAGTTATTTCTGCCCTGCTCTCGCAACTTCTGAAGAGAGAGAGAGCCAACAATTTCCATAGACGTTAGGTTTATTTAACCTTCAGAGGGCCGGGGTTTGAGGAGTCAAAAGTCCCTAGAAAAATTGGCGAAAATAGTAGGGTATATCCCATATCTATCATATACAAAGTACCGATCATGGGTCGCGCCTGTTTTTAGGCTTTTCGGCCTTCTACAGGTTAAGACAAATGTATAAACTCCCCGATTCCTACCCATTTGTGGTCCGAAATACCATCAATAACAGGTTTCCTGTTATTATTCATCCTAATTTGGACTACAATTACGGCCATCGATCTTTCTTAAAATGGTCAATTAACCAAGAAATTCGTAACAATCCTCTCGTGGGCATTTTCGAGAACGAAAATTACGTCATTTACGCCGTCAGAGGGCGGCTACGTAAACCACCGTTAATACAACCATAATTAGCAATACGCGTAATGGATTGGGAAGAGAGAAGAAACGTTTATAAACCCGGATCGTACAAATATCAAGCTTTGCTGCGCTCTATTTTGCCCATCCTGCAGTTCATAAACTACAGATTTATACACATATAAGGCATGGATTAAAGTTATAAGCACAAAATTGCTTATGAAGCTGGAACGGATTAAATTAATTGACTACTTTCGAGGGAAAGCTGCGGAGGTTGGTTCATCGGAAATTATAGAGTGAAGGAAAAAACAACTCCCAGTTTTTTTGTTTTTCATTCTTTTTGAATTCCAGACAAAGAATAGTTCGTCGTTTATAATTTTGCAGAGGTGGAGGAGAGAAGATTTATTCGAGAAAATCTAACGAGTCTCTGGGAACAGACGGTTCAACGATGTGAGTGGAAAACAAAAGGGTTAAGAAAATTGTAGGGTGGACGTGTAGAAATTTCTCGATGAGCAGAGAAAGTGGTGCACCAAAGAGAGAAAGAGCATGGAACACCGAGGCAATGATCGATCGATAAGTTAACCCGGTGTTTCTGGAGTTTAGTTATGCATCTCGAAAATCCCATATATCTCGTATAATTCAACGTTGCACGAACGATTGTCGACGATGGAAAATGTGCATGGTACAGATAGCAATGGAGAGCGTACGAAGTGTGAATAACAGACTCGAATTACATCAAACTTGTGCTGTTTCAGCGTTCATTGTAATCGTACATTTTGTACACATCGTACATTGTATACAATCGAAACTCTCAGTCTATCATATTCTTTCTCTATAATACAATAACGAAAACTGAGAGACATTTTTACCTCTCGAATTCGTGCCTCTTGAAATTACAAATTTATATAAATTTTTTGATTTTTTTAATTAAAAATCTGCTCCTCTCTCACCTTTTCATCTCCGATAATTATTTTGGAAATGGTACACAAAAAAAATGGTTTTTTGGTTTTCTTAAGAAAGTAAATTTCATTTTTTAATATTTACCCAATTTTAGTGAAGCTCAACTAGATTTGCGGCACTTTTTTCCATATTTTTTGTTCAACACGATCAATTGTCAATAAACTGAAGTTTTTGGCCATTTTTGTTCGTACCCAATTCGACTGTACATCTTTATCCGCATGACAGAAAAAAACTCCGAGCGTTAATGTAACTTACAAAAGCTTTAGAATGAAAGAAAAAAAGAGGATGCTGAGTGATTGAAAAAAGAAATAAAAAATTGTGTGTAGAACTCGCGCCAAGTGTATCCGTCCTCTGTGCTAGAAAGAGTTATATAAAAAAAAAAGAAAAAAGAAAGACAACTACAAACAGTAGGTAACAAAACAAAACCAAAATGCTGTATACTTTGTACATATCTGTACTAAAAGACAAACCTTAACAAAAGAACATAAAGCACTCTTGTTCGCGGACGAGCGTGTCCCCCCTCGTTCTCCTGCAGCGACGATGAGTGTCTTTCTCTTCCGTTCACTCTTCCATCTCTCTATCGATTAATTAGTAAATCGAATGATTTACTTTGAGTGGATTTATCGATCGGTTGAGACACGTGGCAACAAACGGGATTCGGACACGCTCGAAGCCGCATACCTTGTACCTATAATTGAACATTTTAAGGATTCACTGGTAGAGTAAAGTCGTGTAGAATTTAATTGATAATATTGTTTCTGAAACCTTTACACGAACGAGATAAAATAATTATCCTTTTCTCAAATCACGCCCCGCTTCATTAACTATGTATTATCATGTTTTATGAAGTGATTTATTTTTGTGATAATCAGTTTTTTGAACGTAAGCCCTACAACGGATTTGAAAACGATCCCAATCTTCTCTTTAGCATAAAATGTTCCTCGGATGCGATAATGAGGTTTAATTATACACCATTTTTTTCGTTTTTTTATAACGAAGGGAACTGTGTGAAATAAAGTCGCGTTTGATGATTATTTAATGATAAAAACTCTATAAAACGAACAAAAAAAAGTTTTGAAAAAATGCAAAATAGAAGTTTTTTACTAAACAAATTGGGGTCGTTTGTGACCCCGTTGTAAGGATCTAGATTTAATCGATTCAAAAAATCATAATTTATCTTGTTCCGCGTTAACAGCTGTAATTGGATGAGAAATTAGTAATTTTATTTATCTAAAGACTCCGTCAAGACTTTTCGACCAGTTTATTCTTAATTGAATAATTGCACAAACATCTTTAGAAAACTTGAATACTTTTATTCTACAAACACAAACACAAACATATACAGGAATAAACAACACGTCCTGCTTGTACAATCTAAATAATTATCATTCATTGTGCGATTAAATATTATCATTTTTATTATTATTTAATTAATTAATTCATCGATGATCGTTGTTATGACATGGACCTTACGGATATAATCGTATAAACGTATAAAACATCTCTCGTAAATACAGAAACAAAGTGATATCATATGTCGTCGGTATTTTCTCAAACGCGCTTGTACACACGCAACATTTCGGCACAAAACCAAAGGAAATTTCTGAGGGAAAACAAATATAAATCGACACGAAAAAACACGAATATATGCAAACGATTGTTCTATAGCATATTAATCAATCTAAGAATCAATAACAATAATCGTCGTTGTCGTCGTCACGTAATTGCTATTAAGACTTTCGATTTCGTTAATGTGCTAATTTAACTCGTTTTGTTTCATTATTTTTCTTCATGTATCAAAATATTATCAATTCATTCGTATTATCGTATAAGAAAAATAGTAATCGCACGTGCTGTGACGAGGCGCTTTTACGGCAACTGACAATCGCACAGGTTTCATTACCGTATAGATGTGTAATAAATTTTGAGAGATTAGGCCAATCATTGGCGTCCACGTGAAACGTCTCAACATATTGATAATTATTTCATTTATAATTTAGTCACTAAGCTCTTTTAGCCAAATTTCATAAATTTAGTCGAGTTTTTGTATGATTGCTTCTTTTGATCGTTCAACCATTGCTATTTTTTCAATGTCATTCAATAAATGTAACAAAATAACATTTATTTAGTAATCCTCGTTAAGAACTTGAGAGTTCGTAATAAACTGAAAGCGACACGTTTTATCTAATCGCTAGATGTTGAAAAAAAAAAGTATACGTTTTGTGCACGTTAAATTTTAATCAAAATTTTCGTTGATCCTGATGAAATTTGTCAAATTGTGAATTTTTTAAATCGTATTAACCTGACAATTGCGTAATTTTATTATTTCGTGTCTTATATAATATATAGAAAGTAGCAAAAAGATTATGGATGTCAATTGACAAAGTAACCTTGCGAGTGAGAAATAATTGAAAAAAGAAAACAGAACAAACAAAACTTTAATTGCAAGAAAAAAGCAAGACGGAAATAAAATACGCAAAAGGATAAAGTCGTGCTATACCAGCAGGTACCTGTGTTTCCGGATGCTGAACAACTTCTTTCCATTCTTTTTGTACACGTAAAAAAACCAGAAAAATATAGATAATTTTGAGTCAAGTCGAGAAATGAAGATCGATAAAAATTTGAAAAACTTACCATTTTGCTACGTCACTAAACAATTTTACGCAATTATATAGACCTTTCAAAATGGTGTGAGATCGAAATTGATGTTCTTTTGACCTCCAGCGAGCTTAAGTGGATAAACACGAAATGATTATTCATTGTGACGTCATTCCAAAGTAGAAGTGTGTGTGTGTGTGTGTGTGTGCATTTTTAAGAGCTTTTTAATTCTTGAGAAAGTTGAATAAAACTACGATGTTAATATATAAATGTATAACAGAATGTTTAAAAAAATCGACGTTCTTTCACGAGCTCCTGACATCAAGAATGTTAGTTTTTTTATACTGATACATTTTTTTGGCATATTTTTGAGGTTTAAGGTTCAGCATATAATTTATGAACAATTTAGTGCCCTACAGGAATAAACATCATTCAAAATTCCTATATGGAAAGATATTTAGGCGGAAACAAATATTATTTTAATTTGAAAGGGCGCAATGTGCTATGCACAGATCGAAGACACATTAATAGAAGGATTTTTAGGCAAAAACAATTTTTTTTTTCGTAGTGGCTCGATAAAATAAAACAAAATGTCGAGTTTTTTTAACCAGCATCGCAGAAAAATTGATACATCTTCGTTTTTTTGATCATTGTAAGAAAAAATATCTACAAAATTGTAGAAAAATACAACAATAGAGGAGCCACTTTATTCGTTACGATCTCTCTCGATGTTTTGCTTGAAATTACACAGAAAATAGATGGAAACTAGCGATTACTACACGTTTCCTTGGCGAATTTATCTTTGTCTCGTGCCACGAGGTGCCACTCCTTTTCGCCTAAAAAAACGAAACCCTTCAGTTTCCATTGAAAATTATCTGCTTCTAATTTTTTCATCTTGTAACCGAATCTTCTTTTTAGTGTATAAAAAAAAGATTTATCTTACTTCTTTTCTTTAAAAAAAAAAAGAAGATTTTTCTTTTTCTTAAAAAATATACCAATAAATAAAATTCCGCGATTCAATTGTCCAACCGAGTCAAGATAAATTTGCGAGGATTCAAAAGACATTTACAAATCGTCCAGCTTCGTTTGGAAACTCCTCAACGTTTGGCTCGGATCGCAAAATAGTGCAAAGAATGAAAAAAAACCTCTTTGTAATTTCCACTCGATTCTCATAGTAACTGATAGGGATTATTTGAGACTTGAACCATTGAAGAATAATGCGAGTCTCTTTATTGAGATATGCAACTGCCAGTCAAGAGAGCGAAAGCTCCAAAAGGTCGTATTCACAGTGAGCGGGAAGAATAGGGAAATCGTTTTGCTCCATAATGCAAATATTGAAAGTCATTCCGGGACGAGGAACGAGACGAAAAGATTCCACCTTTTCTCTCAAATCCTTTCCGACATATACAGGGTGTCCGGATAGTAATTAGAAAAAACGTTTTTGAAAGCAAATCAACAAATAGTTTAGTATCGTCGTCTTCTCCTTTAGTTTAACTAAATTGAAACGAGATTCAAATTGAAAATATTTTGTTTCAAATTCCAATGTGTCGTAACTTTATTCGATTCGAATGTTTTTTCAGTTAAAATTTCAAGCAAGTCTTACGTTGAAAGTTTAAGTAAGCCTGAAATTTTCCGACAAAAATGTTGATTTTCGTTAAGGGGGGACCGCGGCGAAATTTCCAAATCGTCGAGGTCTTTCCCGATTATTCTAAATCTTTGGTCGTGTGTTTCTACTATCTAAAAACTAAGATATAACTGTTAGAACCGTCTCGCCGAACGGGTATTTCCGCTCCAGAACGAAAAAACATGAAAAAATGATTGAGACACCTAGGTTTTTGTCGTTGACAATCGCAAATTTTTTAACACGTTTTGGTAAGTATTATGAACAAAAATAAGTATCCGTTTTATCATCCAATCATTTTTCGGAGAATTACATTTTTTTCTTCGTTTATTTGATTTTTTTTTTTTAATCTAATATCCTACAGTTCATGAATTGCTTTTACAGTCAATTAAATGACTTTAAGTTTGATTAATTCTTATCATTGTTTTCAAATATTTATTTTCAAATTTGAACCATTTCAAAACTAATGTCGATTGTCATTATTCTTACACTACAGATCTCGTTATTAAAATCAATAATATTTAATCTATGTAGTTATATACTGCTAATTCGTTCGTATAAGTTATTCGTCACGTAACAATCCCGTAATGTTAATATTCAATTGGATTTTTTCGATTTACAGATCTAGAATTTGATTTTTCGGAAATAGGTAATGACTTTTTTCGGTATTAGATTTAAAAACAAAGTAAATAAAAAAATTAACGAAAAAAATTGCAATTCTACGTAAAATGGTTGGATGATAAAACGGATATTTATTTTTGTTCGTAATACTTACAGAAATGTGTGAAAAAATTTGCAATTGTCAACGACAAAAATCAAGACACTTGAATCAACTTTTCGTCTTTTCTTATTCTGGACCGGAAATACGGTTTGGCGGAGCGGTTTTTCCAGTTATTTCTTAGTTTTAAAATAGTAGCAAGATTCACCTAAAGTTTTAGCATAATCGGAAAAGACCTCAACGACTTAAAAATTTCAGCGAGGTCCTCCCTTAAAAGATTTCAATTACATTGAGACCCCGATTTAAGGGCTTACATACTACATCTAGAGGTGCCAAAAATAGGGTCAATTTCAATAATTTTTTTCATACTGAAAAAATGTTTCTATTGAAATAACTGTTTGTATTTTTAAAGAAAAACATTGTTGTGAACGAAAGCGGAAAATTTTATTGAAAAAAATTAATCGGATGGGTTGTGGTTGTAATTTTTGAAAAACAGTTTTTTGCAAAATGCTATTTGCGGTAACTGCGATTCCGAGTGTACGCTTTAATCCAAAAAAAAAAAAAACAAAATTTTTTGTTTAAAGTCGACAAAAAAATACAGTATTTGTCGAGGCTGAATTTTTTTCATGCATTTTTCGCAAAATAGCAGAGGTTTGAATCGTGAAGTCGGAATTTTCCCAAAATGTTTTTTCTTTTTTTACTTGTAAAACAAAAATTATGATGTTTAAAAGAGAAATCACTCGACAAAGACCAGACGATTGTGCAAAGGTCCACTGTACTAAATTTCATCCAAATCGGTCGTTTAGTTTTCGACATAGAATGGTTACCGTTTTCAAAAACACCATTTTGAAAAAAAAAAAGCATTTTGGTGTTTAAGCATCTGTCAAATGAAGATTAAATTTTTTTCTCATAGCTGCAGCATGTTATCGAATCCCAGGAAATTTTTAGAAATTACATATAAAGGGTGACATCATCGAAAAATAATGTTTTTGAAAAATCGAGTTTTTTTACCTCTCTAGGTGTGTGTAAGCCCTTTTAAGGAACGGCGGCAGGACCGTCTCCGCATCGCACTTGTAACAAATCGGGGTTGCGCACGGTTCGTCTTTCCGTCTTTACGCACCTGACGCAAGGCCGGATTGGACCGGATGCTTCCCCCACCGAGCGCAGACTGATCGATATTCAGCGCATTGTGGGAGAAATTTCATCAAACGGGGTCCCTTAAATCGGGGTCGCAGTCTACTTTGAAATTTAGTAAATTCTTTTTAATTATTCTGCAATTCAAGAATAAATTATCCTTTTGTTTTTATAAAAAATGTCATTCTTTGACGAAGAGAAAATTCGTTGCTTAAAGATTCTATTTTTTATTTTAACGAAACAAAATTCTAGAACCATCAAACAGTACAATTATTTCAAAACTCGTACGACGTACCGCACTCACATTTCCGACACTCTGTGTCTATTCTATGTCTATGTATGCAGGCATTTCACGACGAATCCCGATTTCTCGAAGCTTCCTTTTTAATTAATTCTCATTAACAGTCAGGAAATTCTAAGCTCTTCTGCACGTGGTAGAGAGTAAAATTACTTGGAACGATTTTTGTAATTTAATGCAATTTCAGTATCTCCCTCACATCGAGAAAAAAGAAATATTCTGTAAAAAAAACCTCGAAATTTAACAAATTTAAAAGTTAAATGTTTACTACAAGCGGATTTAAAAAAAATGTATTGATTTCCCTTGTTCGACCTGTCGATTTTCTCAAAACACGTTACACTCAATTTTGTTTTTATCTTGTTGATTTTCGAGCCTGAAAGACTCATTTTAGACATATCGGTATGAAAAAAATTCGACGTAATGAAGTATCGTGATGAAGAAATGATTTTTTCAGTAGAAACAACGACAGAGATCGATACAACAGAGCCAGCACGCTTAAACATTCGATTTTAATAGAATTGGCAATTTAGCGGAAGAAAGAGAAAATTCAAAGACAAGCATAGAAAAAAAAGCAAATGATGATGCATTATGATGTAATAAAGAGTGTATAGTATCAAAACACTCGTCTGTAACAGGGTAAACGTACATTTAGTTTTGTTTCATTCTAAATACTTACGATTAATATTATTATCATCATTATTCATATTATTTTTACGATATAATTAATGATTCGATTAAATCATCGTGCAGATCCATACCTCGTCGAGAGCCTAAATAATATTATAACAAAGAGAACGCGAGATATAATCGTTGTCGATTAATCTGTAAATCGAGAGGAAAAAGAATCGCATCGGAAAATTGTAATCAACAAAAGATAACGTGTATCTTTTCGCAACAAAGTCGAATATATTGGTTTTCATATTTGCTATTTTGTAAGAGTAGTGAAACGGTGAACGAAACTAGAGAATTGTTTTATCAAGAAATTAGTTTTTCCGGAGACGTCATGTCAAAACAAATGTTTATTTTTGAACTCGAAACTGCGTATCAAATGAGTTTTGAACTGCAGTATACAAAGTGCAAACGACAATGAACAAATCGACAACAATAATCCAATGGTCCTGAATGTTTATAATTCCGCACGCTGGAGGAACGCTTGGACTATAAATATGAATCAATAACGTACGAATATCTCACGCACGATCAAAAGTTATATACAGAAAAACAGTCGAAACGCTGTATACTAGTCGAACGTAAACTTTTTTACATCTTCATTCTCGTTCTTTTCGTTTCCAGCTTACATTTTGATATTATTGTTCTATTATTTATTTTCCTTGTTGACTGTTCGATGATATATGAGTCAACAAAAAAAGAAATACTCAAACTTGCTGCATACGAAACGAATCCACCGGTTTAATTTTTCGAAATAAATTTATTAAATTGCCATAAATAGTACAGTATCGAAGATACGAAGAATTTGATGTTTTGCGACAACGATTTATAGAAGTTCGTTAAAAGTTTTACAGCATGTTTTGTTGAGAGTTTGCTCAGACGAAAACTGCATGTTCGCCGTCACACTGATTGGGTCGAAGTTCTATCAGATTTCATGAATTATGTGGATCATTTAATTGCAACTTATCCGTAGGAAGTCTGGCTTTTTGAACGGTGTGTTTAAAAATAATGTAATTCTTTTTCGATGTTGTAATGCGAAGCTATAGTTCGAACGACGTCACATTACGATCGACAATTTGAGAAGGAACAAGAACAAAATTGTAAAAAGTTGGCAGTCATTTCACACGTACGAGATATATACGAAAAGTCTCTACATTAGCACGAAAGAAGTGATAAATGAATATTGTAATTTGTGAACATAATAAATGCGATAAATATTATTGTAATTTTGAGAAATGTAACATATTCATATTTCATTTTATTCTCTACGCAATGTTTATAGGGTGTATAAAAATATGTAGCCTCATAGTTGTCAACTTCCTGAATTAATTGTAACTCGCATCGTCCGAAACAAAAAAATAATATATACATATATTATATATACAAATGAAACAAACACACGCATACATATGTACGAAAAAGAAACAACAATGAAAAAACATATTTCACACGAGCTCGAAAAAACAAAACATTTTTTTTTCGTCGCGCGACAAATCGCACACGCGTATAACCACTACAAAAAAAAAAAAAAACATGTATTACTTAAACCATCTGTGGGTCTGCCTCGTCTTTTATAAAGTTCTTGCTATATTCAACCTACATGCCTATCGTGTTTTATTTCTTATACTTCCTGCAACCTTATCACAGACAATAATCTGCTTTTTATCCAGAAAGATCAGCTATGGAAGAGAGGTTGACATGCCGCGCAAAAAAAAATCAGTCTCGGCGGAACGTCTCGCCAGGAGTCTCGGCGGGCCATCGCGCCAAGAGTCTTGCTGAGAACGGTTTGCGGTACTTTTTTTAAATTCTTCCCAAGAGTCTCGCTGAGGCTCTTTTCAAGTCTTTTCTAAAGTCTTTGTCGACAATCTCGCCGAAACTCTGCGAGATTTGCCGAAACGTTTTTTTTCTCTCTTTACATTGATTGATGGTGATAATTAATGACATTGGATGTTAACATTTTTTTAAAATCATTTCAAGGCCTTAGACAAGACAAGGTGCATTGGTTGCAACGTCTTTGGTCTTTGGAAACAGACCATAACCTGTGATTTGATAATATTGAGTCGAAATCCTAACGAGACTATATAGAAATCGGGCGGACTATCCGTGGACGCGAAAGAACGCCACCTGTCGAGTAAAATTGGAAGCTCTGCATACTTTTGTTTTTTCGGCCGGTAGGCGGCATCGAGCTGTTGCCGTTCGCGTCCTCGTATAGCCTACTCAATTCTTATATAGTCCAGTCAGGGTTCTATCTCGATATAAAAAATCTCGTCGCTGATCGCGTTATTTCATCTTATTCCAATCAATACCAACATTTTGTCTTGCCTGAAATAATCGAGAATGTTTTTTCTATCTCTTAATCTTTAAACTGTGTATAGATTATGCAATATATCGCAGCGATTCTCAAAAATTCGCACCATGAATCTCGGATAGATTTTTCTATCCAAGATTCATAGTTAAATAGAAAGTATCGGAAAGAATTTAGGAGAGTCTCGGAAAGAGTCTCGGCGAGACTGTCGAAAAAAAAATTCAAAAAGTGTTGGAAAGAGTCTCGGCGAGATTCGTTAATAATTCATAAGTCTTGGAAAGAGTCTCGGTGAGATGCTCGAAATCAATTCAAAAGAGTCCCGGAAAGCAGAGCATGCGGGACTCTCGGCGAGCGTCTCGGGGAGACTACTTTTTTTTTTGCGCGGGTGGGAATTCGGAAAAGAATCTTGTAAATTCTCAGACTAAGCTCTAAAAATTTTTTGCCAAACAAATCGTTACACGTTACAAATGCAGCGAGTTTCGTGCGATGCGGAGACGTTTAGTGTGCTTGGTTATATCGAAATATCACAAAATAATTATCGGTCTTATCAGTAAAGCGTAACGAGAATATCAATCGATACAAATTTTGATCATCTCTGGGAGTAATTAATCTCTTCACTTTGCCATCAATATTGGCATAAAATTATTGATAATAATTTGCCCGAAAATATCAACTGCCGCCTTCGCAATCGTACAAATAATTAATCTCTATTCTTTCTCAATGGAAACTCATGCACCAACATTGCACGTTTCTTGGATTCTGGTGAAAACTGCCCTCTCTAAATACGTGGACGTTTAAAGATTTTATGAAAATGATTCAGTGTGAAAATTTACATAATTTATCATTATTTGTGATAAAGAGGCAGCCCGAAAAGAGAATCGACGAAAAGCAGGACATTTCCTGCTTCTTCCTCGTGAACAAGGTGTGGTTAATGCTGAGAGAAACGGAAGGGAATCAAAGTTTTTGAAATCAAGTTTCTACGCAGTATGAACAAGTTTCTTCACACTCGCTGTCTCACTTTCTCTCTGTTTCTGATGCTCGCTGACTCGAACAATCGAAATGCGTTATAACTCGAAGAAATTTATCACCGACAAGAACAAAATGTAAATGCTGCAAAATCGTTGAATGTTGATACATAATTTATTGTCAACCTTTTCCGCTGAAGCTCGTTTGCTCATATTGTGTATTTCTCGCATATTTATATCTCGTTCCTCCCACTTTTGTTACTTTAAAGTTATTTACGATTCGTATTCTATTGTGGAAAATACGCAAATGTAATGAAATTACCTTATCATCGGTGTTGCATCGTTAGAACTCAAACAAAAATGTCTTATTTATTGATTATTTAAAAAAAAAAAAAAAAAAAAAATTGAAAACGTTCCAATTTCTCTCGCAAATTTAGTTTTTAAGTTTCAAAAAGAATCGTTCGATTAGCGTATGTAGCAAACACTGCATTTAAATTTGAGGCTCTGATAAATAAAAAAGGGAATTTCGTTTAGTTCCTACGATGCAAACTTCAACATCATTATTGATTATCTTCGAATTATAATAATTTTCAATGCAAAATTTTCAAAGACTTGACATCGCATTCAAGTACCTTAATCCTTTAACGGAGTCATCCCATGTGACAGCTATTTTTTTTCGTTTTTTTTTGGGATTTTTTTTTTGATAAACCATTAAAACACACTATCTTTGAATTTTTACCACACATTTATTAACACTTTTACAGTCCCTCAGAATTTTATCAATCAAAAATAACGAGCTGAATCAACTTTACACCGTTTGGAAGACATTCATGCGTTGGTTGACGGCTGCCATGATTCCGGAGGTTTTGCTCATCTAAAATCAAAAGATCAAACGGCATTTTAATTTGTAGACCTGAGGCTATCGCTGGAACTAGAATAAAGTAAAAATATCGAAAATTGAATTTTTGGCACGGTTTTAAATGTTAAGTTCCGAGTTTCGTCGTTTTTTTCGACTTTTAAAATCGTGCCAAAAATTCAATTTTTGATATTTTTACTTTACTCTAGTTCCAGCGATAGTCTCAGGTCTACAAATTAAAATGCCGTTTGATTTTTTGATTTCAGATGAGCAAAACCTCCGGAATCATGGTAGCCGTCAACCAATACATGAGTATCTTCCGAACGGTGTAAAATCGATTCAACTCGTTATTTTTGTTTGATAAAATTCTGAGGGGCTGTAAAAATGTTAATAAGTGTGTGGTACAAAATTCAAAGATATTGTGTTTTAATGGTTCATCAAAAAAAATTCCCAAAAGAGCGAAAAAAAATAGCTGTCACATGGGATGACCCCGTTAACGTAGTAAAGGCTGCATAGGGGTGCAAACGACCCTAGTATCTTCGAACTATTGCCAAGTTAAAAGTAATGAATATAGAGGTTTGAAAAAAATTGCGTATTATTTTCAAACATTTCTTACTCAGATAGAAGACTTCGTTTATGGAAAAAATTATATAAAAATGATGAAATGTCCTGAGACCGGCTGTTTCAGACTCAAACTTCACCTGCGGTATTTTAGAACGACTATAATATTCTCTTCAGCATAAAATGTTTCTCGTATGCGATAATAAGGTTTAATTGTGCACCGTTCTCTTTGTTTTTTGACAATTAATAGAATGGTCTATGATAAAGTCATATTTGATGAACATATATAATGATCAAAACTCTGTAAAACGAAAATGTTTCGAAAAATGCAAAAAAATAAATTTTATACTAAAAAAATTGGGGTCGTTTCGACCCCGTTGTAGAGCCGTTGTAGACCGTTTTCTCCAACGTTAATGAAAGTTCAGACTCAATTCCGTCTATGTCAAAACAGCATTAAAAAAATTTAGCCAAATTCAAGCAACATTGGAAAAAATGGACGTAATGGTTGAGCTGCTAAACGTGAAAACAAGAATAATCTCAGTCCGAATAATTGCAGATATATTCAAAATCGGGGGGAGGTTGTCATTAGTTCGTGAAATGCATAAATCATTGTAGCGTCAATTTCCTGGAAGGTAAGTGAAATGGCGATATATTCCTCAATTGGGACGCGGAGGGGGGCTGGAGAGCGAAGAGGATTTTCGCAGACAGGTGTCATCGTTACTATTCATGGAACAGTCAATCGCATTTCAATTCATACACGTCATCGTGTCCGAAACTGGTCAAGATAAATGGACATGATCAGAAACGTTCCATCAAACGTGTTATATACGTAGATTTATGTAAACATAAACCGTATGGTTCGTTTTTAATAACTTGTGCATTTAAATTTTATGTTGATCGAAAAGCTCGTTATGGCCTAGTGCGTTTGGCCCGGCCTCTTTTCTTTCAATCGATATTTTTTTTGCCAAAGAAGTTCACTTACATTCTTAATTATCACGTTGTCAATTATTGATTTTGTTTTTTCCAACTCACTTTTTCAACTGTGGGGCCCTTCAAAGTGACAGACTAAAAATACAGTCGGCGCTCACACTTCTGACATCGCTAGCAAGGTCCGTGGATTGGTAGCATTGCATTAGTAAGGTCGCTTCTCAAAGGCGGACGACATTTTGGATCCAAGGAGGTTGTTAATCATATCGGTGTATCGGTGTGCGTTTGTGTGTGTTAGTATCGGTGTGTGTTTGTGTTCGTAACTGTCGGTGACCTATAGATATACTGGCATGAGTATTCCGCCATTTTGGACCGCGTATAGAAGAAATGTATGAGAAGACCTTACTAATGCAATGCTACCAATCTACGGACTTTGGTTCCCTAGTTCAAACCATTCTGTAATTTCAACTCCGTCCGTTCCTATTTGCCAACTTTTCCTAACCCCCGACTGCGACACTTGGAATTATTTATTCTCTCATTCGTTTCGCATTCTGTTTGTCTCTGCGATGCTTGTGTGTACTGTGTCAGTGGTGTTGACAGTGGGGATAAAGGAGAAGACGAAATTACGGGATGGTCGGTCTGTCGGGTTGAGGATCACCGCGTGTGTATTATTACTATTATTCTTTTTATATTTTGCGGCAATGTTCAAGTATGAATTCTTTTATTTCTTTTCTGTGCTCAATGGCAGTTTTGAAAGAATTAACGGTTTTGTCACGAAAGCCTCTTTCAGACGACGCTATTTTTCGTGCCAGATATAGCATGCGTGTGCGTACTTTTACTAAAGTAAATCACGCATGCTGCTATCTAGCACGAAAAATAGCATCATGTGCAAGGGGCTTAAGGATGTATGCCCAGCCAAATCCGCAGTACATCTATTTGTTTTTTTAAATAGATCATTATATAAGATATCAATGATAAATATGTTTTTTATTAATTAATACTAATTATACATAACAAATCAACCCGATGAAAGTTACAGTTATTAACTTTGAGAAAAATTAGTTCTTCATTTGACTATTTTTTACTGGAGCTGATGTCCGTTCTATCAACCAATCAAAAAATTCCGTTTATATATCGAGAAAATTTGGCAACAGTGCCGAAAAGTGTGTCGTTTGACAGCTAGTTTCCTAACCTAATACATTGTTTAATTGCGAAAGCGTAGATGGAAGGCCGAGAATCACAAAAAATTGTAGAGTAATTTGAACAAATTATTCAAGAGCTCAAACGTTTCACGAAAAATGAAGATTTGAACAACAACGAGAAGACTTTTTGCGAATTAAACAGCGACACTGAAAAAAATGAAAATAACTGTGAAGAACTCGAGGAACGTGATTCCGATGATTTCGACGTTTACGAATATGCAAATTATTATATTTAATTTTAATATTTAAACATTATTGATATGCACTAATTAATTTTTATTTTTTATAAATAAATATGTTTCGTTTCCAGAATCATGCATTTTTTTTATACTTTCTTTTCCCTTCCTGGTATTTTGATTGATCTAAATTCATAAAGAAAATATTTTGGTTAATTTATTTATATAGCTCATGTTTATCTTGGATTATATATTTGCATTGACATTTCATAATTAGATCACGCTTGTTTTTATTTTCTCTCACTACTGCTGTACACTCGGTTCGTACTGCCCGCGCGTGCAACGTTGCCATATTTTCATGTTTCGCACATTTAACATGGCGGCTGCAGTAGTAGCAGTTTTCGCACATGACCCAAAACGACTCTACTTTTTTTTGAGATTTTTGAACAAATACGACGGTGACATCGGGTTTTTTTTTCTTTAAATAGTAAAAAAAAATAAAGTTTCTAATAATATTTTTTTTAATCTGTACGCTTATATATCACGGGCTTTATTTTCTTATTTTCTTTCAAATTAGGCTACTTACACTACGATTAACATGCGTTTTAATGGGACTGAAAAAATCAATTTACGTAATGACTATACGGTGAAGTCTAATTATTTTTTTTCTAATCGACGCAGCATCGTTCACTCTACAATATATTTTAAATTTGAAGGTCAAACTTAAATTGTATATTTTGGGCATACATCCTTAAAGTACGAATTAGTTCCTCGGGGTCAAAAAAGAGTTATTTTAATTTATTTTACCCACAGCCATTCTGATTTGTGTCGAATATTCATATTTTTCATTTTTGTTGATTCTAATGTGCAACAATTGTGGTAAATAATTAGTTTACAGAAATAAGAACTGACGAATTAGATTCTCAATGATTCGGGAGTTAAAGAAAAGTAAGGTTAGGTTTGCCGATCGTATCAGCCAGGGAGACTAGAGTAAAGGATGGACACAGCGTGCTTTAGAAATGTACATGAAATCCCAGCCTGAAGCGGCAGCGCTGTATCGGTACAGATCCTATTAGATCAGACATACTGTTACTACTTATTTCCTAACCTCGATTTTTCAAAATACGTGCAGTGTCTATGTTTACGTCAGGGAGTTTACGTGTACCAAAATTTTTTTTTATTAATGTACTGAGCTTCGATCTTGGAAGGAAATGAAATGTGAACATTTGATATTGTTTTATTCTACCAGAGCCATCAGTACAATTTTTTTTTTTTTATCATTCATTTTGTAAATACTGGAAATAAAGTTATGTTTATCTGGCTCAATGGCCATTTTTATGTCGTAAATACTGATGGCATTAAATTTTTTTTATTCAGCATGAAAACGACGCGGGTATCACAGAAAACACCACATGAAAAAATCTGCCAATCTTGAAAGGTGATCGGAATTCCGGATCAAAATGCATGTAACAATTTGAGATTGTTAACACAAAATGTTGTTTGCAAAATTTAACCGTTCCACACATGAGACGAAACCACGCACTGAAGATAATAAATAGTCTTTTTAACCTCCAATATCCTGTCCAATATACTGGGATTTGGGTTAGAGGCTTTTTTTCTATTGCGCAAGGACGAAACGGTCACTTTCACCGTGTGGACTAATTTTATTACTATACGTGTAGGATCTGTACACCTGGTGGCACAACTAAGAACTAATTCAAGACGGGATTTTGAGGACGCCGTTACTACTTATTTTCGTATGCCTTGTCCACTCCTCTCTAGTCTCCCTGGATTAGCTTTTATGCGCGACCATGTCAAATCTGTCGGCGCTATCCCCTTTTTGACCGGAAATTGAAACTTTTTTGTAATATCGTGCTTTAAACTACGTGGTGAGGTATGACTTTTTGATTTTTTACAATATTTTTAAATGTTCAATCTATCAGAATCCAGTTTTTCAACGGCTAACCGCGGATTTTGAAACAGAAAAACCGTCTTCATGAGAGCATTTCAGTAAATGCTCGATTTTGCAATTTTATTACGAAAAAACAAGTTGATCAATATAGCCTAAATTTTGGCAATAGGAGCATAAAAAATCCGTCGAAATCATATAAAAATTTCAAGTCCGAATCTTGGATTTGACCTCATGATTGTACTTCCTTAACACTAATTTCGACCGAATACGTTAACTTTTCTGATCGTATTTTATATTCTGTCGTCCGCCTTTAAAATTTTTCTATCATTTTCGGAATTGTTTACGCAACGCTAAAAGAATCGGTCCCGCCATCTGGGTTATAGAAGCAGAGCACTGAATATTTTTGCGCGTGATTTGAATTGTGAAATATAAAAAAAAATGTTAATTTCAGTAAATGAATCTATCGATGTTATTAATTATTTATCACAACATTAATGGGCATGAACGTTACAAAACGTTATAAAAACATGTTTGTAAAGCTTTATACGGGGTTAAAAAATTCAAGATTGCATATTTTGACAATGTATCATGTATATCGACGAAAAAGCGAAGAAAAAAAATCAATCAGTTGTCTGCTATAATATACAAGAACACTTGAATCAAGGCCATTACGCTTGCGCAAATATCCGATTATTATGACGACAACGGTTATGAAATTATATTGACTGTGACTGTGCAAAACTCGAGTATATATTATAGCCTTGTTTAGCGGCTGGGTGACAGGAAGTAGAGAAATGTCCATTATTATCAAAAGGACGTGTGCCCCACTTATTCAAGCGCGACTTACGCCCGTCTGTCTCCAAGAAGACATCATCCCGAAACATTCGATTTTAATTCACTAAATTATTATATCTCAAGATTGGCTGGACGGATCTACTTGCAACACAGACCAATAGAAAGAGAAAAATCGAAAAAAAATCGTAACCAATATTCAGATTATTTACTCAAAAGGTTCATCCGTGAGAGCGATTTAAAAACGCTATGACGTCATAAAATCGGCATATTCGCATATATAAGAGTGCGGCAGGGCTCGCGCTGGCTTTTTCTTTTAATACTTGGCGTCGAGCCGCTACCGCGTCTCTTGATGTCGGTATTGTCATTCTCGTCCACGAGAGAAGAAAAGCTGGTGGTGAGGGTCCGAAGTGTGCGAACAGTAGCGATCGCAAAGTACAAGGTCAGTTTCACGTCGCCGAGGATTATTATTACCTGATTATTATTATATGCATTAGTACTTTCGGTCACGAGCGCTGCAGTGGCAAAACCAGAAACTATAGCATCAACGTGTTTTGGGCACGCTGGAACTACAAATTGGCCTATGCTGCGTTCACTCCTTCTCTCTAGTCTCCCTGAGTACGGTTCAAGCCGCTTCCGACCATTCGTAAGGTCGGAAAGATATGGTTGATGTGGTTTTTTTTTCGTGAACGTGATTTCTCCGATATCGAAAGTCAAAATCGGAACATTGAGATTTCGCAAAATCGTCACCAAAACCTGTTAATTAAAAAAATACATCGATGTGTTTGCGATTCAAATAAATAAATCATAAATCGAACTATCACTATTTTACAAAGAGCGAGCACATAACCTTACAAGAAACTTCGGAGTGTGTATAATTGCAACACGTCTCGATCGCGTCATCTGCTCGATCGTAAAAACTATTGAAATATTCTAGAAAATTCATGAAAATTCAAGTGTCTACAGAATTAGAACTACCAGAAAAAAACAGCACGGTAAACTCTCAATATTTCGTATGTTCAGCGAAATAAAACCTGAACTCTGTTCTAATCACAGACGTATAAAAAAAGACGTTTCTGTAATTTGACCTGAAAAGTGATCAAATTTTAGATGATATGACAAAAAAGCGTTCGTTTCAATTCTATGTCATTAAAAAATTCTATGAAATTGTTCTGTGAAGCAGTGAGAAACTTGTTCTAGCAGAGCAACGAGTTTAAGATATAATTGGTGTTTTATAGACGTTAATGAACATTTAAAAAAAGAGGAAAGATATCAAAAAAGGGGCAAACATGAGTAACACTCTGGCCCAACGCTTGAGCAATCGCCGGTTGATAGTTGATGCACTCGCTCTCATGTTCGGAGTTGGAGCTTGGATCGGCGTTAATGGAATTTATGTACAATTGCCTTTATTAATCAATACTGCGCCTGAAGGATGGGGTTTACCAGCTCATATGGTCATGCTAGTTCAAATTGCTAATTTGGGACCAATTTTATACACTCTATACACAAAGTAAGTATTTCACGTGTAAGGTAAATATTACAGATCCATTTTACAAAATAATTTAGAATTTTTACTCAAAAATTTGTTTTGTCGATTGAAAAAATGGTAGAAGAATCATTAGCTAAACCTAATAATAGAATTCCAAAGCGTTTAAGTTTGAATATTACAATGTTGATAAATTAACATTGGAATATTTGGTAAATATTTAGAAAACGAGTTCCACCTCCAATCACTAATTTTTTAATATGTTAGCACGATCGGAGGTGGAGCCTGTTTTCTAAATATTTACTGAATATTCAAAATATTACAATGTTGGAATTTCGGAATTCTATAAATTTATCCTATGACACCACCATTTTTTTAAACCAGTTGCTACTATCGGGGATTTTTTTATGACCCAGGTAACTTGATACGGTTAATAAATCTTGAAAAAATTAGTATGTTTTTACATACTTTTTTTTTTTAATTAAAAAGATTTGTTTTACTGCAGTCAAACTCTGTTTTTAGTCCGACTGTGGCAGAACAAACCAATGAACTGCAACAAACAGTGCAAAAAAGGAGGTTTCAAATCTGTTGAAAAGGAAGCTTTTGAGCCTGGATTGAAATGGTCCAATGGTAGTAACCGAGGATTAGGAGACGATATTTCTAATAATATTGTGTTTTATAGAGTTTTTGTACATAAGAAACCCTAAATGTTCCCAACTGCTTCTTCAGTTATAACTATGAACAAGATTTATTTTGTTGATATTAATCAAATGCACATGCTTCAACAAGTTTTGTTATTATTATTATTTTTTTTCATTGCTTATTTGTATTCATTAAATTTATTTACAGTACCACGAATCAGGTTATGAGGGTGTGTACTCATTTTCCGTACTGTTTCTACCAGTGAATTTACCACTTGATTTGGCACATTAATACAGAACACGAATAGAATTTTTTTCCATTCCAGTCTCTTACCTTTGTATCCTTAGAACTTATGTCCAATTTTTTTTACCTTCCAACGCATTACTGGGGTCGTTTTTAACCCCATGCTATTTTTTGCCATAAAATCGTTTTATAGAGATAAAGAGACTTGCCACCATATGAATCTCTTCGTTTTTTAATGACGAACAGTATGATATGCGATAAATTTAATTTCATGGAAGGTGAGATACCGGAAAACTCATTTAAAAACTGAAGAATTGAGGAAATCCTCATTTTTTCTACATTCATCTAGGGTCGAAATTGACCCCGCCTGTAAGTTCTAAGGTTAATGCTGATTATCAATCGTTATTTTTGCATGCTTCAGCCCATCGTTATGAATTTTGATTAATTATAATTCGCTAGTGTGCTAATAAAATATAGGCAGATCTGTATTCGAATCGGTATTTTTGAGACCATTTTTCCATCTCTAAAATCAATAATTTAAACAACAAACAGTTCGCATTATTTGGCTTCAATTTTTATGGGACAATACATAGTTATTTAAAAACTGAAGAACCTTAAAAAAAAAAACAAGAAATTGCGGTATATCATTTCGTGAAAAAAATGAAACAATCGTGGAGTAAATAAGTATATTGTTTAAGCAAGTAAAAATATCGAAGAATCACGATTTTCCTTATGAGGGCGATACTAATTCTTAAATTACATTTTTGTTTTTCTCAGATACACATCGTGGGTCAGAGATCATTACATTATCTATGGTCTACTGGGTATGGCATCAGCGGCAATATTTGCAATGGCGTTTACGTATGATAAAACATCGGTGATATTTGGAGCTGAGCATTCGACGGCATTGCTTGGTTTGATGTTTCTTACCGCGGTCGTGGGATGCACGTCGTCGGTGTTATTCATGCCGTACATGAGAAATTATCGCGAAATATATTTGGTAACGTATTTGGTTGGAGAAGGACTTAGTGGATTCGTACCAAGTGTAGCGGCGCTTGTGCAAGGTGTTGGCGGCAATCCGGAATGCGTAAACACGACGAAACCGGACGCGGAGAGTCGGAGTTATACGACGGTCTATCCACAGCCGCGTTTTTCTATTGAGATTTTTTTCACGCTCGTCGGTACACTATTGTTCTTAAGTTTTTTGGCATTCGTGGGCTTAAACAAGCTCGCGGTCGCACGTGGTGAGAGAGTCAAACAACCGGGAAGCACAGAAACTTTACCGACCGAAATGAACGCGCCACCGAGTTACAAAACTACCGCTGGCTGGACGATGTCAAGACCTTTGTACAATTATCTCTTGTGTATGATGGGCGTCATTTGTTTTCTCGGTCACAGTACATTGCCCAGTATTCAATCTTACTCCTGTTTACCCTATGGAAACGTTGCCTATCATCTCACAGTGACCTTAGCCTCCATGGCAAATCCTCTAGCCATGTGCTTAGGTTTTGTCCTTAAAGATCCAAAGTCTCCAAACTTTCTTACTTGGCTCACAGGAGCCATTCTCATATTGTCCAGCTTCGTAGTTTATCTCGCTGTACAATCACCCACACCGCCCTTCCAGGGCTCCTGGGTCGGCGAATTTTTAGTCGTCATTTCATGGATCTTGGTCAACGGTCTCATAGGTTTCGTTAAAATGGGCATTACCACGCTCTTCAGGCCTGACCCTGGCAGGGGGCTCTATTATATCGGTGTTGCAACACAAGTTGGCTCCCTTGTTGGTGCTATCATGATTTTCGTCCTTGTTAATCATGCTGGAACTTTCAAATCTTATGAACCCTGCTCGGCCCTCATGGCACATTGAACGGAATTCTTCGATTGCCCAGAGAACGAATTGTTGAACTTTCTAGAAAACAAAATGCATTCTTTAACTTTATCTTTGATTCGATTATTTCCCGTTTCGTCATTACAAGAATAATAATAATCATCTGAAATATTTATATCATTTGCACGGAATTATAGATAATGGATGAATTATGCAATTTCGAATGTGCATAATTCATCCTATGCATTCATCATATGCATATTCGAAGTGACGGAAATTCGTTTCTTCTCGTCTAGACAAATTAAGATTTAGAACAAATTTTAATCCGTATTAGTACAGGGTGCCTTACAAAAATAAAATAATTTTAAAAAATGGCGTTGTGAAAAGTCTTCTTCTATAAGCATAAAACGACTCATATAAAAAAAAGTCCTGCCGATAGCAACTTACAACATATAATAAATAAATGCGATAACCTTTGTTATGATGATACGAAGAGGAAATCAAGTCTGTGAATAATTTTAATCACTAAACCAATGCAAATGTCCGTAAAAGTATTACGTAGGTGTTTCCATTTGATTGGGTTGTTCTGATGTTGAATTGTACAAGTAGAATCATCAGTTTTCCGTTTTCTCTTATGCTTGAGTCGTTTGTATTAATTTTTCAAATAAAAAAAAAAAAAAATTTATGGAACACTCAACATTCACAGATCATATCTTTTGTACCAAAAAACAGCTTTGGAGTTTTTCTCCATCACCGTTGAAATTGTTTTTCTTTCTACACTTCAAAAATTCACTTTGTCCTTTTTTTCACCAAATATTAAAACAAATACATTGAAAATGTAAATTTTTCATCACACCGAGCAGCAATATACTTTGAGGTCGAATCATCCAATCAAAGCATCTAGTAACAGAAAAAGAGTGTATAAAACTTTAATAGCGGAACAAGTTTACTGCTCTTCAATTTAACTCCAGCTTACTACCATTTGTTTGAGCACCAGTCGGTTCTACGATGGTTCTTTATGACCCAGGCTACTTAGTGGGCTCATAACTTTTCAAGGAATTGAAGTTAAAAAAAGAATATGACATTTAGTTGAAAATGCTGGTTTTACCTGGGTCCGGCTGACCCAATGGTAGTAACCAAGGATTAACCCGTCAGCAGCCGTGCTATGTACACTTTAAACATTAGTTGCGCGATGAGAGATTTTCTCACATGTATAGTTTCAAGTGCTTATTTTGATAAATAGGAACTTGAAAAGAATTTCGCTACAGTGATTGTGACTATTAAACATTTTTATTTTTCAAAAACCATAAATACAACGATAATTGATACTAAAAACCAAAAAATAATTAAAAAATTCAAAAACAAAAATTCAAAAAAATTGTTTAATTCTTCTGTCATACAGAAGAATAAATTTGTTGAAGATCGAAAAAATTTTAAGTGCTTATGCCATTTGAAATTTTCGAGTAATCATCGTTTTCATATAAGTGTGAGAAAAAGTCTTACAGCGAGACCGCTGACGGGTTAACGATGTAATCGAGCATTGATTTGAGTCTTATTGCGCACAAGCTATTTACATCAATGAACTCCTATTATATTATGTTTGAATAAGTGAAAAAACGAATTATTGAAGCTTACACTTGAACGACTTGTATTTCATGAGTTTTTTGTCGCTAAAAATGTAGCCACCCTGTACTAATTCATTTAGTAAATAATTATATAACTGAAAACTGTTCCTATATCGACGTTCCCAATAACTTATCAATTCTGGGAACCTCCAATTTATTTGAGACATGTCTCGGGCTCGAAATACGTATTTTTCAATAAAATCATTAATAGATAGTTATCGGTCAGGGACTCTTTAAGGTACGAGTTCTTTGGGATAAAGAATAATTTGCTAATTATTATCGATTTCACTACTAAGAAGTCTCACAAGGAAACCTTCCCAGGTGTACCCCGCCGATTTTATTTCGCTTGGAGTATGTTATTCTAAATTGAAATCTAAGAGATACGTATTTTTTTTTTTTTTTTTGCGGAAACTCATATTTAAGGGATGAAACACACCCCTAAAGTTGAGGTCTCCTAGGAGAGGTTATTCAGTTTCATATATATGCAGACAAGGGTCAAAATCAAACCAATTGCATTCAATGCTTCATAAAAAGTTATGACTACTCGATTTTTTCAGCCCTGAGGGGGTGAATAAGCCGAAGTTATAGGGGTTGAAAATTAAAAAAACGTTATAACAAATAGAATATGCTCGATATGGAAGTGAAAAAAATTGCATAATTAACAGTTTCAAAAGTTAAGAGATACATGTTTTTGCATTTTCCGAAAAAATGCATCCTTAAGGATAATCCTTAAATGCATCCTTAAATAAACTACCCTTACATCCGAATACCTTTAATTTCTGTAGATACGTATTTTTTTAAGTATCTATCTGCTAAAAAATATTCTTTTGGATATAGAACATATCGTGAAATTGTTTAAAAAGATTGTTGTCAACATAAAAAAAAAATCCCTTGAAAAAATTTTTTTTAATAAAAAAATTGCGCTTTCGTCTTCGTTATATATAATAATCGTTACAACATATGATTCAGGCATCGCAGATAATGAAAATTCTTTTCAATCACATTGTTACCATATTAATATTTCTAATTATTGTATCATTGTTTTTATTATATTTTATATGCTGTATTTTGTACACATGTATTTTTGATTGACAAATGAAATTATTCATTATATTCTTTACAATAGTGGAAATCGTCAAAAAAGTGTTGGAAACATAATGATTTTTTACACCATGAACACCTAACAACAGCAATATTTTGACATCTGGGTACATCACAATGCGCTTTGCAAGTTTTAAAACTAAAATCTACAGGATTTTCAAAATTGTCCGGTCGCCATTCATTATAACGGCTTTTGAACCATGAATACCTAAATAAGTTTACATATCGTGGAGATGATAATTGGTTGTGAACAAGTGATTGAAGTTTAATTATATTATTTCGTAAATGCAAATTTAAATCATAATCCATTAATGTGACATTGTCAGAAAAATGTTTCACATAATTTTTCCATATCCTGAAGCCAAAAACATCCAAAGGTTGAATCTTTCCCGTTGTACCCTGCGGTATTTTTCTTAATTTTATATTTTTATCCCGAGGTTTCGCTTCGTCAACAGCTCGAGGGCAATGCCCAGTCCAGGAGTCAATTAATAAAATACCGTTTGAACCAACTTGGGGGAAGAAGACATTTTGTAGCCAAGTTTTAAAATGTTCTGAAAGTATGAATTAATTTTTCAATTTGCTTCGTTGCAAGAAATAAACAGTATCTTATGTGTCAATATAAGGAATTCTCTAAAAAAATAATTTTTATTATTACCTGAAGTGAGTTTTCCAGATTTCGATACTTCTATGTAAACGTTTTCTGGTCTGAATAGTGACGATTCCACTATTGGGCTAAATTTACTACTTGGTTCTTTCAAAACCAGGAATAGCGGAGAAAGAAGCCTTCCGTCACCTGCTATAGTGGGCTGAATCGTATAACTATGTGTTGTAGAAGCAATTGATTGTACAAGGCATTCAACTTGTTTCTCTCCTTCAATCATTAATGTTCTTCCAGAATGCATTTCTAATTGGAAACCAATTGTAGACGTTCGATAACCCATATTCTTCTGTATCGATCTTCACTTCAGAAACAAATGGTTCAGCAAGCTTTCGCAGATTGTCTGCATTTTCAATACTTTTTTTTGTGATAAATTTACTAATTTTTCTGGAAACAGTCGTATGAGCTTTCTTAAATGAGTGTACCCACTTGTCTGATGCCTTAAAACGGACGTCTTCATGACCGATTTCTTTTTGTGCTTGCATTGCCCATTTTTTCAAGTCGATGTCATGTACCATAAGACCAACATCAACGGCAGCTTTAAAATTGGCTAAAGTGTACTCGCAAATTCTAGCTATTTTTTCTTTATAAGTTCCACCTTTATTTAAATATTTAGCCCATCTTTTTAATTGAGTCACTGATTGTAATTTTCTAAATTTTTGTTTAACGCTTGATAGGCTTAAATTTTTAGTTTTGCCACTTCTCCAATAGTTGGCTGCCCTCGATTTATACTCGTACGAAACAGATTCATCATCAGTAGTACAAACATCCGGGGGTAGTACCGGATCATTGATTGCCGATCCCCATTCTTCGTCTTCTACTATTTTCATATCCCAATCTTTGTAAGGTTCTTGGAAATATAATGAATCTTCTACGATTGTTTCGACGCCCATGTAATCTTGCATAGCATTCGTTAATATATTTTCAATGCTTTCTTTTAATTGTATTTGATCATTATTTATAGGGCTTTCAGGTACATTTAGGGCTTGAAAATGTGCCAAAACTAATCGTATCACATTAAGCGGATTCACTTTCATTTTTGATAATAAATACACTTGATTTCTCAACTTATGGAACATTTAACAACTTTTGATTGCAAACAAAACACAGAGTTATACACGCCTTTGATTGTTGATATTATTTTATCACGAGATAAATTCCTTCTAACTCGCACTTATCGAATTGAAGCAATTTCTGAATAACGCGACTTATAAGCGTAGCACAGGTCGTCATATGTCAAATAAGAGAGGCAGAGGCAGATAACAGTTATATATTTCTTATCAGCGTATTTTGAAACTTCTTTCAATGATAGGTGAAGTAGAATATCAACTCGGAGAATCAGATAGCTAATAAGTAAGGCTAATGAACATATACAAAGTAAGGTTCGAAATGATAAAAGATATCAGTTCATTTACTGCTACGTAATTGTAACAAAAAACATCACGTGTATAACAAACTTCTTTTTCTCTAACAAAACGAGAACGAATTTAGCCGATTTTTTCAACAGTTTTTTGATAATAAAAAATAAAGAAATAAAAATAAAAATAAACCCTCCATAGCAAAATAGTGACACGCATGCAAATTAATAATCTTTTTAAAATTTTGTTTCAGACAATAATTACGGCTAGAATCGTGCACATCGTTTTTTTATAGGACATTTTCAATGATAGGAAAAAAACTGTAAAAAATGAAAATAACGTTAAGAATTCATCCTCTATTCTTTAAGAGTGATTTAATGAAACATAAAAAAATCGGTTGAAACAAAATGGCGAAAAAAGCTACTTTTCGATCCCTCACACAGAAATGATCTCTCAAGAAAAGAATTTTCATTATCTGCAATGCCTGAATCATATGTTCTATCGATTATTTTCAAGGGATTTTTTTATGTTGATAACAATCTTTTTAAACAATTTCACGATATGTTCTATATCCAAAAGAATATTTTCTAGCAGATAGATACTTAAAAAAATACGTATCTACAGAAATTAAATGTATTCGGATGTAAGGGTAGTACACCCTTAAGGATGCATTTTTTCGAAAAATGCAAAAACATGTATCTCTTAACTTTTGAAACTGTTAATTATGCAATTTTTTTCACTTCCATATCGAGCATATTCTATTTGTTATAACGTTTTTTTAATTTTCAACCCCTATAATTTCGGCTTATTCACCCCCTCAGGGCTGAAAAAATCGAGTAGTCATAACTTTTTATGAAGCATTGAATGCAATTGGTTTGATTTTGACCCTTGTCTGCATATATATGAAACTGAATATCCTCTCCTAGGAGACCTCAACTTTAGGGGTGTGGTTTCATCCCTTAAATATGAGTTTCCGCAAAAAAAAAAAATACGTATCCCTTAGATTTCAATGTAGAATAACATACTTCAAGCGGAACAAAATCGGCGGGGTACACCTGGGAAGGTTTCCTTGTCAGTTTTTGGTAAAACTTCAAAAAACGGTACTCACCTCCGATTTTATTCATTTTGAAATATTTTATTGTACGCATCTTCCTGAGTAATTTGATATACATATGTAATAGAGGGTCTCAATTTGTTTAGGAGATGTAGGATTTTAAAAGTTATTACTTTAGCGCGGTCGACTAGGTGCAGTATCGTTTATTTTATTGGCCTTAGTTTTATGAATTGAGAATTTGAAAATTCTCTTAAGAAGCATTTTTTTTCTTAGAGAATTTGTTAGAATAGTATATGACCAAACCCATTACTATTTTTACTAAGAAAATCCCTGAGTTTGATCACCCTAGGTTTGAATAGTATATGAAATTCAAATCTATATACTATTCAAACCTGGGGTTGATCAGATCCAGGGGTTTTCTTCCTAAAAATTCGTTTCCCCGGCACGAAGGGCCGGGGATACCATATCCATTACTATTTGCACCTGGTCGTATATGATTTTTACAAATCTTTTAAGAAGAAAATTTCTAAGAGAATTTTTTTGAGGACAGTCCTCATAATCAATTTTATACATGAATATATATAATGTATGTACATGGGCGATATATGTTTGGGTTTTATCAAGCGCGGAAAGCAATATGTATAGATATAGTTGATCGTGCTAAAGTATTAACTTTTAAAATTCTATATCTTCTAAACTAATTGAGACCCCCTATTACATATATTATATATATCAAATTACTCGGGAAGATGCTTACAATAACATTTCAAAATGAATAAAATCGGAGGTGAGTACCATTTTCTGAAGTTTTACCCAGTTTTTTTTATTGCAATTTCCTGGCCGGAAGTCTCGTATTGGTATCGCGATTTTACTCCTCAAGTATTTTTTTCCTGCAACTGTAAACATCGAAAATAGAATTGTCGTCTATCGTATGAAGATAAGTTGCAAACATTTCAACCAAGTTCGATTTGTTATACGGGAATCCGGTGCAATTGCTATTAAATTGGATTAAGTGTTTCGATAGGAACCAACGTCCTAATTGCGTTCAAGGCAATTTCGTTTGTTCTAATGTTTTCGCTTCAATAATCTTAAGTGGGATCAATTTGTTGATTTAAGGTTGCTCGATACAGTCTCATTGGAAAAAATGTACTTACAGATCTCCAAGAGCATTTAGGGGACATCTTCATAAATATATTTTTCTTTTTAACAATTATTTCGTATTGGATTTTATTTATGTATTTGAAAAATATACTTCATAATCTTTGTAATTAACGTTTTTAAGATTATTATTTACTACTTTTGCACGAACAATATTTATCTCTCTGGTATTTAAAAAAAATCAACCAATATTTGATTTTTGGTAAACGATAGTCTTTGCATTGAATTATTAATATATTTACAACAAAATTGATGTTTACAATGGGAATTTTTTTGCAAATTGTTTTTTATTTTTTTTATTCAATAAAATATTTATTTGACTAAAGTGAGGTGATTATTTCTTAAAACTAATTTATTTATTGCACTGGGTCCTAGGTTTATAAAAGTGTTGAATGATATTTTTCACTATAATTGATGAAAAAAAAAAACTAACTTTAGATTACTTTTAAAGCTTGAATTCATCATGACATTATTTTTCAGTATCTAGCAAGTAATACTATTTTTTTGTGACGGAGACGAACTTTATAAATTGCTTTCTACCTTCAACTTTTTGATAAAAAATTTCCAACCGAACAGAATTTTCAGAGGGACTGTATGCATCATTGAATCAATAGCATTTTTCCCTCAGTTACAAATGAGGCTGCTTCGAATATATTTACGTATTAAGACATCATTCTTTCTCTTAATTGAACAAATCCATAAAAATTTGATTGAAAAAGATACAAAATCTCTTGAATGAGATCCTATAAATGGTCTAGAAAATTTGTGGGAAATACGTACTTAATTTTATTGTGAGAGCTGAAGTGATAGAACATTTTATCCAATAAAAAACATTTTTAATTCTAATTCTAATGAGATTTAACTATTACATCTCTATTTTTGTCATATACAATCATAGAATTTTTAGCATCAAGTAAAAAGACGTTTATCAGTTCGTTTTTTTTTCATTATCAGAAACTTTTGGCTGTTTTATGGTTTTATGATGACACTTGCATATTTCTTTATCTCGACGAATTGGAATGAGCATCTTGTGGTGACTAGATATTTAATTAACTCAATGAATTGTTTACTTTTGCAACATTTATTCTTATCTCTGACAGAGAGAATTTTCATTCGTGAAGAAAAGAACAGAATTTCTTCCGAACAAATAATAGACAAAGGAGTACGAATTGTGTGAAGTGAAAATGAAACATGCGGAGTGTTTTCATTCCTTCGTGTGTTTTAAAGTTAATCTACACAAAGACTCAAAATACATAGGTAAAAAAGTGTGATTAAATCAAACGCCGTGTACGATATTGAAAGAAGATCGTATACTGAAGAGAAATAAAAAAAATCCCGATCGTACTTTCACAACGAGTTTGTAGTTTGGGCGTAATTCTGTGAATACGTGTGGAGACCTCGTTGCTTGATCGTCACAAATTTGTATTCAAAAGTGCAATATTTTCTATGCAAACCGCTCTAAAAACTGAGAATGAATTTGTAGGTTAAGTTTCGAAAAATTGGCGACTTCGAGGGGGGCGACGTGGGTAAACCACTTTAAAATGTTTATTGTACGATTCTTAACCTTCAAAATATTGTAACACAATCGTCTATTATCAGTCGGCATCGATGATAAAACGTTGATTACGCGTTGATGGATATGAAAATGTGGTATTCGTGTAATCCGTAGTTCAATCTGTCACTTATTTATTTTTACCACTTAAATTGGAGCTGAAATCGAAGATAATTGAGGATCATAAGAAATTGGCACTCGAAATGCAATAATACAGTTTTCGTAAGAATAAATAACGCTTTTAACACATCAGTGTAAACAAATTTGTGCTCAGGGACTAGAAGATACGTCATCATGATAGGAAGCATTAGAAGATACGCGACGAATGGGCAGAAGTATTTGTTGTCTCAGCCTCTCGTGGTCCATTCATTGGTTATCATCTTTGGAATATCCGCATGGATCGGTATCAATGGAATATATGTACAACTACCGTTGTTAGTAATTTCTGCACCAGAGGGATGGGACCTTGCGGCTTACGTAGTAGTAATAATACAAGCGGCGAACATAGGTCCGATAGTTTATACGGTAGCAAGAAAGTTCTGTCATCTGATTAACGAAGCTATTTGTATTTCTGTGTTACTATTCGTGGGAACATTGGCTATGGGTTTTCTGATGTTTTATTACAACGAAACGCTTTACATAGGGAATTCGAGGCACAGCGTCGCTATGTTTATTTGCGTATTTCTTATGGCTCTAGTCGGTTGCACTAGCTCCGTTCTATTCATGCCTTATCTTCGTAACAGTAACGAAAAATATTTAGTCTCATATTTCATAGGCGAAGGTCTCAGCGGTGTTGTGCCCAGCGTAATAGCATTTTTTCAAGGCGTCGGCGGCAACGCCGAATGTAGGGATTACAAGAATGGTACTATGGTTGAAATAACTGCAGATCCTACATTCCCGCCTAAAGATTATTTCTTCGTTCTCTTTGTAATTCTTCTTACTTCGTTCTGTACCTTTGGATTACTTCGGTATCTCCCTTCCATAAAAAAAGAAGAGACAAAGCATGTCGATACTAGAGAACCCAAACAACGACAGATAATAGAATGCCAAAGTAATTCTAGCAAAGATTATAAAGCAGCGAATTTTCCTGATAATGTTAATCTGGAACTATCCTCGACTGTACAATTATCTAGTGATAAAGATGAAGAAGAAATGAGTTTGTGTCGTACCATTTATCTACGTGCTCTTCTCAGTTTCATTTGTTTTTTGGGCAATGGTGTTTTGCCAGGTATACAAACTTACTCTTGTTTACCATACGGTAATGTAGCATTCCATTTAACGGTGACTCTAGCCAATGTCGCCAATCCCATAGCTTGTCTATTTTCACTATTGTACGATTCGGTTGATTTGAAAATTTTAGATTTACTATCCTTCGTTGGAATGTTAGCGACTGCATATGCCATTTATTCAGCAGCTGCCTCACCGACTCCGCCTCTTCAAAATTCAATTATCGGTGTTGCTATTATTGTCCTCGTTTGGATCATTTTAACTGGCGTTATATCTTATTTGAAATTATCTATAACTGCAAAAATACGTCGAAAACTTGGCCCGAAGGCACTCATTGGTGCTGGAATTGTCATGCAATCTGGTTCAGCCTGTGGCGCTGTTCTTTCTTTCGTTCTCATTACTTTAACAACCTCCTTTCAACAACACAGACCGTGTATACCTTTGTGATATTTAAACTCTCAGTATTTCAAGGGAACACTACAGTGAATCATTTCTGCCTCTTAATACCAAGTTTTTTGCTTTCACATTGAAAATGCTGTAAAGTTTATTTTTTATTCATTGAATTCACGAGTACCAGGACGAAATACTACAAGTCATTGTTTTAACAAAATAAACTATCAATGTGAACATTTTCAAAATTTTTTGCTACTTCACAAACTTCTAAGCTTTGAGTCTAGGCAATGAAAGAAATTTATTTCACTTTAGTCTATCCTTAACTCGCGATCGTGAGCGGCAAATTACGAATGTATTTCAAGCGCATACCGAGCAATTAATTATTTTAAGTCTTAGTAATTGTACATATCGATTATTTGCAATACAGAATAAGCTCGACCCATTACTTAAGCCCTTTTGATTGACCGTTACATTTTGAGGGTTCGACTTTTTTTTTTGTATAATAATCGATATCATTTGTCTGTTTTTGAAAATTTGTGAAATTTTGTCATCAAGCTCTGAACGTTGATCGTTCTCTGGCCACGACAATATAGAATAAATTATTTTCTTATCGAAGTTTTCAAATATCGTAGGCAGAAAAAAACCTACGAATAATCATGAAAAAGAATAAATATACATACATAGGTACGTATACTTGAAGCGAATACTGAGACATTTTCGTAGAACTTATTTCTAATAATCAAACCGAAATTCATGATGACATTTGATTAAATTCTTTTTTTTTTTCAAATTTGAGTACCTACAAGTGTCCAGTTTTGGACACTTATAGGTACTCGTCGATGCTGAACTTCCCGAATGATAAATGATTTATTACAAAAATGATAAATATTAATTAAAATTATAAATATGATAAATATAATGATGAAAATAATTTTACATACATAAAAATGGGTGAAGAAATATACGTAGGTAAATAATTCTTAATTAGTGAGACATGTGAAAGAAAGTAGCAACCAATGTGGGTTCTAGTTTTATAAGTAAATGCCTGTGAGGTGTGTAAAATGTTATTGCGGATGATTGAATTTGTAATCAATTTTTGCAAATAAAATTTATTATATTCGTTACACAAAAAATCGTTACAATTTCAAAAATTATTTACTGATGTTATCCTAAATGTCGATCATTTGCTGCAACAATGGCAAAACTCAAAATTTGCAAAATTTACAATAATCGCATCAGAAAATTTTGAGTTGCTATAATTCTACAACAAATAACTTTGTCTTAGAATTTCCACACAGAATGTTGTAAAACAAAATATGATCGCGTTGTCAAAATAAGCCGAGTGCTGAATTATGTTTTTATTGTTATTAATAAAGTAATAAATGATATAAAAAAATAAAACATTCTTTCGGCAAAAATAGTTTCGATGATAACTCAAAAATGAAAATTTTTAAGTTATGAAAGTCTTGCCGCAAATGACTGATATATTTGGGGCATTCCAAGCCACGACCTACGTCAGATCCTTCCATTCTTTGATTTACTTAGCTGGAAATTGTGTTGTATGACCCATTGAAAGAAGCTCTCTTGATTTTTTTCAGATTTTTTTGTCTATACACTTGTGAGATGATTTTTTTTTTTTCAAAATTCGATTTTTTTTTCTTCAAACGATTGTAACTCTGAAAAATCGACCGAATCGAACTTTTTTTACAAAAGTTGGTTTTTTTACCGTACGGTTGAAAAAAAAAATACGAAAAAATAATTGATATTTCTCTTCCATATATTTTTGCAATTTAAAGAAAATTAAGGGGACCGTATGGTCTAGAGCACGAAAATTTCACCTATTTTCACGATTTTTTTTTTGCCTTAAAAAATTTAAAAATCGATGTTTTAACTTTTCGGGTTTATTACTACCTTTATTAAGTATACAAAAAAATTTTTTTTTAATTTTAAAAACAGTGTTTATTATCATATAATTGGCATTGAAGACGACCCTCTCGAAACATCCGACCCGGACGGTGAAGATCGATCCGAGACTTCTACTCATCTGAAACACAAAATTCAAGAAGATTCTTAATCAGAAAGAGTGCAGTTATGGTCGGGACTAGAACAAATCGAAAAAATTAAAAATTGACAAAATGGCGCGCTTTTGAAAAAAAATTCGTAAAATCGGGTTTTTTTTTCACTAGTTTTTTAGTATAAACAATAAGAAATTATTTAAATAAAATTATGATTGTAGTTCCGACGATAGCCATACATGTTGTGAACAACATATCCAAATTTCAAGTGATTCGGTTGAATAGTTTTTTTGTTTTCACCTGCGCAGTGCCGAAAAAAGTCGTTTCGAGATAAATGAGTTTAAAGTTTGAGGTACAGATATTTTCAAAAATTGAGCAAATTTTGAATACTTACAGTTAATCCGCGATTCCGGCACCATATAGGATTCCTTCGGAACGTTCATAATTCAAGATTTCCTCACTCCTTTCATTTCTTCGAGCTGTCCGAGCCTCTTTGGAGTTGTCCGTGCTCCTACGGTTGGCGCTCGATACTCGCAGCTCGTCTCGGTTTTGCGCTAGTTGCTCCGCTTGTGGCCCGATTGTTATGCCCATGGTCTCCATTATTTTCAATAGGGATGCAAATCCTTCATTGAATATGCAAGCGGAAATGTGAGTGGCAATATCAATGATTTTTTTTCCGGCAAACAGATGTTTCGGCGCAAGGTGCCACACGCAAGCATTGAAACTTTCGTTATTGTTCTGCGTATTACTGCCAATACACCTTTCCAATAAAGTCTCTGCTGTCAATTCTTCATAAATTGGTTTTAATATCTCTTGTGCTTCATCGCACAGAGCAGGTGGGTGCTCGTAGGTGTCTAAAGTACCTGCAGCCTCACTTTGACGCCACTTGCACCACGATTCGGAACCTGGAGGACAGTACGAGTGTTGCGGATTTTCATCTGTTGAAATTTTGTGATAATATGCTGCCCATATTTCACTTCTCATCCCTTCAGTCGAATCTGAATTACGTCTAATTGCTAGACCGTAATAAGTTGACAGCTCTTGCAATAATTTATTCGTCAATTGTTGACGCTTCGGTGTTTTATTTATCGATTTCCGCTGTGTCTTTTTTCCCTCTTCTTTTTCTGTCAATTTCTTTGTTGCTTTCTTTATTTGTGCATGTTTTTTTTTCGCATCAACAGCACGTTTGTACAAACGTTTTTTAACATGCAAAACACATTCTTTTTTGCAAACTAAAAAATCATCCCCGTAAGGCTTTGTGTCCAATAAGGCTTTGAACGTTTTCGTGTCGCGGACCGCTCTCTACCTGCGTTATGGGCTGTAGAAGCTGTAATATTGAGAATTTCCGCATGAAAATTTCACAGTATATTCTTGAGATACTATACTTTCGACATATCGAAAAAAAAAAAAATCGATTTTTTCAAATTTCTAGACCATACGGTCCCCTTAAAGCAAAAAAAACATTCGTTTTAAGATGTTTACCCTTTTCAATTTTTTTCAAAAAATTCACAAAAAAACTTTGACCAATTAAATGATTTTTGAGACTAATTCCATTGTTGGCAGATTTGTCATTATACTTTTTTCTCATTTTGACAAAAATTCATTTTTTTTTCAGTCAATTTGGATCAAAATGAACTTGTTTTTTCAATGTAGGTTTTTACCAGACTCTTGGAAAACATAACGAGATAATGATTGAAAGTCGTCCCCTATATTTTTTTCAGTGTAAGCAAAAGTCATTAAATTCAAGATGTTGGACACTTGATTTATTTCAACCAATTCACAAAAAATACCTTGACCAATTAGATGATTTTTGAGACCAGTTCCATTGTGGAGAGATATTTTTCATATTTCTTTTCTTAGTTTCAAAAAAATTTTCATTTTTGCTTCCTCATAGAGGAAGCTATGTGACGGTGAAAAATTTTTTTTTCCAGTTTTCAATGTGAATGTGCTCAAAATGTCCCAAAACATCGAAAAATCATATCTAGAAAAAATATCCGGATGTGTGTGTGTATGTTATGGCACTGCAAAATTCAAACGCTTATAACTCGAAAACGATTTGAGATACTGGGCTCCCGTTTTGCACAGATGTTAATCTATACAAGCTCTTCATTCTCTGATAATTTTGTCAGAATTTAAAAAAAAATACGAATCCTACGACGTTTTGAAATTTTCAAAAAAGGGTGTCGACGCTCTAACTTCCGAAAATTTTCAGATTTATTACTAATTTTTTTTTTATAAATAGATTATCATAATAGGAAGGTTGGTATTGAATTTGGGAAATATCGGTTGAGCGGTTTAAATTTTATGATTTTTCGAATTTTACGAAAATCTGAGTTTTTCGAAAAATCGCCTAACCGCTTTAATTTTTGCAAATTTTGTAAGATATTGTGTTTAAGTCTGTACTTCCAATGCTGAAAGCTTCCTCTACGAGGAAGCCAAAATGAAAAATATAGCACCTCATAGAGTAAGCTTTGAGCATCGTGCATCTAGAGCACCGTGCATCTTGAGCACCGTGCATCTTGAGCACCGTGCATCTTGAGCACCGTGTATCTTGAGCATCTTGCATCTTGAGCATCGTGCATCTTGAGCACCGTGCATCTTGGGCACCGTGCATCTTGAGCATCGTGCATCTTGAGTATCGTGCATCTTGAGCACTGTGCATCTTGACCATCTTGAGGAAGCAATTTGCAAATTTTAATTTGCAACATTTAAAAAATTTTTTTTTACTCAATTCGTACCAATTAGGACTTTTTTTTATATTAGAAATGTTGGTGTGAAACAAAATATCAAAAAAATAATTCGATTGGGTACCGACAGCTATGGGTGCGCGGTTGGTGTGTGACTCCGGAGGTCTTCCAAGTTAAGTAGTCTCGGGCGAGGCCAATACTTGGTTGGGTGACTGCTTAGCCATGCACCGGCTCGCGCATCAATCGCTGAGTGGGTGGTAGTTTTTCTGAGTTTTCGAGGGTGCTAACCGACTGAAATTCAGTAAAGATATAGCCATCTGTATCGGCCGGGTTTTCCACAGTTTCCTTTGGCCCTCGTGCAAATGCGATACAATGGTGCATTAGGAAAGAGTGGCTGTGGATAACACTCTTGGGGGTCTCACAGAAACAAAGGAATTATTGAAGTGGGGGCAAGTGGGGTTAAAGTGATGGGATGGAGTCGTAAAAACTCGCCAGGGTATACGCAGGGACAATAAAAAAAAAGAAATAAATAAATAATTCGATTGGGTCCAAATTCATTGGAAAAAGGTGAATTTTTTTTTTCAAAATAAAGAAAAATTTTCCCACGATGGGACTGGTCTCAAAAATCATATAATTGGTCAAATGTTAATTTTTTGAAAAAAATTAAAGAGGGTAAACATCTTAAAATCAATGTTTTTTTGCTGTAAATTGCTTTGAATTGAGAAAAAAAATGGAATATAAATATTAATCATTCTTTCGTATTTTTTTTCTAACAGCACGGTGGAAAACCAACTATACTAAAAAAAAAAAGTTCGATTTGGTAGATTTTTCAGTCATAGTCATTTGAAGAAAAAAATATCGAATTGTGACAAAAAATCATACCTCACAAGTGGATGGACGAAAAAGTCTGAAAAAAATCAAGATAGCTTTCAACGGGTCATACTACACACAAAGTTTTCAGTCAAATCAAAGAATGGAAGGGTCTGACGTAGGTCTTTTTGACGTGGAATGCCGCATTTCTAAATTTTAGAATTGATATTTTTTGAATTTATTTAATTTCTTTACTAATCTATAAAGATTAGTTGAAAAAATTTAGACATGATAATTAGTTCTACTCTTCAAGTTTTTTCAAAAGTAATTTAAAAAAAAAACAAAACTTGGTTACTTCTCGTTAAAAATAATATCTACAAACAAAATCATGAAATACTGAACCAAGGTTGTAAAATGTTAATGTGTATCACAAAAATATTACAATATAGAATTCATAAAAATTATTCATCATTTATTATATTAGATTATATGCAATATCCTGTTTGTAGATTAGTACATTAGAATTTGTGTAAAGTAAATTTGCCGCTAATAATAAGAAAGACCGAAAGTATTAGGAAAAAGTAATTTTCATCTAAACCCTTTAAAAAAATAATAATTATAGTGAAAACTACACGAATTTAATGATAATTATAGGCTTTTCAATTTTATTGCCAGTGGCAAAAATGTTTTTATCACGAAAAATAATTGCTCGATTTTCGAAAAAATTTGACTAATTTTAAAAGAAGAAATTTATCAAATGGATGATTAATAGCCCGTAATGAATTTTATAAAAATCTTTAGAAAAATATTCACCGTTATATTATTGTGAACGGAGAAAACTTTATTTCCCTCTCCCTTCTTCGTGACTCCTTTATTCCGTTGCCCTCAATGTGCCGGCCCTGCTTAAGACGCTCGAAGCACAGAAACGAACAACGAACGATGAACGGCGATGACACTATAGTGAAAGAACAACAAATCTCGGTCAACTTTTTTTCCTTGACGATATGGGTTGTGATACATTGTGTGATGCTGTATTTGCGTTTAACTGATCGAAAGTTCGAAACATTAAGTGGTTACATCTCGTGGTCTATCGAAGTGTCAATAAAATTACGTTGGGAAATAACGTTGAATTACACGAGCGAACATTTACAAGTGAAGGGAAAAGAAACGTCCTGTACTGTCGAATGACAAGGGACACAAAATATAAGTAACCTTGAAAACGAGCTAAATCGAGATGTCCATGGAAAATTCTAACGTTTTTTCCAACCAAAGTTATTTAGACAGTTCGGCTATCACGCTTCTCGATCTTCCAGTCGAGGTTCGTATATGAAAAAACAATCGTTTTTCTTTTTCGAAACAATTACAACCGTCTCTGTCATTATTCGCATAGACCGCCGATATATTATTAATCAATGTCAAAACGAAATTTCTCAGTCAGCTGTTGGCAGCCATCTTTGAATTATAATTACAAATTTGCTTTCACCTTTATAGCTACTCAGTTTACAGTTCGTTGCACTCACAAAAAAAAATGTTTTCCGTTTAGTGGTTTAGTGGTTCATTAATTTTATATGAAAACAAAACGTACTTGATCATTTATAACGATGATTTTATTTTTATTAAATATTTCTTAAATATCGGTTTTCATTTCTTATGAAAATCTTTCATCTGTTTTTTTATTTATGCCTGAATCAAATTAATAAAAAAAAAGTTAATGTTTCCTAAGAATTGATGATCTTATGCTCATCTTTTTTTATTTTTCAAGGTATTTCTACACATATGTTCGTTCTTGGATGCTAAGACTCTTGTACATGGTCTTGGCTGTGCCTGTAAGCAGTTTTATGAGATACTGAGCGATGACTCATTGTGGAAAGTGAGGATCGGCCAAATTTGGCAAAACGCTCGATATCCAGTCTTTCCACCTGGTTAGCTCAAATTCGTAGCACAATTCTGCTCGCGCCTCCGCACAAACAATAATTCAGTAAATACATCATAAAAATTCCATGCTAATATTGAATAACTTTTCAAAAATAATTAAGGATGTATGGGCTCTTAAAAAAGTTTACCTTCCCTCACATATCGCAACAACATTTGATAAAACTCGCTTGAGACTAAATAACTCTTAAAAAAAATTCAAAACATTCAGCTTAGAATATGGTAAGAAAAAATGATTACAAAAGTAGTTGATGTAACATAATTTCGAAAATCTGCAAAGAATATGAATATTATATTTCAAATATCTTATAATTGGCAGGAATAATCAAAAATACGGACCCACAAAAACTTAGAGTGAAAGTTGAGAAGGTCATGAAAATAGAGAGATACTTTTTTATTGTATACATCTATAAATTGTAATTTAACCCTCTGTCACACGCGCTAAAATTCCAAATGTCGTTACATGCGGACACCCCTACAACTTTACCAAAAAAAAGCCTACCAGTGAAATCTCTACTTGACCGAACTCTACCAAGAAAATTTCAACCAACAGAGAGATTGTACCATTCCTAAACACTACCAAAATTTTTCTCTATCATAGTTATTCTCTAGCGATAAAGAATTACTACCGAAAACATCTCTACCAACCCATCTCTACCACATCCTACTGTACCGATGAAAACTCTAAGGGAAATCTCTACTGGAAAGAAATCTGTACCAAGTGCAGTGCCTACCATTTATGAATTCATAAATTTACAATGTCTACAATGTTTACCATTTATGAATTCATATATGGTAGACATTGCGCTTGGTAGAGATTTCTTTCCGGCAGAGATTTACTATAGTAGAGATTTCCCTGGGAGAGTTTTTGTTGGCAGAGTAGGATGTGGTAGAGATGTCTATGGTAGTAATTATTTATTGGTAGAGAATGACTATGGTAGAGAAAAATTTTGGTAGTGTTTAGGAATGGTACAATCTCTCTATTGGTTGAAATTTCCTTGGTAGAGTTCGGTCAGGTCGGTTTCACTGGTATAGGCTTATTTTTTGGTAGAGTTGTAGGGGTGCCCTACATGCAATGCTTTTGAGCCTTAAGGGCTTTCATACATCTAGAGGTGCCAAAAGTAGGGTCAATTTCAATAATTTTTTTCATACTGAAAAAATGTATCTATTGGAATAATTTTTTGTATATTCAAAAAGACATTGTTGTGACTGAAAGCGGGAAATTTTATTGAAAAAAATAAATTAGTTGAGCTGTGGCTGTAGTTTTCGTAAAACAGTTTTTTGCAAAATGCTATTTGCGGTAAACACGATTCCGACTGTACGCTTTAACCCAAAAATAAAACAATTTTTTTTTTCTTAAAGTCAACAAAAAAATACAGTCTTTGTCGAGGCCGAATTTTTTTAAATGCATTTTTCGCAAAATGACAGAGGTTTGAATCGTAAAGTCGGGATTTTGCCAAAATGTTTTTCCTTTTTTTACTTGTGGAACAAAAACTATGATGTTTGAAAGAAAGATCGCTCAACAGAGACCAGACAATTGTGTGAACGTCCTCTGTACCAAATTTCACCCAAATCGGTCGTTTAGTTTTCGAGATAGAATGGTTACCGTTTTCAAAAACACCATTTTGAAAGAAAGCATGTTGGTGTTTAAGTATCTGTCAAATGGAGATGAAATTTTTTTCTCATAGCTGTAATATGTTATCGATTCCCAGGAAATTTTCAGATATGACATATAAAGGGTGAGACCATCGAAAAATAATGTTTTTGAAAAATCGAGTTTTTTTATCTCTCTAGGTGTACGTGAGCCCTTAAGGTGCCCTTTCAATTTAGGTTCATTGGGAAATTTTTGATGTATCTCTGTGTCACTGAAACAGATTTTTCGAACTTCATTTAAGATTTGTAAATTCTTGAAATTTTTCTATTCGCAACTTTTCTGTAAAAATTAAAGTAGCTTGAAATTTGGTTGAACTAGTGTTTAATAAATAAGCAAGCAGACACATTTGACAAATTAAAAAGGGTTCATTTGAAGCATTTCATGCCAGAGCAACAAAAGCAGAGCTGCTTTTATCAGTTTATTTTTTTCAAATTAACTTTGCCTGATAATAACCAAAATATTGGTCAGTTCCTGAATATTGAAGAAAAATTTATGCCAAGTTTTTCAGCCAATCATAGAAATTTGAGGCTTGAAAAATTTTGTGTGTTAAAAATAAAATTTTGAGATTCGCTACCAGACTGGAAAATTCCTTTGTTATTAAATCTTGATGCATTATATTTTTACATTTTTGAAATGTTAATCAGTCAATCTATAAAATTAATTTACGAATTGGTTGGATTTTTAAAATTTTGGTCAAAAGAGATTGGTCCCTGAACTGTAAAAAAGCTGCAACTTTTTAAAAGATTTTAATAGGAAAAAAATACGTACTACATCCTCAATTACGCCTGCTTCACTAAACCCGGAATCTTTTTTTGACAAGACTCGAAATGATTGAAAAAAGAATAAGGTTGACAAGGAATTTGGGTCCTTAAAAAAATCCTCGCATATTTGTCCTGCCTCTCGAATGCGCCGCCTTTTTGCATTTTTCATTAAAAGATAGAAACTCGTGTATTGATTGGTCGCATGTTCATATTGCAGATGAAGAAGATGAATTATTTTGGAAACAGTCCTGCGTCAGAATCGAGAAACATGTTTCCTTTTGGAAAAATAAACAAGGTGTCCAGGATATTAGCCTGGCAGAAGGTCATTTCAGTACTGTTGATACGCTTATGCTCATAGAGGTACGTAGGATGTCTTTGATTTTTTTATACATTTTGTACATTTTATACATTTTATACATTATATTTTTTGATACATGCTCAAGGACGCACTCCTGACAGTATAAAGCAATTTTCAAAAATTGTGGATTCTTTGGTGTCCCCACAAAAAAAACCACTAATATTTCATTTTTTTATTTTCTAATTTAGATTATTCATCGATCTAAATAATAATCGCACAATTTTGTCTGTTCAGGATGAATTACGCATGTTTCTCAGCCAAAAATGTTATTGGATTGAAATTCCGACACTTTGCAATTAGATAAAAATGTGAAAAAAGTCAGGCATCTTGGAACTTTTACACACATTGATTTTCAATAATAATAATTTTGAAAAGTTTTTAATATATTGCTTAAACAAAATATTCTTCGATGGATAATTCGACGATTTTTTTTTCGTTATTTGGAACAAGTTTCGTGAGTTTTCTGAATGAATATGAATTTCCTCAAAATATTTCATTTTTTAAGATTTTTCCAACAACTGTTCAAAAGGTAATGACAGATCACGAATTTTGCACGCGTTTTTGGAAAAAGAGGATAAATCCAAGAAAATAATTCCAAAGAATAGATGAATAGTTCGGAAAAAAATTGAAAACATTCTCGGAAATCAATAAATTCATTTTATACAATGAAAAAAGAATCGTCTGAATATTTGTTAAATAATTATTTTTTAAGGAATTCGTTAACGATTTTTTGATAATTTTATCATTGCATATTAAGGTTTGTAACGGCTCAAAGATGGCTGGATCTTTTAACATTTTTTTTCGAACCGCCAACTATTCAAATGATTATGCGAATTATTTTGTAAATTTTAGTATACAGACGAAACTAACTGCGTGCATTTTTTGACATTTTTTCTAAAATTCTAATTGGACGAAAATGACCTCGTTGACCGTGTTAAGGATTAATTAAATATTCGAATTCCTGTTGCAGAAAGGACAATACCTCATATCAGGTGGAAGAGATCGCACCTTATGTTGCTGGGATTTGTGTTCAGGATGGAATACGAATACGCAATACGACACGAACCAGATGTCGCACGATGGATGGATATGGGGTTTGACGGCTGTGGATAAAACATTTTACAGTTGCAGCTGGGACAAATCGGTGAAATCGTGGCACATAAATAATCTGCACCTCGTGCCAGTTAGAAAATTTGAGATGTACTTTTAATCAAGTTTGTTATTCTATTTAATTTCAAATTTCTCTCTAAGTCTAAAAAGCTTGTGAATAAAGTAACAAATTAATTCTAGAGACTCACAGTTATTTGATTTTTTTGTTGCAGGGATGTTATGGGTGCGTTATTGTGCATTTCTTCGTATCCTAGAGTCAACGTGTTGGCAACTGGTTCACATTGCCGAACTGTGATATTATTTGATCCTCGTGTTAGTGCAGCACCGATCGTTCGATACCGATCTCACAAAGGAGCCGTTCTCAGGCTCGCTATGAATGATAATTACATTCTCTCCGCTAGCGAGGACAAAACCGTTAGTGTGTGGGATCAACGAGCTGCTAAAACCCTGACAACGATAGAGGTAATCAATTGTTTCACTCGAACCAATCTAAAACATCATTTTCCATATCTTGTAAGGTTTTTTATATCTTTGCAATAGGTGTCCGCACTATTCGACCAATTTCATAATATCCACGTTCAAAATATCCCAGAAAAATAACCAATAATTATAATAACCTTTTAAAAAATAACCAGTGAACGAAATATCCAATAAAAAAATAACCAGCGTTGAAAATAACCATATTCAAAATAACCACAATGAAAATAACCCACTTTTACCTGTTTAGTCCTTATTTATTTTGGATTGAATATATTTATTCAAAATGTCCGAAGTACCGGACGGTTTTTAATAAACAACTCATGTCAATTATCGTGTCGGTATGTGGCATTCTCATTACCTACCTCAAATACCTGTATTCCATCGACCATTGATAAAAATATGTATTTATATATTTATTGATAATTGTATTTTAATCTTACATAAGGTGTCTCTGATATAACTACTCTGGTGTATTAAGTACATGGAAATTCTATTTGCACTTGGTCATATCAAGAGCCGCGGTAGCGGCTCGACGCCAAATATTAAAAAGAAGCCAGCGCGAGCCCTGCCGCACTCTTATATACTCGAATATGGCGGTTTTCGGGTTTTTTTTTACTATTTACGCTGGGTCATATAATTTAAAACCAAATATAATTCAAACCTAGGGTGGTTATACCTTAAATAAATGGAAATATTATTTACACTTAGTCATATACTATTTACACTTAGTCATATAGTTTAAAACCAAATATAATTCAAACCTAGGGTGGTTATACCTTAAATACATGAAAATATTATTTGCAGTTTTTTTAGTTTTTGAACAGATCGTTTTATATTCAGATCGTTTGGGTTTGTTTGCGTGCGGTTATTTTCCGTGGCTATTTTGACTTAGGTTATTTTTAATATTGGTTATTTTCATCTGTGGTTATTATTGCGTTGGTTATTTTTCTGGGATATTTCGAACATGGATATTTTGAAATTGGTTCAATAGTGCGGAAACCGTATTTCATATTATGAAGACATATGTGTAAGAGATTTTGAAGAAAATCGAAATGAAAATGAAAAAATTAACTCATTAAGTCATTTGTTTCATCAAAACATTTTTCTTTTAATTTTTTATAAATGTATCAGCAAATGTGGGGAATATTGTCATTTTCGCAATTCTAAACTTTAAAGTAACCATTTTTTCCGTTACTATTTTAAGAAAGGAATTTCTTTTTTGTTCATACATTCCATTTTGTTTTCAAGATTTATATCGATTCAACGAGTTTGAATTCAATATTTATCTTTAAGGGGGACAATACCTTTAGAACCTGCGAAAATTGTAAAAAATTGTAAAAAAAAAAAAAATACGTCGTAGTAGTCAAGATTCAATCACTCATAGTCAAAATTTGAAAAACATCAAATTAACCGTTTGCTTTTGAGAAAATCATACAAATTGACTTATTTTAATCTGTCTAAAAGTATTGTCGCCCTTAAAGAGGTTTTTCTTAAATTAAGTTTCGATAAAATTTTGGGGAAAACATTTTACTAAAGAACTCACGATATTGTAAATTCTGTAGTTTCCTTTTTTAAATTATTCTTTGTTACATTTTTCTCGGTGTAAAATTTGTATACTCGTTTTTCAAATGGATCGAAATGGCTTTTTTTGGTAGCTAAATTATTAAACGTTATTAACACACGTTTTTTAGTAGGTGTTTTTCGAGTAGCATAAGGAGGACAGATTTTTTATAACTGTTAAAGGAGAAAAATTTAGGGTTGCTATTTTTGCATCCAAGCACACAATTTTATGATACTTTTTTAAAAAATGTTATAACTTTTTTTATTCTCTAGATTGCCAAAGACGCTTTTCCAATGAGCATCGCAATGGACAAGAGAGCGGTCTACGTAGGCGATAGTAGCGGACAATTACATTTTCTGAATCCTCGGAATAATTTCGAAATGGTTAAATCTTACGACATTGGTCACACGAAGGGAATTAACTGTTTGTGTTCAACTTCCGGCGGTTTAATCACCGGTTCCCTCGACAATAGTGTGAGACTTTTGAGCCCGACCGATCCTCCACAATTGATCGCCAGATTAAGTGGCTCTGTCGGCGAGATAGCTGGGGTAAATTTTCAATAAATTTTGACATCAAGTATAATTGCATTGTAGCAGTTTGCGTCAATTAAATGCAACAAAACTATAGTGTTCGAAATTCAGACGTGAAAATTCATCAAACTTTTTTTTTACCCTCTTTCTAGAATTCACAGGGAAAGTCAACAGAAAAAAATGTCGGTTCTTAAAAAATAAGGAAATTAAAAAAATATTTGAAAGAATTTTCGTTTCTTTACAATCATGCAAACTTTATAATATCATAAAGAATTGTATGTAAATTTTGTCATTGAGAGTATAGCAGTTTATGGAGTCTTACAGGACTTTCTGAACATTATCAAATTTGACAAGTATACAAAAAAAGTGGATTATTTGCGAAAATATAGACAATAATGTAGATGAAAAAGAAACATATTTCATTTGGAAAATTTTTGTTATGAGAAGTAAAAAATAAATCTTTTTAATTTTGCAGATGGATTACCAAAACAGTGTACTTGCAATATGCGGCTCTTATGTTCAAGTCTGGCGACCAAGGATCGACTAAATGTTAAAACGAATTCATATGTGTTAAAAAAACTTAATAATAATATTAATATGTATATCGATATAATCGATCAATCGAACTGTTCAATGCATCTTACAAGACAATTTTTTTACGTATAGAATTTAAGCGACTGATTTAATAAAGGCTTTCTTAAAAAAATTTCTCATTCTTTTTCATATTTTTATAAAATTTGTAGCTAACGATAAACAAGCCTGAAATTGAGTAAAACGAAAAATATATACAGGAAAAAGGGCAATCCAATAAATCTTTGAACAAAAAAACCTCTGAATATGATTTCATTTGCACAGAACAAAATTCTGTTTTATTTTCAGACTTAAGAACTTTGAATTTTATTTTATACTTGGTGGTTTGCAAAAAATCTAAAAAAACTCAGCCACTTGTGAGACGTTACGATATGCAATAATAAAATTAGTAAAAAATTGTTAACAAATTGTTTAAAGAATAATTGTTTAACAAATATGCAAACAATTATTTTCCATCTGATGAAATAAATTTGTGAACTTTTTAAAATACCTCAACAAATTTTCGAAATAATTTCTCTTTTTTGAAATTCCTCTTTTCCACGTTATCTGGGGGCGTTATTTGAGAAATTGTTCGTTAAATGCTTTAGAAATTTCATAAATATGATGTTGAATTTTTTTACGAAGACGTGAACATACGATGGTAGTGAGATAAATTGGCGAGAGAGGTGACGCTCTTTGGGACCCCCGCAAATAGGGCCCATTGTTCTCAGGCTGACTGATGTCACTCCGCGAAGCGATAATGGGGCGGAGATTGCGTGTACGGCGTGTGTTGTCCATCGAAGACCGTAAACAAAGATGGAATGTTTGGAGATTGTTGATTCAGGATTCATGAGCGGAAAAAAGATAAAGATGCTGAGCGTGGAGATTGGCATGGAAAAAAGTTGATATAAATATCGAGCGGATGTGGGGTTTCAGGTGTCAATATGCAAAAGAGTTTTTATATGGGAATGAGAAGTACGGAGCCGTTACATACAAAATTCGTCATTCTGAAAATTAAGTATTCAAAGATTTTTAGAAAAATCCTTGAAAAAAAGAAATATTTGAAAAATGTTTGAAAAAAAGATTTAGAATTATCACTAAGCTCATTTTACGTAACGAAAAAAGATTATTTTATTATTTGTCGAAGAATATTTTTTCCAAACGATATGTTAATAACGTTAACTAATGTTAACAATAGAATTATTATTAATAAAAATGAAGGTTTGTAAAATTTCAACGACTAATGAATTTCTTCAGATTTTTGTTTTAATGGCGAAGTCTCGAAGTTCTGATCCAATGAAATTTCTGGCTGAAAAACATGTGCAATTTATCCTCAAACGAAATTGTGCACATTTACGATCTTAAGAATTTCCTAATCAGAAAACTACAATAATTCAAATACGCTAACTCTCCAAGAAAATGCGGTTTTCAAAATGTTCGAATGAAACGTTTTCATTAATGCGTAAATAATAATTAAATTATTTATTCCAGATTTATAATTCCGCCTTTAAAAGTAGTCATTTGAAATTCGGTTGTATGAAATTCGGGAGTTAAAAAACCTACAAAAAAATTGCTTATTTTATAAAAAAAAAAAATTTTGTACGAAAACTCCAAAAGCTTCCTTTTTAGTAATTTTTGCGATTTCATCGTAATGTTCGGTTCAAAAACGACTTTTTTTGCAAAATTCCAAAGTTAACTAAGTTCAGACTTTTTGTAATATTTACGCGGCAAAAGCCGCAAGTCAAACATTGATTTTTCAGGTCCAAGAAAAATTCCAATCAAGATCTTAATATTTTGTAAACTACAATAATAAAAAAATTGCCAATCCGGAAGGGGCTTTTGAACCTCTTTACATATTCCCTCTTCGCCATATCAAAAGTACTATCTTACTATTGAATCCTGAAATTTTGTATAAATCAGATATTTTGAAAATTCGAAAAAGCAGAATTAATAAAGCTTTTCTTAACAAAAATTCATTAAAACAATGTCCTATGCTTTCCTTTCATTATCTTAGATTAGCATATATAATTGTATTCGTAATTATTTTCGTAACGAAAACCGGAATCTCGTTAATACAGGTTTTTTACAAATAAGCCCGCTCACCGGAAGTGGAAATATGCGCGGCGGGTCGGGGAGGGTCGATCGCAGCGCTCAATTGTCTGACAACGCGAAAATCACGACGACATTGGTCAAAGTCTTAATAATCCACATGACGATAAGTAAAAAATAATTAAATAAATATTGGATATATGAAATAAGATTGAAATGCATGATTTTTAGTAACATTATTGTATCGTTAAGTAGTTCCATATCGATAACCCGGTCAAATCATCAACATGGTCTCGTGTACATAGTTGGGTGGGGATAAAATGCGCCGTGTACTTCCGGTTTATACGTGAGGAGAGAGGTCAGAGAATAGAGGCTGCGTTCGGTGGTGCTATTGGGAAAAAACACGATGAAAATGGCGTGGCAACCGCAGGAGGAAGGACTAAGACAAATTTTGACGCTTCTTCAGGAGTCTCAAAGTCCCGATACCGCGACACAGCGTGCTGTACAACAAGTATCCTTTTTTTTATTCTACGATTTATTGTCTTCGATTTGAAAAATTACGACGAGGTTAAGACGGGTGAGTAAAGAAATCGCGTATGTGTGAGGGAGAGAGAGAGGAGGGCTCGATGAGGCAGGTCGATGCGCGGCCAAGGGCGTGCTTTTATTGACAAAATTTCTTGGCCCGGGCGACTATGCCTGCCGGGTAAAGTCTTTTTTTTTATTTCGTACTTCATAACATTACGTTCAATGGTTGACGCGACTTTCTCCCATCGACAATCCCTTTTTTCCCTCCTTTCGGCCAAACTTTTTTCTCGACAATTCTATATGTGAAAAAAATGGTTAAGTTTTACCGCCTCCCGAATTAAGTCAACATATATTTCACGTAACGCGATTTTTTCAATGCTATTTCAAGGCCGAGTTGTATTCGTAAAACAGTTTCTTTTTCATCGGTCACGGTTTACGGTCGCGAAATTTCTTTTATCGATTTTTTTCGTTTTGAACTATTGTCAGCCTCGTTTGAAAATTTAATTTTTTTTTGTTATCCTTGCTTACGATTACATTGTCTATTCATTTTGGCTGTGTAATTGTCATTTATAATATGCTTTGACCAAAAATTCTTGTCAACCAGTTTGTCATTGATGGAAAAATTATTCTCTGACAAAATCCCATGGAAAAATGTTTGTGCTGCAAGTTACGGCTTAACTTTCTTTCAAGTTGTAACACATAATTCTGCTAGCCTCAGATGTTATTTTATATATTCACTGGAATCGTTTCAATAGTTGTTAACATATAAACTTTATCTTATCCAATTTATAGCCAAATGAAACTATATTTTTAGCATATCTCAGTAAAATAAAACACCATCCGATGCTAGACTGAGAGCGAGCTATACTTGCTTTTCCAAGTTTTATCTTGAATAATCAATAAGAAAAAATTTTAAAAAACCACCTTGTCCTCTCTTACTTCGCAACAAGCATACATTGTTTTCAACCAATCAGATTGTCATTGTTCCCAATCAAGTTACAAGTTTTTTCTTTTTTTTGTAATAAAGGTTTAACTCTTTCGCTCGTAACGAGTCCTTTTAACCCTCCATTCAGGCAACAGTGCTTGCCACGGGTTGAAAGATGAACATAGCGTGTCTCTAGTTTTAAGACTCACCACAATTATGGCAACAAAAGTTTGCATCTCCCGGATGGATACAGTGTTGAGTTTCAGCAAATTTCCTAGCATATTAGCTTCAAAGGAATTGTTAAGTGGTTTTTTTTGTCGAAAATTTATTCAATGTAAGTTGCAGCATTAAGAAGTCTCAAAAAATTAATATCAGAGCCAAAGTTTATTGCGAAGAGCAGTAGTTTGAGATGTTCAAAAAAACTTGAAGTAACGTTGAAAAGTTTATAAGTAGTTGTATACAAAATTCAGAGGAGCCTGTAAAGGGATTGGATCTTACACTTATGTATACAATGAAAAAATTATTGTAGCTATGTTCAGCCAATTACTATTCATTTCTTGCAAATGTTTTTTCTCAAAATTTAAGAATTTTTGAAGATTATGTCACTAGTAATTGGTGAATTTTTTTTTTCAAAATCTTTTTATATTTCAAAGGCACAGAACAACGTATAGAAAATATTTTATGGATTTCCATCTACAGATTTTTCAGGAAATCTAATAATTTCAATGACCGGCAGCGATGGGTGCACGGTCGGTGTGTGGCTCCAGTGATCATCAAACCTAAGCAGCCTCTGGTGAGATCAAGATTGGTTAGGTGACCGCTTAGCTATGCACCGGCTTGTGTATCAATCGTTGAGCAGGAGGCAGCTTTTCTGAGTATCTGATGGTGCTAATCAACCGAAACCCAGTAAAAATATAGCTGCCTGTATCGGCCGGGTTTTCCACAGTTTTCCTTGTCCTCATGCAAATACGATAGAATAGTGCATTAGGAAAGAGTGGCTGTGGGCAACATTCTTGGGGGGTCACTAAGGAACATGGAAATTAGGAAATTGGAAATTAGTGAAGTGGGATTAAAGTGATAGGACGGGATTGTAAAAGCCTGCGAGGGTATACACAGGAAGAATAAAAAATAAAAAAATAATCATTTCAATGTCACAGAATGGAGCCATTGATTCTCTCATTGAAGCCCTGTATATTTTTCATTACTTTTAAACTCCATTTTCTCACCAACGGCGAGATCAAGATTTTTCAAATTCTAGTAACAAACGCCGAATATTGTGTTCAAGAAAATCCCTACTAAAATCCGCATTTGAAATGAATTGTAGAAAATTAAAAACAAGTTGAAATTTCAATCAAATTATTTAGTCGCTGGTACAAAATTTGCTTTGAAAACTGTGTTGAACAATGATTAATCGTCATCATGATATGGCACATTCCATGCCAAATCAGTCACTTCTGAAATTCGCATTTTTTATTGTTTTGATTTTTTTTTTCTCTAATAGATAGAGCTCAATAAAAGGAATTCGTCTGCTGTTTTTCAATTTTTTATCTCAACACATTCATCGAAAACGAATTTTTGAAAAATTTTCCGATTTTTTTCTTCAAATATCAATAACTCTCTTAAAAATGCAGTAAACCAAGTGGATGAGGGGTCAAAATTTTATTTCTAAAACATACTTTCGTTTAAAAACATGCAGAAAATTATTAAAACATGACATGTTTTTTCCCACATTTTCCCTTTGTTTTTTCCCACATTTTCCCTTTGATTTTGCTGTTAATTTTTTATAAAAAACTATTCTTCTTTGAGGAGTTTTAAGCCTAGTGTGATCGTGGGGAAATTGTCCATTGTATAGTTTTATAATTAAAATATAAATTTTTTTTTACAATCAATTATCAATAACTCCCTGAAAAATTGAACAAAGCGAATCGTCTAGGGGGTTAAAATTTTTGTTATGAAATGTACTTTTGTTTACAAGTATATGAAAAATTATTCGAAGTTTACATCACGTAGTTTTTCCAATTCTACGATGGAATAATCTTTTTTCATAGCGCTTGTACTAATTAATTTGTTTCTTTAATGTTTATACAGAAGCATGATTCATTTAATGTATTCTAAGCTAAGCATGAACGTGAGAAAATAACTAGTTCTATTTTTCAAATTGGTAATTTTATTAAAGATTTTTGTTGTTGATTAGACTAATATTTCCCCATGATCATACTTGTCTTAAAATGCATTAAATGAATAATAGTTTCCTATTCCTATAGTTTCCTAATTTAACAGCAAAATAAAAAGGGACTAACACTGTGGGAAAAAGTATTTCTTGCTTATAATTCGAAAATTGATTTATGTAATTTTTAAATAATTGTTGACATGTTTTTAAACGAAAGCACCTGCCAAAATGAAAAATTTGACCCCCTTATCCATTCGGTTTGTATGATTTTTCAGGGATTTGTGCATTATTAATAGTAAAAAAACCACAATTTAATTATAAAAAATACAACAAATGATGTACCTCATCATCAAATTAGGCTTAAAAGTCATTGAAAAATGATAGTTTTTGATATAAAATCAAGAGCAAAATCGAAGGGGGCTGACACTGTGGAAAATAACATTTTTCGCTTAAAATTTGCAAAATTGTTGTATGTAATAATTTGATGAATTTCTACATATTCTCATACGAAAGTATGTTGTAAAACTAAAATTTTGACCCTTCATCCATTTGGTTTACTGCATTTTTGAAAGAGTTTTTGATATTTGAAGAAAAAATCGGAAAATTTTTCAAAAATTCGTTTCGGACGAACGTGTTAAGATAAAAAATTGAAAAAAATCAGACGAGTTCCTTTCAATGAGCTCTGTTGTGGAAAAAAATCAACACAATAAAAAATGCGAATTCCAAAAGTGGTCGATTTGGCGTGGAATGCCCCATATATATCTATGTTATCTTGCGCTTCGTATTTTTTCCTTACAATAATGATTCATAGAAATTGGAAGAACTCAACAAATTTCCTGACTTCAACAACTACCTTATCTTTGTTCTGACAAAGCTAACTTCCGAAGGTGAGCTTGCATAATCGTTATTTTATTACGAAGTCTTAGTTGTGATTAATTATTGTCGTAATTAATTAGTGGATTTATTTATATCCAATTATTTCTCGTGACTGTTCATTTCTACTCAATTAATAGACTCATGATAAAATTTATGAAGAGTACATTGTGTTTAACAGCCCAACAACACAATGGAAGCTTCAATGTTTATTAATACATTTCTTTTACAGTAAAATAAATAAATGTTTAGAAAAACGAAAAATGATATGCTCATTATGAGAAATTATTTTTATCGATCTAACGTTGCTCTTGTGAAATATTTTAGCATTGATAAAAAAAAAAAAATACTTTTCATAACTCCCTCTTGTAAATGAATATTATTCCTACTGTATCGTATCAACGTTATTTACAAAGATCAAAAGTCACAGTAGTTGAGAAGAAATATCGATGTTTGAAACAGAGGCAGAAAACAAGAGAAAAAGAAAAAAAAATCTAATTAGAGGATTTTATATAAATGCCAAAATATTTGTGCCATAAATCAATGATATTTTTGCATTTCATTTTCATTTACGATAATTAGAAAACAAGACATTTTATTAATGATAGCTGAAATTTAACAATTTGAATGAAAAATATTTTTTCAATTTTGTTCTCTTGAAAAGCAACAACTCAAGTGATAAACGGAAATCAATTCATTTCCATAAAGTATTTATTAAGTATTTATGTGAAAATTGTAAGAGTAAATTAGGATAAAAATTACAAATCAATGACGTCGATCATTATAGGGAGTATTGAAGAAAAATAACGTTTATTCTTTGTACAGCGGTACCAACGAGATCTCTGAGCGGATTGATATTGAAGAACAACGTCAGAGGCCATTACGACAAATTCGTTCCCGAAGTTTCAAATTTCATCAAGCAAGAATGTTTATCAGCGGTTGGCGACCCGTCGGGGATGATACGCGCTACAGTTGGAATCCTCATAACGACAATCGCATCAAAAGGTAAATTTCAAAACTTAATCTACAGTAAGCTCGAGGATTCAATAAGAAAAACAGAAAATTTTAATTTTTCATTTCGCTATAATTTCCAGCTAAAAAAAAGAATAATCATGCAATTTTTCCAACAGGTGAACTAACAAGATGGCCGGAATTATTACCGGCGTTATGTCAAATGCTGGATTCCCAGGATTACAACGTTTGCGAGGGAGCGTTCGGGGCGTTGCAAAAAATATGTGAAGATTCGGCGGAGGTATTGGACTCGGATGCTCTGAATCGACCTCTGAATGTTCTTATTCCAAAGTTCCTTCAATTCTTCAGACATTCGAGTCCGAGGATTCGTTCGCACGCGATCGCGTGCGTCAACCAGTTTATCGTAAGTCGTACACAAGCGCTTATGATACACATAGACAGTTTTATCGAGAATCTGTTTCACCTGGCGACCGACGAAGATTCGGAAGTGCGTAAAAACGTATGTCGCGCATTGGTTATGTTGCTCGAGGTACGAATCGACCGTTTGATTCCTCACATGCACAACATTATCGAATACATGTTGATGAGGACACAAGATCCAAATCCTGACGTTGCGCTCGAAGCTTGCGAATTTTGGTTGTCTCTCGCCGAACAAGATATCGCGATGGAGGCTTTACGTCATCATTTACCAAGATTAATACCGATACTCGTTAGTGGCATGAAATATTCGGAAATCGACGTTATACTTCTGAAAGGCGATGTTGAGGAGGACGAAATGATACCCGACAGAGAGGAAGACATTAGACCGAGATTTCATAAACCAAAAACTCATCACACCCTTCATCCAACGATGAGTAAACACGCAGAAGAAAACGGCGGTTGTGAGGACGACGACGTTGATATCGAAGACGGTGGCGATGACGAAACTTCCCTCAGCGATTGGAATTTGAGAAAATGTTCCGCCGCTGCCCTCGACATGCTCGCTGGTGTCTTCAGGGAAGATCTTTTGCCTGTTCTCGTGCCAATATTGAAGGAAACTTTGTTCCATCAAGAATGGGAAATTAAAGAATCCGGAATACTTGCTCTGGGAGCTATAGCCGAAGGTATGATTTCATTCTATTTTATTCTGTATTAAAAATCATTCGTTGAAAATATTCGCTAATTTCGAACGAAATTTTGATTATTTGTCAAATTGTTTTACTGTTTATCATAACTTTAATTGTTAACAGAGAAAAAAAATTCACGTGTAAACAGAATTGTAGAGTTGTCTTGATATCGTTAAATTTTCAAGCGTCGTGTTCAATTTTTCGCTCTCTAAAAGCGTCAACGGTTATGCGAAATTAATTAATCAATAGCCATGCCATTATTTTCATAGCCATTCGCACCTCAAGGCTCGTTTTATTTTGTCGATTTTTATTGAATAAAGCAAAGATCTAGCTATGAACTGTTTTTCTTATACATACATTATTTTTTTTCGTATTTCAATTTTTCATTTTCGTAGACTCTTTTCACAGGAACAGAAAGTTATTTCAATGGAAACATTTTTTCAGTATCAAACAAATTGTTGGAATTTACCTCATTTTTAGCACCTCTAGGAGTACGTAAGCCCTTACATTATATTAAATTTTTTTTATTTTTATAGTTCCTGCTTATACCCTTGCGGGTTTTTACGACCCTACTCCATCACTTTAATCTCACTTTCCCTCCATTTCACTAATTTCCTTGTTCCTGCGAGACTTCCCAAGAGGGTTGCCCACAGCCACTCTTTCCTAATGCACTGCTGTATCGCATTTGCACGAGGATCAAGGGAAATTGTGGTTAACACCATCGGAAACTCAGAAAAATTGCCCCTCGCTCAGCGATTGATGCGCGAGCTGATGCATGGCAAGCGGTCACCGAACCAAGTGTTGACCTCGCCGAAGGCTGCTTAACTTGGAAAATCGCCGTAACCAGACACCAACCGCGCATCCATCGCCGTCGGCCCCTTAAATTATATTAAATTCAAATAATAGATTTTTAGTCTATGAAAGAAAAAAGGAACGATTATTCGTTCCTTTCAAAAGAAAATAATAAATTGAAGAAAAAAAAAAAATAAATATTTAAATAAATTAGGTGAACCGTGGTTGTCTTTTTTGTAAACTAATTTTTGCAAAATGCAGTTTGCGATAGCCGATTTTTTTTCACGCATTTTTCTCAAAACCCCAGCGGTCTGAATCGAAAGACCGGGATTTTGATTAGAAAATTGTCCTGTTTTATTTAAAGAAAAAAAAACTGATTTCAGAAAAAAATCCTACAACAAGGACTAAATAATTGTGTAAAGATAGTACCTTTTAAATTGAGAGAAAAATTTTCCCCTACTTGCAAGATGTCATCGATTAATGGAAAATTCTGATAAATAATATACAAAGGCGACACTCACAAATGAAAATGTTTGTGTAAAATCGATTTTTATGGCTCTCTAATAATGGTTCAAAGTTTTGTATTTCGATCGTTTAATTGGTTTCAGGTTGTATGGACGGTATGATAACCCATTTATCGGAGCTTATTCCATATTTAATCGGTTGTCTGAGTGATAAAAAAGCGTTGGTCCGTGCGATAACTTGCTGGACTCTTAGCCGTTACTCTCATTGGGTATGTGCGCAACCACATGACACGTATCTGAAACCACTCATGACAGAATTGTTGAAGAGGGTTCTCGATGGCAACAAAAGAGTACAAGAAGCTGCATGTTCGGCTTTTGCTACTTTGGAAGAAGAGGCTTGTACCGAATTGGTTCCGTATCTTGGATTCATATTGGAGACACTTGTTTTTGCTTTCGGCAAGTATAATATTAGTTTACTTTAAATCCATAACATAAATTATTATTTTCTTTTCTTCCATTTAACACGATTTTTTTTCATCTTTTATGGAAAAACAGGAAAGTATCAGCACAAAAATTTATTAATACTGTACGACGCGATCGGTACACTTGCCGAATCCGTGGGCAATCATTTAAACAAACCGGACTACATTAATCTTTTGATGCCACCATTGATCAACAAGTGGAACGTTTTGAAGGACGAAGACAAAGATCTTTTCCCGTTACTTGAGTGTCTCTCTTCCGTTGCCACAGCTTTGAAATCTGGATTCTTACCCTACTGCGAACCTGTTTACAGGTAAAGTACCTCGTATTATAAAAAACAGAACTGTTAGAAAGACTGTTTCAAAGAAGAGTTATAAAAACGTTAAAATTACAAGAGAGAATCATTTTTTTGCAATGTAACGATTTTCCTGTTCTTTTAATAATTACATATTATTTTAGACTAAAAATCACTGATTTTGGTTGTGAAACCTGGAACAAATTTGTGTTATCTTTTTACATAATTACGTTTTAGAGTTTTTTTTTGTACGGAGAGTGATTCAAAAAATTGCATCACGATATGTTTCGTTTTTTTTCTTTTTAGGCGATGCGTTTCTCTTATTGAACAGACGCTGAATCAACACATAGCGAACACTCAAAATCCAGAACAGTTCGAAGCTCCTGACAAGGATTTCATGATCGTGGCTCTTGATCTTTTAAGCGGACTAGCCGAAGGACTTGACGGACACATGGAACGTTTGGTAATGAACAGCAACGTGATGCAACTGTTGTATCAATGTATGCAAGATCCAATGCCCGAAGTCAGACAAAGTAGTTTTGCTCTACTCGGCGATTTGACGAAAGCTTGCTTTCAACACGTTTTACCGTGTATACGTGAGTGTTCATTATCTTTTCACATAATAGTCATTTTCGTTCGCGTGCACGATTTTTTGACAAAATTACAGTCGAGAAAAAGCTTGCAAATGTGAATTTTCGAAAATATTTTAGAATTTCTTTCCTATCGCAATTGCAAATTTTGAAGGGTAATCGAATTTTTGCAAATTCAAAGTCATCGGTACGAATTCGTTTTGTTTGGTCGAATTGAAATAAAAAGTATATTTTTTTCAACAATATTTTGTAATCAAACGACTAAATAGTCTTAAAAATCGTGGTAACTTATTAAACGCATTCGAAATCCTTTTTTATCGGCTTTAAACTGTTGCTAAGTTATAAGGAATTAATGTTCCAACTTGAAAAGATTTGTGAATAGTTTAACGTAGTCCTTAGCAAGACGGAACTGTTTGTTCATCGAACAATAACAAATTTAAAAAAATGAACAATTTTTAAAAGCCCAGACATTCAAATTTGGGCTCAAAGTAGACCCCAATTATACTTTAAGGGGAGAGGTGCATTGTACCGAGTTTTTTAAAATGAATTTTCATGATTTTTTTTGGCGAAATAGTTAGACCTATGAAAAAATCCTTTTGCGTATATATTTATTGATATTTTTTATGTTTATACGAATTTTTATAAGACATTTCATTGAGTCGTACTCGCTTGGCGCGCTTGACCGTAAAAAGCAGCATTTCATTGGTAACCACGATTGCGCCCATTTGACTGATCCGAAACAAAAAACCAGATATATTTTGGTTCGTCAGATGACCTTTTGCAGCCCGTACTTCGATCGCATTGAAAAAATTAAAAATCACAAAATGCCGCCGTGATAACGATTTTTTTTATTTTTTTTTTAATAGTTTTGTCAGTTTTCAAGTTGTACGGGTCGTAATTTTTTGTGTAGACTATTCTCCGCGGTAGAGGCTGTAGAGAGATGTATTCTAAACAACCTCGCAAAAAGTTTAGGTAAATCGGTTCAGTGGTTCCTGAGATATCGTGGCTACCAGTTTGAAAAAATGGCTTCGAGAAAAACGTGTGCGGCTCGCCTACGGCTCGTGTTATACCTGCGCGACCCGACCGATTCAATCTCTATAACTCTGCCAATTTTTCTAATTTCTGAATAATATTGGAAGGGAATATTTTCAAGACAATGAGCTATAAGAAAATGCAAAAAACCGAAAATCGATTTTTTGATCGGAAAAAATGGACCTCTTCCCTTGAGGGTTAAGGACTTACGCGCTTTCAATGTGTATTTATTTTGTTTGCAGCTGACTTTATGCCGATATTAGGACAAAATTTAAATCCGGCATTCATATCGGTATGTAACAATGCGACGTGGGCGATAGGAGAAATATCGATAAAACTCGGTGAGTATATCGATAGTTGCTTGTTAATTAATATTTGATTTTTGTTTTTTTTTTTTTTTTTTTTTTTGTATAAAACAACGATTTCGACGAAAATAAATGCTCACATTTCGCTTATTCATGATTTTCTCGTCGTTTTTTGTTGTTACAGGACTCGACACAAGTGCGTATATTCCATTGGTACTGACTCAACTCATCGACATAGTTAATCGGCCAAACACACCAAAAACACTTTTAGAAAATACCGGTGAGTCTTCGTCGATCGATTACAAAATTGCCAATCGAGTGTGATTATCCGCATAGCGACAATGTGAGAATTCGTTGGAAATTTTGTTTCGATTTTTCATGGACAAATTGTTTTATAAACATTTCTTTTCTTTTAATTCAAGTGAGAAAGGTAAACAGAACTGTGTTTGTTCTTTAACTATATGAGTTTTTAATTTTTAAAGGTTTTTTTTTAACGACTCCAATGTAGTCATGTTTCTTTTTTTTTTTATTTATTTTCTCACAATATTTCATCGTTGACCCGAAATTTGAAATTTGCAACGTCTTCTCGAATCTGAAAATTCTTTTTGGAATGCCGAAACGTGTAAATAGGCCGAGGGTCGAAAAAGAACAAAAAGTCACGACCAGGCCTTGGGTGAAGCAGTTTTTTCTCTTGTCTAAATAGACGAGAGAAGGAAGACATTCATAATTAATATCGATTTTTTTTTCTCGCTCTCCTGGCCTTTTAATGAGAATTAAGGAATGCTTCTATAGAATTATTCGTCAATGTCTATTTGATTAATACACCGTTGAATTTTTTTTACGGTAATAGGCGAAACAACAACGCCAAAGTTGTCACTAAGCACCTTAAACAAACCTTATGCACGATTGTTCATAAAGTTAGGTACTTTTACAAAAAAACATCAGGGAAGGTAGAAAAAAAAACGTTGGTTTTTTTCATAAAATTACATTGTTTGCTGTCGAGAATTTTGGCCGAGGTATTTTTTCGAAAAATAATTTCAGATCTATCAAAACTCGAAGTGCATTTTGTTGTTTCTTGAAGTTGTTGGGGAAAAGGAAAGCATTCTTCGATCCTACAGCCCAAACGATTTTTTGTATCGGCACACATAATCGACGTACAAATTACTTCTAATCGATCTAGCCGATCTTTAGTAAAATTTGTTTAAGTAATTTTTACTTTCAGTTTTATCGTCGCACTTTAATTTTGGTTTATCACTTACTTTTTACTGTGCCCAAATATCTAAATATTGAAAGGAACAACAATATTAACATCAACGGAAATGAAAAAAAAGTATGGAATTTAGTCATTCTAATGACGATCAGTTGTATGAAAAAACGTCTGTGAAATTTACGAAGAGAGCCTTTTTCGAAAACCCAACATTAAATATAGCGAAAATTTGGAGAGGAATAAGAAAAATTACATTTTTAACGCCTCTACTGGTATAATATTTTTTCATATATTTATAGTGATGTGCGGTTACTATCAGACGACTTTAGTGCCCATAATATATAGATTTGCCCTTGAGAGATAATGGAGGAAATCCCTAGACTTATGACATCATAGAAGAAGAGAAAAATCATTCCCTAATGAATACACATCTCTATATAGCGCTTCGAAGATTTATCAAAAGGAGTTAGGATTAAGAAAGTACCGGGCGTACAGTCATGCACAAAAATTAATTTTCAAAATGCTGTTTTTACTCATTTCTCAAAAGCAAAAAACCTGAATTATTCCATTTCGGGAGGTGGAATTGATTCGATGGAGTAAACCACTTAAAAGCTATTTAATTTCTTTTTCTTTTTTACAAATTATTTTTGCCCAAAACGTATTTTTCTACTGAAAAAAAATCAGTATGAAATTTGAGAGGAAATAGGGCGCAACGCAGGGAATTGCAATGCAGGGTGTATCAGTCAAATCTTTTTTTTTTAATATCCCACTGTAGAATGAAAGATTTTTCGTTAAAACAATATTTCCCTCCCGATTTTTAGACTACAGAGTGATTATTATTTCGGTGCATGCATGAGACGAATCGAAAAATAGGAAAATTGTAGCTCGTAAAAACAAAACTGTAAAAACAATTTCGAAAAAAATGCGTTACCTTTTGGACATGACTATCGCGCGATACATTTTTAATAATACATTAATATTATTATGTCTTCATCCGTTTTTTTTGCTAATTTTTTTTCTATTATGAATTAAAAAGCAAAAAAAAGTATATATTTATTATTAAAATTTATTAACCAAATCGCACGCTGCTATCTAATTTTGTTATTATCGTTTCAGCAATTACGGTAGCACGAAAAAAAAACAAAGTATATACATATATTGCCTATGTTGACCTGTCGGTATCCCATACGTTTACCTGTGTTTCACATTGTATCTATCGATTGTTACTATTAATTGATTATTTATTCTCATTGAATGGATTATTTGAAGAAAAAAAAAACAAAACAGCAACAGAAAAATCAATTGAAAATGATTTGAAACAGCAGTATATTCAGCCTGATTTGTTGGTTCGCTATCAGTTTGTATTATTGTTTGTGTTTCCGGTCACTTCACTACACTTCACTTGTCTACTTACCGCAATATGAAAATGATACCGTAGCCATAACGATCGGTCGCCTAGGTTTTGTGTGTCCCCACGACGTCGCCCCCATGTTACAGCAGTTTGTCCGACAGTGGTGTGTAAATTTCTTTATTATTCTATTCTATTAATTATATTATATTCTATTTTTATTAGCACTTTATTATACACATCATATATATATATTTTTTTTCTTTTCCTTCTTCTTATTTTTACGAATATGTGAGACGAGACGCTTTTAAAATAACGAGAGTGCAAATGGATTTGGAACTATTTTATCAAGTAAATTGGAATCTAATGTGTTTCTTTGTAAAACTGATACATAAAATATTCAGAAAAATAATATTGCCGGACTGAATCAATTTGCTCGCTCGTGAACGACTTTATATTACGTACGATTCGTTCAAATGTCTAATTGTCATTTATATTTGTTATTACGTCGATTTTTTAATTCTTATCTTTCTCTCTCTATGATTGATTTATAAAAAAGAAAAACAGCAACAATAACACTCGGAGTTAAAGCTTATTTTTCGTGAGGCGCGAATACAAATATTCAATTTGCAGTCATTCGACGATTTCATCAATTTTTATTATGTCGTTTTTCTTTTTATTATTATTTTTTTTTTCATAATCACGTGCATGCTCCTTCCTCCGTACTGTCCTGACCTCATTTATATTCCCAGTTTTATTATCAGCTTATCTCATTGAGGGAGGATGAACGATTTTCCAACGAGAAATTATTCGAGATTAGTTCTTCGCAATAAAAGTGTGACTAAGGGATTGATAAAATTCCGTTTTTTATTTACATTGATGACTAAGAAATGCCATTTTTTTACCTTGAATTTTCAATGGTTTGGTCGTTGTCTTACGCTGTATATTAATTTACACTCGGGGGACTCAACTCTTCGTTATTTATAAAACTCACAGAGTATCAATTTTTTACAAATATCCAAAGATCTGCGTGCTCAGAAATTCGATGTTGCATGATAACGTTTATTAATAATAATTATGGTTAAATGGAGGTTTTCTTGAATAATTTCTCATTCAGGTTGTTCTCAGCTCTTTTACCCAGATGAATAATTGATAAATGTTAATCCTATTAATAAAAAAAAACGTGGAATGAATTAAGCTGCTTAAGAGTTATTTTACTTAATTTTCGTCTTCATTTTCAATTTCTTCGAAATTTTCATTTTATTCGTTTTCGTTTAATTGTCGTAGTTACCTTGCTATATAGCTAATTACGCCCGTGAGATAAGGCATTGGCCATGGAGAACAATATATATATTCGATAGATGTCAGAGGTGTATCCGTTTTACAACGAAACAACAATGCAGATGAATTAACTCCAGATAAAAAGAAAAAATATAATGATTGTACACGGTCTGGTGAACAAAATTTAGGGGAGAAACTGACCCCCTTGCCGATATTTATAATTCATCAACATCGAAAATTTGCGAGAACAAAAAAAACATAATAATACAACATTTTTTGTGAATTATTGTGTGATTGAACGTTAAGACTTAAAAGGCTACTTTTTCCCTTTCTGTCACGGCTATTAAACCATATATACGAATCGGACCATTTGTCTCATGAAGAAATTTCGAAGAAAACCATTTTTTTCATTAACATTTCGAACTTTGCTATTATTAACTATTACATAAAGTTTTACAATTTATTATCACATAATAAAACTTCGATAATTTCTTCATAAATTTTGTTTTTGCAGATGATTAATATTTGTTTCGTCGATTTACTCAAATTGTTTATTTATCAATAGGTGTACATCACTACGGAATATACGCGACAACGAAGAAAAAGATTCGGCATTCCGTGGTATGTGCCAGATGATAACCGTCAATCCAGGCGGCGTCGTTCCGGATTTCGTATTTTTCTGTGATGCCGTTGCATCATGGGTCACACCACGAGAAGACTTGAAAGACATGTTCCAGAAGGTAGCCCAACCTTGATTAATAAACAATTTGTTTTTTTTGTCGATTTCCCCTCAGGTAACCGCTTTTTCGAAAAATTCGTTTGCTTTATCCAATTTTTATTGTTTTCAGATACTTCACGGTTTTAAGAACCAAGTAGGCGCGGAAAATTGGAAAAGATTTTCCGATCAGTTTCCGCCGCAACTCGGCGAGAGGCTGCACACAATGTACGGCGTCTGAACAGCCCCGCCTACTTATTGTAAGTATTTCCTTTTTCTTAAGAGCCTTCATTCAACTTGATGAAAAGTAATGTAGATTTTTGATGGCTCAAACATTAAAAATTTTATGCGATTCAAATCCTTTTTGCACAAAACATTTGTTTCTTTTTTTTAACTGTAAAAAATTGCAATTACAGCTCTATTGTGTTATTATTTAATTTAATTTTTCAACCGGTGTGACTTTGGTCTCTGAATAAAAAATAAATATTTCTCTCATTATTGAAAATACACTATTTACAATTGATAACGTATTGTTCAATTTGGAAAAATAAACTGTTTTTAAAAACGTTGTTCCAACAAATAAGAATTACGCTTTGAAGTGATATTTGGCGTCGCCTTAGAAAAAAGTTTCAATATGGAGCGCATTCAACTTTTTGGGCATTTTTGGTTAAATCTTCGCGAATTTTTTTGAACCTACAAAGCATTTTTTTTTTCTATTTAAATGGTCGATAAAGACTCGGTTTTTTTTACAAATATTCAACTTCTAAAAGATTTCAGGATTTTTGTATCAGTCTGCAGAATATAAATCACAAAAAATATCAAGCAAAAGTCACAGCAATAGAGACTCGTATGTTTTCCGAACAGTACATGTTTTATCTAACGTGACTCGTAAATATAATCGGTAACATATTTTTTCCTCAATAGTAGATACCGGTGCAGAAAATATTATATTACAAAAATAAAAAATAATTTCCAATATTTTTACGAGGCACGGGTTGTGATTTCGATAATGTTTCGAACTCCGATGTATAATTTTTCCGAGTTTGTTTTTTGAGGCTTAAATTACAAAATTTCATTTTTTTCAACCGACTGAATGAAAAAAAAAAAAAACATCGCTACATTAAGAAAAGAGAAAAAAAGGTCGGTCATTTAAATGACGATGGATGGATTGTTTCAGACGGCCGAATCAGCGGGCAGGCCGAACGGGGATGGGCGGGGAAATATAATGGGTGGACAGGGTGGGTGGGTGAAACCACGGCCTCTTCTCATCAAGCATCGTCGTCGTTGTCTTCGCATCGTCGTCGTAATCGTGTCATGGTCATCGTCTATCGATTGTCGAATGTCCAGCCCACGGGGAACCAAAGTAAGCGAGTCTCAAGCGAAAGACCTCAAAAGCAGGTTGTGGCCGGAGACGATGGGCAGGGAGGGGAGGGGGGAGGGGGGTGATATTAAAAATGATGAGAAATTAGAAACAAAAACGCAAAAAACAACAAAACAACGTAACGTGAAACGACTTGAGATAAAAATATTAAAAAAAAAAACAACTGGCCGCGGAGAAGATCGGGTATGAAGGGTGGGGTGGGACGGGAGGGAAGGGTGGGATGGGTGGGAAAATAAAAAAAAACAAACATATTATTCGTGGATAGAAAAAAACCACTAACGAGTTTTTTTTTCAATGGAGGTATCGTGGAACGTTGAATTTTGTCGTTATTTCAACGTTATCGAAGACGATAAACAAAAAAGAAATCAATGAAAAAAAAAAAACGCGATACCAACAATACACACCGTAAACTGTTTTGATTAGCGGTTATAACAATCTCGAGTGTCGCGTCATAAGCTTGCGTTCAGAAACAAGAGGAAAATTAAATAAAAACATAAGAAGGAGAAAAGCGATGAAAATGAAAGCTTATAATCGCACGTGACAAAAGCCACGCGACACTCGTGCGTAGCCTGGCAACATTTTCCACTGCATTAAAAAGCTTCGTTACGTCGCTAGCAAGCATAGATCTCACGTTATAGAAGCTCCCTGAGCACTCTGCCGAAATAAAAAAAAAAGAAAGAAAAAAGAATAAGACGGTCGGCGAAAATAAAAATCAATCTACTATCTTGTTGCTACGTTTCATAACAAAATAATGAAATTTAGATGCAAACATAAGAAAAGAGATTAAGAAATTCGGAAACACCTACCTACCTTTCTGTGATGCGAGTCTCTTTTTTTGTCGGTCTATAGTTTGTAACATATTAATCAATAACTTGGACCATGTAATGTTTTTTAAGTTTTTTTTTTTTTTTTTTTATTAAGAAAAAGAATTAAGAGGAGGAATAGAATATTCGATAATCGAGATTCGACAAGTCCGTACAGTGCCATTCCGTTTGTTCTCAACAGAAATTCTTACTCCGATTATTGTGATATTAGGGTACTCGCGACGTCGTTGCTTTTTTTAGTATGAAATCCATGTAATGTATTTTTTCCCCATTTTTTAAATTTCTTTTTTTTTTTTTATGCAATTTCATCGTATTTGCTCCGCACTATTTTCCGTCGAACTTGTATTATTAGATTTTTTTTTTAATAGGATCTTTACTAGATGTAAAAACAAGAGAGAAAATCAATTTTTCCATTTATGAACGAGAAATGAAGATTGAAAAAAGTAAGCACTTCGCCAGGGACACGGGGGTTTTGAATCTATGACGTGAAATCTATGAGAATGTGAATTTTACTCGCGCAACAACGATATTCAATTGAAAAATCGTTTATGAAAAATTAAGAAAGAAAAAAGTAACGAACGAGGAAGAGGTAATGATGATTTGTAATAATGTTGAAGACGCGCGAATTCTGACCCGATCGATGGGCGGGTCATGCGAACCGCAGGCGATCATAAATATTGTACCTGATGCTATAATACTAGCATCGATCTTTTTGTTTCTTCAATTTAGAGAGAAAGAATGGAGAAACGCTTTTTGGTATAAACGTATGAGTTTTCATGCTGAGTAAAAAAAAAAACGAATAAAAATATTTGAGATAATGAAAGGCTGAAAAAATAAGATATTGGAGCCTTGGCAGAAGATTTTTCTGGGGGAGTTTTTAGTATCTAACGAATACACCACGACACACACGCGTTATATATTTTTTCATTTTTATTTTCTCTACTTCTTTTTTTCTCCGACTTTCACAATATGGACGCAGAAAGACTCGAGTGGGAGAAGAAAAAAAAAAGTGCATAAACGAGAAAAATATGATCAGCGTTATAAAAAAATATAAAAAAAAAAAAACATTGTAGAAGATTTGAAATTGATTGATAAAATTAGGAAAGGCTGAAGAAAACAATGAGGGTGCGAGAGCGAGAGACCGAATTGTTTTGCAGAAAAAATTATAATTCGTAGTTGTACACCCAAAAACGGGAAAAAAATACACATTTATTATACTTTTCTGGCATTTCATTAGATACCAGAGATAACTACTGTATTTTTCGTTTGAAATATTCAATGTAATGAATAATTGACCTGAGTAAATTTTTATTGACAAAAATCAGAGATCGTTCGATATTTTAAGGATTCAAAAGAAAAACAACAAATGAACGAGAAATTTGGTCTCGTCGGGAGGAAAGAATAGAAAAACAATGAAACATGTGGTCGCTCCTAAACTTAATCCAAGCTCGTCAATTGGCAATAATACGTATTGCCAAAAACTTATCCCAATCTGGTCCTTTTCTTGCCCTGCCTGCGCAACTTTTGTGATATTACTATTTTTTATATTTCATAGGGGCTCAAAAGGGCTTGTAAAGAGAAAAAAACAGACTAAAAAAACGATTAAATTAAGCCACGTGATACTTTACACGTCGAGTCAAAAATGTTCGATTTATCGTGCGCGACAAAATGAACAAAAAACTGTAAGCATGAAAGTGAGAAAACGACTGGAACAGCATCGTGTCAAAAATATTTTTTTTTCCTTTGCCACTGAACAAACAAAACGAAGCTTTCATTTGGGTATGAAGAATTTGTAAATAATGCTTCGTGCTGGAGTCATCCTAGAAACTTCCCTTCATTACGCAATAAACTATAGATTACCTAAGGAATATTTCTTAAAAAAAAAGAAAATAACAAAAATCATAACAAAAATAAAGTAAAAAGAAAAGAATGTGCGCGCGGTCGCATTGACAATTCATAAATTACATCCTGATGTATTATATTTCCATAGTTCCTAAGTCAGATGTAATGCTTTTCAGTGCTATAGTGTGTGCATTATTGCTCTCAGGTTCACGTCAAATTTTTTACTCCAGTCGAGAAAGTTATGAAAGAAAAAAAATATTAAATATAACAAAACGAAATAAAATTAAACATACGAGACACAATAGCAAGAGTAACAATACTTTTCATGCATTTCTGTAAATATTCGATTTGAACGCATAAAAATGCGATGGCATTGTGAGAAAAAACAAAACAAAATTATACACAAATGTATGAATTCGTTGAACTCTGCGGATGCGGCCGATTCCATAAAAGCGGTTCATTGATTGCAATCTGTGATTCGTATCGTCATGAGTACATGTGGCTTACAAACATAATAACAACAACAACAATAAAACATCGATTAATTAATTAGAATTATCGAGAGACGATTCGAAAACTTTGATTTGTGCAAACGAAGAAGATTAAAAAAATCTAAAACACGAAGTAAACGTGGCGCTGTCTGTTAACCGTAAGAATTAGTCGTACATAAAAGTTCAGACTGCGAAAGAAGAATGCGTTGTGAGAAGGAGGGAGGGGGGGGGGGGGGGGGGTCAGAAACCAGAAAAATAGAAATTTCCAGTCTTTTTCTAAAACGGAGATTCGTGTGAAGAAAAAATAGAGTATGTATGAGGATGTGAGGGATACATGCTACAGTAAAAAGGCAAAAAAAACAGTATGCGAATATTTAAATGACGAAAAAAAAACAAAACCACAAGTAAATATATCGTTGTATCATTGTTGTTATTGCATGACACTATAGCGCAATAGACTGAGCGGTAAAAGTGGTTGAACGACTATTAACATAATGTTTCTTAATTAATGCTATATTATTGTAATTATTGTACGATCTGTATTATATTTAATCGTGATGTTTCGTGCTGGCAGTGGTTCAAGAGAGAATTTTTACACTTTGGGAATTAGAGGCTTCGCGAAAATTCGAGGCTTCAGAAAAAAAGTAAAACAATAACAAAATTTTGCTAAGGAAACGTCAAAATGTCAAAAAAGTTATTTTTCAACGTCCGATAAGATTCCATCGAAGAATTTGCCTCCACCAGGATACTCTTGTGACTTTTTGTGCAAGCCTCGCCCAAATTGTGAACATTTTTATGGGGCTGTTCCTAGTACCTGATTATCCTATCCTTGCGGCCATTTTGTTAGACGATAAAAAAAAAAAACAATGAGAAAACAACAAAGTGGAGAACAATGTTGAAGGTAGTTGATAATTCTGTCGCTAGAGGTCTCTCGCAAGCGCTCCAAAGTTACAAACTTTCTAAATAGCCACGTACGTAACACGACCGAATCTTTATTCTCTTTGTTAAACATTACTACACCCGAATTATTTCTGTAGTAAAACGACTAATGTATGACCGCTGATTTTCCTTCGAAATTGGAACAAGGAAATTAACGAATGGAAAAAAAGGAGAAACGGAAAAAAACGAATGAACGAAATATACCGAAAAAATGCTTAACAGTCTTTTCATGGGTCGTCTGAGGGGTATAGGCATGATTTTTTTTATTTTTATCAAGGTTTCCAACGAGTGAAGCATAAAGTAAACGTCTCTGGTAAACGTATTCGTCTCAAGAGTTACTAAACGATCTAGGGGCTAAAGTGATTGCTTCTTGTCATTACAAAAGCTTTTTTCTCTGTTACAAACGTTCAGTGTAGTCTCTTAATGTGCTGCGGATACACATACGCACACCAACGTCTTCGAAACTCGAGAGGCAGGTGCGGTAATGGCCCATAGCGAAGAAACGGTCACCCTTGATGCACATTGCGATATACCATAGTGTTGCTCCTTTTAACCCCGTGTAATTCCTAAACTCACCCTCAAGACTTCCCTACACACGATACCCTCTTCGACACTATTACGTGAATTGATTCAGCATTGCTTCTCCCACCCTACTTTCTTTCTGTCGAGTGAAAACATCGTTTAGCTCCTCGTTTCTCTATTTGCTCGTTCCCTCCAATACACACGTATATCCACCACATGTGACTTTTCGTATATTCATTTTTTCGCATTTTCTCTTCAGCAACTGGTTTTTTTTGCAAAAATACTCTGGAAGTTGTTTGTAGGAAAGTTCATGCTCTACAAAAAAAAGGTGATCTGCATTTCGCGAAAAATTGAAAAAAAAAAACGTGTTTTTTAAATTGTTTTTTGTTCGTTGTTTGAAATCTAATGAACTTTCGAGGTGTCCGAAATTTTTGGGATTACTAAACTGTGAATTGAATTTATTGGCTCAGGGTTCATTGAAGCCTGATTTTTAAAATATATTGGCCCTTGAATCTTGTACAAGGTGTCCAATACGAACGTGTGAAAACCAAACGAATCCCACCTCCCTCTGACATTTTAAGGAAACCTACATTTCAGAAACGTGTACCTGAGACCTGTCAGTTTTATTCTACCCGCGGTAGAAAGCGGACAAACTTCTTGAAAATGAGTGAGTTGACTATTAAAGAAAAAGTTTTTCTCATTGAATGTTATTATTCAAGACGGAACATTTATAGTGAAGCGTTTAGAGGCTCTTGCACGAAGTATGGAAGTAGAATATAGTCGGAAGCGAAACTACTCTCAGGCGGTAAGAATTGAATATTTTTTTAAGTCAACGTTTATGAGGAATCAGATCTACAGAGTGTCACAAAAGTAACGGGACGGCTGAATATTTCCGCAGGTAATACAATTTCCCAAAATGTTAAGGTCGTTCTTGAAGTAACTTTTCCCAAGGAATCCAATAGTGACCTTCATTTTGACCTTGGCGATGTCCTTCAAGATCAACTTTTGTTTCTCAAATGGGAACCCCCTTATTGACATCGGCAATCGATAGAGCGAGAAATTTTACGTACAGATATGTACTGAAGTCACCGGTCCCCTTTGACCTTGAAGGTCACTGCAGGGTTAATTAAACTTAAACACAGTATGGATACCTCGGACAAGAATAGAAGCTTCTTAAATTCTATCGTTAAGACCAAAGTTATCAATTTTAACAAGGCGCATCTAGTGGTGACCTCGATCATGACCTTGACCATGACCTTCAAGGTGATTTCAAGGTCAACTTTTTTGTAATAAAAACTCCCTTTTTGACATCCGCAATCGATAGAACGAGAAATTCGCCGTACAGATATGTACTCGAGTCATCGGTCGAATTTGACATTGAAGGTCAAAATTTGATTTACTTTTAGCATGACCCAGGAACAACGATGTAGACGTAGTAAATTCTGTTCCCTTTGGGGTGCTTGATTAGTGTGAGTCCCCGTGCCTCTCACGTTTTGGGGTGCTTGATTAGCGTGAGTCCTCGTGCCTCTCATGTTTTGTGGTGCTTGATTAGCGTGAGTCCCCGTGCCTCTCACGTTTTGGGATGCTTGATTAGCGTGAGTCCCCGTGCCTCACGTTTTGAAGTGCTTGATTAGCGTGAGTCCCCGTGCCTCTCACGTTTTGGGGTGCTTGATTTGCGTGAATCCCCGTACTTCTCACGTTTTGGGGTGCTTGATTTGTGTGAGTCCCCGTGCCTCTCACGTTTTGGGGTGCTTGATTAGCGTGAGTCCCCGTGCCTCTCACGTTTTAGGGTGCTTGATTTGCGCGAGTCCCCGTGCCTCTCACGTTTTGGGGTGCTTGATTTGCGTGAGTCCCCATACCTCTCACGTTTTGGGGTGCTTGATTAGTGCGAGTCCCCGTACCTCTCACGTTTTGGGATGCTTGATTAGCGTGAGTCTCCTTGCCTTACGTTTGCTTTCGTTCCCTTCAAAATTTAGAGATGATGTTCAAACTGGAACCCTTGAGCTTCTTGACAAAAAGCTAGGCGGCTCTAAAAATGAGTCACAACATTACGAATCATCTCTCTATCAATCTGAGCAGCCTCTTCCAAAATCCGATATTGCAGTTCATTTAAATTCTGTAGTTTAGTTGAGTAAACTTTACTCTTCAAATAACCCCAAAGGAAATAATCGAGAGGCGTCATATCAGGGGATCTAGCAGGCCACTCGATTTCACCTCTTCTTCCAATCCACCTGTGACGGAACTCAAGATCTAAATATGTCCGAACGTTCCTGCCGTAATGAGCGGCTGCTCCGTCTTGCTGATACCATATATTATCAAAATTATCACCAGCTACCTCTCTTATTCGTGGTACAATTTGATTTTTTTCAGACGAAGCTACTTTCACTTTAAAAGGTGAAGTTAACAGACATAATTGTAGATATTGGTCCGACACAAATCCTGATTGGATGTTGGAGAGTCACACTCAATATCCACAGAAAGTAAATGTTTGGGCTGGCATTTTGAATGATACACTTATAGGCCCTTTCTTTATCGATGGTAATCTTCAATGCCAATACGTATGAAGAGCTGCTCAGAAATCAAATTGTAACACGAATTTTTTTGAATCTACTGTTACCAGACAAAGCTATAAAGAGATGTTGGAGACACAATACTTTCCCTATGCAAAGAAAAAACACCTCGTTGAGAATTATTATTTAATGCAAGACGGAGCAGCACCTCATCGAACACAAGAAGTCTTCGAAGCCATCAATAAAGTTTATGGTTATCGAGTTATCGGCCTTTGATATCCTCGATTTATTAAAGGAACAGGGATGGAATTGTCCCCTTATTCACTTGATCTTAATCCTTGTGATTATTTTTTGTGGAGTTATATTAAAGATCACCATTATGAAAACAACCCAAAAACTGTAGATGATTTGATTAAAGAAATAAGAAAGACTCAATGGCATTTCAAATGAAATTATAGAACACGTTTTTGATAGTTTTTTTTCGCATTTCCTGCGAATGAGCGATGAGAGTACTGTGGTAATTTAAATGGCTCACATTTTGAAAATATATACCATTGATATTGAGATTTTTTTTTGTGTTTGCTTTAACATTTAATTTGTTTTATGCATATATCGTTTTTTTGTAATAAATGGATGTAAAAAAAAAAATTACAACTCTCTTCTATTAAAAAAAAAAAATCCTTTGATCCGATTCCTTTATTTATTGCAATATATCAATTTATTAGTTTTCATACCTTTCCATTGGACACCCTGTAGATATATTTTTGGGTAAACAGAAAAGGAATACTTTTTGATTCGTTGAGGCCATACGTTCCAAATATTTGCCTCAATCATAATAATTCTTTTCTCGATTATCCCGATAATATTTTTAATACTATGAAGCCTTAGCCGGCCAACGTGGGTTATTCGTGAGAGGCTCCGTTCCAATTTTGGAAATATCTGAGAGTAGCGTTTTAGTATATGGATAAAATTGACTGCGTGAATTTTTTGAAATTTTTTTTAACGTGTTAAGTGGTTGAAAAATGCGTCAGACACAAATGCCCATGTTGACCGAAAGAGGGTGCCGAAAAAACGTTGAACGTGTAAGGGTTAATCAATTAAACCTATCGAAAACCGTAAACTGTTTTGAAATTTCGCCAAATACTAAGATTATTAAAAAAAAAAAAAGGTTCTGCAAAAATCGATAGACTTCTCCTTTCTGACATCCTGGTGCGAGAAAAGAACATACAAAATTGAAAGGAGATGAAAAAATAATTGTTATATTCGATCATTTTCATTTGTTTCTCTAAGTGAGCAGAAAAATACCTCTCAACGCGTTATGCGTATAGAAAATTCGGACTACAGATGAGAAAGAGAGGGAGAGAGGGAGAGAGAGAGAGAGAGAACGATCCACCAAATACGGTTTTCCTACCAGTGCGCCTCCCTTAATCTAATCCGAGAATAATCTAAAATTCATGACACACATAACTGCCAGGCGATGATATATCTGGTTGGGCGAAAGTCGAGGCGGTTGCGTATATTTATATATATCTGCAAAACTCTCGGCTTTCCACCCTTAGTCCGTGCCTCCGAGCATGTTAGCCAGTGCACAGATCTCTTCACTGCCGGTACGAATGGTGCGCTACGCTTTCCCCAATGTACATTTACCATCCGCAGCAATCGGTGTTGTGTATTATTATTTCATGCCCAACAAGGAGCCCACGTATATAGTGGACTGCCGAAAATCAGCCACGTGTACAAACCTCGCCGAGAGCACTCTAAATCACAACTGGGAAATCCTAAATTGGAAAACACATGTTTCGCTGTACTACATCTCTCTAGCGATTATTTCATTATCAAAAGTTATAGAGCAGCGAAATGTAGAGCACTAGACATGCATTGTCATTGGCGGAGAGTAATTTCGATTCGGATTTAACCGTAGACCCGTACAATCTATTTTTCAAAGGTAAACCGTATGACGGGGTCGAAAACGACCCCAAACTTCTCTTCAGCATAAAATGTTCCTCGTATGCGATAATAAGGTTTAATTATACTCCGTTTCTTTCGTTCTGTAAGAACGAAGAATTTTTGTAAGAAAAAGTGTAATAAAGTCACATTTGGTGAAATTTGATGACGAAAACTCTCTATAAAACGAAAAAAAAAAACGATTCGTATAAATGCAAAAAAGAAGTTTTTTTTATTGATGAAAATTTGGGGTCGTTTTCGACTCCGTTGTAAAGCTCGAGGGTTAATAAACGCTATTTTGTTAAATATGGTTTTCATGCCACAGTTTTTCAAATTATTTTCTAATTACCGTTCCATCAATAAATAATGTTAATAGCATTAAAAAGTCAAGTACTACAGCTACTGACTGTAAATGCCTTATTGAAAGATGTTGGAAGAAAATTAACTTGGATTTTTCCGACGAAAAATGACACAATTTAAAACAAGAGTAGCGTTATAGAAACTAGAGTGTCAGAGCTAAAAATTAAAAAAAAAAATGATGATTGGGAGTGGCTTAAATATCATTAGAATTTGCTTGGAACAATGTAAAACAAGTATCGCTGGTTAATATAGAAGGTACCATCATTCCTCTAAACATGACGGCTGTGATCGACATCAAGCTCATATAAAAATATTTGAAACAATAAAAAAGAAATCGTTGCTATTTTCCAATTCGCAGTGACGTAACACCTAATATTTAATTGAACACTGGCGTATTGTCATCATATGAGCAATGTTTCTTCACTAGCGGCGTTGCGTATTAACATATCCGTTTACACGAGTCCGTTTTCTTGTTGGGATTTCTAATACCAACCCTCAAATAGAGACCAATCAAATTCTCCTTTGTATTCGTCGTACGGAGGCAAAAAGACCAAAAATGATGGGAGCAGAGTCTGAGCAGCAATTTATTTCTGCCTCAAAGTTGCGATAGTTGTATAGTGATAATTATGAATTTCAGGGTTTTCGGTCTGAACGCCCTTTTTCGGTGGCGTCTCGAGACGACTCGATAATTAATAGTCGTGGGTGGTTTTTGTGGGACATCATATCGCCGTTACGAGCCAAAAGAGCTGTCGTCGACAGCGTAGTGAAGACCATATACTCCTCATACATAAACGCCCACACACATAGAAATGTATCCATGTTGGTGCGTGTGGGTGTGTATTGCGAGCCACCCTTAGTGGCAAACTCATTTCAATGCACCGCGCGAATAACACGATACGGTCGACGGAATACGGGGGTCATTTACTCCACTCTCTTGTACGTTTTTTTTCACCCTCTTCCTATTCGACGATAAAGACCTGCTGCTGTCGGGAAACCCCCGGGACCAAGAGGAGAACCGACAAACGACGGCCAATTTACCGACGATAGAAAAACTTCTTAAAACTCGGATTAAAATAAGCGGTGGACTTCTCCTTCCCTCACCTCTCTTTTTCTCTCTCTCTCACTCCTTTTCCCTTCTTCGTATTTTACATTCCCATTCTCCATCTCTCTGCAAAATTATTCCAGACAGGGGTGGTTTATTTTATTCAGGAGTATTTCGAAATGAGAGTTGAAACTGTACGAGACCGTTCTTAGACTCTCATTTTTTCTTATTCTGTTCCAAAAATACAGAGAGAGAGAGAGAGAGAGAGAGGGGGGAGGGGGGAGAGGTTGAAGGGTAAACGAAGCGAAGAAGGGCTCGCGAGTTTTTACTTCTACGAACTCATAAATCGCGCAATTTCTCTTGAAAGAATTTGTCAAATTGAGGCAATACACATCCGGATCTACGAGAATAGATTTAATTCTCTGCTTCTTTTCCTTCGTACCCTCGTGATGGAGATTTTATCGAAAAGCCAGTTTTTTTTTCAATTACGTTATATCGCCTCGATCTATATCGATTTACATGAGCTTCGCCCCAAAAGGCAATTTTTTTCTCACTGTTTATCATGCGTTTCGTGCGTTTTCGTTTCCTACGAAAGCAAATTTTGTTAATTTTCTACCTCGTCAGTTATCAATAATAAAAAATGACTGTTCAAAGTCTCATCGTTGAGTAGTACTTTGACGAAAATTATAAAATTACAAACTTTTTTGACTTAAGCTTTCGCGACATATCAATCCAGTTGCAAATTTCTATATAATTGATAAAAGTTAAACGGTTTTGATAACCATGAATATTAAACTACATAAATGTTACATTAACGTAAAAACTGACCGGAAGAAAACCAATTCTCGTTCGAAACAATTTACAAAATTTGAAATCTGTGTAAATTATGAAAATCCCATATCCCCTAATAAAATTTATGCCCGGCGTTTATTAAGCACATTTTTAATTCCTCACGTATAACCAAAGGTCCCAAGGGTGTGATAGGCATTCGTTTGATTTGTGACTATCAGAGTTTCGATAAATCGGGCGTATAGGAGAGTTCAACAAGGAAACACATATATGGGAACGTATATACATCGTTTAAACACAAGGACCTCGGATTTGCTGTATAAATAGCCTATAGCCGAATTACATTGAGGCTTGTGCATATACTATATCGAGTTATCGTCCTGCTTGTTCGACGATTGGTATTATACGAACAGAACGTACAAACATTCCGAGTTAGTCTGCTGCGTAGGGTGTTCATTTACATAAATCTACCAATGTATGAGGTATATGTACAGTGGCGTACAAAAGTTCCGGGCCACCCTATTTTTTATGCACATTGAACAGAAATATGGTGGTGGGAGAAAAACAAACGAGTAATGATAACACGTAATCACTTATATTTAGAAACAATAGGTTGTATACATTGATATCGTTCTTAAATCATTAATTGTTCAACAATTTTTTATGACTGGCTGTGCAAAAGTATTGGGCCGCGTACTTTTGGGTATGAAAAAAATAACAAAAAACTTGAAAAATAAGGAAGCATATCTTGGTCTTCTCCACTCGACCCAATACTTTGTTGCCATCCCTTAGCAGCGATGACTGCAGCGCACCGACGAGGCATATACCCAATTAGTTGTTTGATTCGTTCTTGTGGTAATTTTTCCCATTCACTTCGCAAATGGTTCCACAATTTCGTTTTGTTGGAGTGATTTTTCGTTTCAACACGATGCTTGAGGTCTTGCCACAGGTGTTCAATAGGATTTAAATCCGGTGACTGCGATGGCCAGTCAAGAAGGCGGACTTTCCGGCTTTGAAGAACATTTTTAACAAGACGCGAAGCGTGTTTCGGATCATTATCATGTTGAAAAGCCCAACCACGCGACAAATTTTTCGCTACAAATGGGAGCATATGATCTTGTAGTGAATCTAGGAAAATTGATCCAAGGAAAATTCGTCCCGGAAAATTCATCTCCGGAAAATTCGTCCAACAGAAAATTCGCCCGCGGAAAATTCACCCACGGAAAATTCGTCCGACGAAAAATTCACTCGCGGATAATTCACCCGCGGAAAATTCGCCCCTAGGAAAATTCGTCCCCGAAAAACTTGCTCTTGTTTGCTTGTTTCGCAGCCACTGATACATGCTCCGGCACATGTAGGGAAAAGATATATATCACAAATGATAAATCTAAAATTTATTTTATTTTCTTATCTTGAATTTGTAGCATGTCGGGATGTAAGCGTGGAATCGTTGGACGTGTAGAAATAGTAGGGTGGGTTTGTAGCACATGTTGAAATAGTAGGGTGGGTTCGGGTCATCTTTGGGTTTGAATAGTTGGACATGTGGAAATAGTAGGGTGGGTTCGGGTCATCTTTGGGTTGTTGTTTGAATAGTTGGGCATGTGTAAATAGTAGGGTGGGTTCAGGTCATCTTTGGGTTGTTGTTTGAATAGTTGGACATGTGGAAATAGTAGGGTGGGTTCGGGTCATCTTTGGGTTGTTGTTTGAATAGTTGGGCATGTGGAAATAGTAATGTGGGTTCGGGTCATCTTTGGGTTGTTGTTTGAATAGTCGGACATGTGGAAATAGTAGGGTGGGTTCGGGTCATCTTTGGGTTGTTGTTTGAATAGTTGGGCATGTGGAAATAGTAGGGTGGGTTCGGGTCATCATTGGGTTGTTGTTTGAATAGCTGGGCATGTGGAAATAGTAGGGTGGGTTCGGGTCATCTTTGGGTTGTTGTTTGAATAGTTGGGCATGTGGAAATAGTAGGGTGGGTTCGGGTCATCACTGGGTTGTTGTTTGAATAGTTGGGCATGTGCAAATAGTATGGTGGATTCGGGTCATCTTTGGGTTGTTGTTTCAATAGTTGGACATGTGCAAATAGTAGCGTGGGTTCGAGTCATCTTTGGGTTGTTGTTTCAATAGTTGGACATGTGGAAATAGTAGGGTGGCGCCTACATCAGTCGTGTTTTCCACAATTCCCCTTGGCTCTCGCATTTCCAATGCGATACAGAGTACATTAGGAAAAAAAGGCTGTGAGTATACACTCGAGAGTAAAAGCATTCAAGATAAGAAAATGAAATATATTTTAGAATTATAATTTGTGGTATATATCTTTTCCCTATACATGCCGGAGCATGTATCACTGGCTTATTTATTATTATTATTAATATGAAACATTAAATCAACAAGAGCAAGTTTTCCGTGGGTGAATTTTCCGCGGGCGAATTTTCCATCGGGCGAATTTTCCGTGGGTGAATTTTCCGCGGGTGAATTTTTCGTCGGGTGAATTTTCCGGTGAGCGAATTTTCCGGGGGCGAATTTTCCAGGGCGAATTTTCATTGGATCAATTTTCCTGTTACCTCTTGTAGTATGTCCCTGTACATTGCAGCGTCCATATTGCCATGAGCTTCCACCAGCGGACAAACGCCATCATCAGAAAATGCTCCCCAAACTTTAATGTTTCCGCCACCGTGTTTTACGGTAGGAATTTGGTACCTTACATTATATCTGGTACCTGTTGGACGTCTTACGTACTTCCGACTATCATTTCCGAATAATTGAAATTCGATTCATCGGAAAAAAGTACTTTCCGCCAATCTGATACCGTCCAGCGCTGATATTTTTTCGCAAAGTCTAATCTACCCTTCTTATCCTTTTTGCTAATCAATGGTTTTTTTACACCAACACGTCCAATCAGCCCCGCAGCTTTGAGACGTCGACATACCGTACTTCAACTAACATCAGCTAGATTTTCACTTCGCAATTCCCGGGAAACATCTGCAGCACTTTTTCGTGGATCTACAATGCACTTCCTTTTTATAATTTTGTCGACACGATTCAAAGTTTTTCGCGGTCTACTGCTCCGATTTTTGTCACACAGTGAGTTTGTTAGTTTATATTCAGTAATAATACGATTAACGGTAATTTTGCGAATAGATAAAGTCTCCGCAACATCACGAGAACTTTTCCTTCTGACGAAAGTTTTAACACGATTTCACGAAGATGAATATTCGTGTGTTTCGGCATTGTGGCAGAAAGGAGACTGATTTTCCATTGTAGGACATGTTTTGAAACTAATGAGGAAAAAAATGTAAACAATCCGTGCGTACGAAGCCACGGCGATATAGTGGCCCGATACTTTTGAACACCGACCAAAGTCATTCCACGTAGTACACCAAAAATACGCCATAATTAAATATAATATACGACGTTGCTACCTTCATTCTAACTCTCTTGAATATTTTGAATAATGAACGAGTGAAGAAATAAAATATTTTATCAATTAACTGGAAAAAATAGGGTGGCCCGAAACTTTTGCACGCCACTGTATATAATGTACTATGATACATACGAATATATGTGAAATACCACATATATTTGTAGTCTATACATGGTGTCCCTCGACAAAAACGTTCAAAAATGTAAACTTGTGTTCAGAATCGATTTTCGAGTCGAAAATTCTAGTAACGTTTTTTGATCAGGTATACTATTGAAACGGTTGGAGTTAGAGTAAACGACCATAGGATGAATTTTGTAGAGCATCAAATTCCCTACGAAAAAGCTTCTGACGAAATCTCTATCTTCAGTAATTTGAGCTTGAGAACAAATCGAAGAAATATCTGAAAAAAGTTTGCCCTTAGGCATTGCAAACCAGGCATTTATTCGGTCCGCTGTCAAGCTAAAAAATTGAAGATAGAAAAGTGCAATCAGAAACTTTCTTGTAGGAAATTTAATGCTCTACAAAGTTGGTCCTATGGTCGTTTGCTCTATTTTCAACCGTTTCAGCAGTACGAGTGATAAAACAACGCGTATTCTATAATTTTGATAATTAATAACTCATCAGGAAGGAGCCTGATCAAAAAATGTTACTAGACTTTTCGATTCGGAATTCGATTCTGAACTCAAGTTCACATTTTGAACCATTGGTCCTGGAACACCCTGTATATGTGTAGGTACCCATATCAATGATCCAATGTTCAAAAGGCTCAAAATTTCTGCATAAACGTCAACTGGATGCGCCCCTATGATTCTTATGCATCGAATACATGACGATGGTGTATGTACGAGTGTGCGGATATGTGTATAGAGAAGATATCACGTGTATACTGGACCAATAGAACGATATAACGGCACCCTAGGGACGTCTCGTAATGCGATTACAAGCTGGTGTGTTGTTGCTGTACTAACCGTGTGTTTCTCGATGTTTGGTGCAGAGGTCGGTTCGTCGGTTCGCTGCTTGATTTATCCGCGCGGCGTTGCGTTATTGCATTAGCGCCCCGACGCCGTACCGTAAAGCGTCATTCCCTATATCTACTTCTCTTCTCTCTCTCTCCCCCCCCCCCCCTCTCTCTCTCTCTCTCTCTCTCTCTATCTCTGACTCGTTTTCGACCTCCCTATCGAAAGCTCCGCGCGGAATCGACCACGGACTCTCGGTCTTGTCTCCTTGGGTATTTCTCTTGCAAGAAAAGCAACCGTTTCTACTGCAAGAGCAGCATTTATTTAACTGGTATGTGAGCCGCCTCCTACACTTGAGCTGTAAGCCTCGCACATGGAGCTTACGTTTTTTTCTCCCTTTTACGTTTTTTCGTTTTCTATAGCCAACGCTAATTATTGTATTTGACGTTTCATTATTCGATTCCCCTTTAACGTTTTTATCGTGAAAAAATATTATTATGACGCGGCGTCGTCGGATAAAGCATTTGTCCAAATTCATTAAGGATCCGTGTCCCTTTCGATAGATGAAAAAAAATCGGGTTTTTAATAAAAACCCGATTGTAAAAAAATATTCGAGTATTTTACATTTTTTTAAAGTGGTAAAAAAGTCAAATAAAATGCGTAGATTTTTCGAAAAATCGTCTTTCACAATCGGCGTTCTCTGTGATATATAAAATAATTTTTTTTTCATTTTTTTATATCAAATTATGGAAATCTGACTGACGGTGGGCATGGAGTAACGCTTTTTTTGAAGAACTTCCGGCAGAATAGTCATATTTTCATTATTTTTCACATATTACATCTCGAAAGATTAATATTACGCTTTTTATAGTTTGCATGTAAAAAAACCCAAAAAAATGACTTTTTTGGCCTCCTGTCTCGGCACGACCGCTTAATAATTCGTAAGTGTTTTTACCTGATAAAAAGAAACGTTTTCATATGTCTCGTCACCGAATAAAACAAAAATCTGCATAAATAAATATATTTTGAAATTGATTAAAAAGAAAATGAAAATAAGGTCGATTATGACACGGAAAGCATTAGTACCAAAATCGATTTATTAAAGTCAGTTTTGTTTTTTTCATTCGTATTACTCCATTATTCACGATAGTTCAATGATTCATTGAAATTATTGTTTAATGTAAAATCAAATTTAGTAACAAAAAAAAATAAGCCTTGATTACTTGCAATATCCTGATGTCAATTATATAACGTGGAAATAGAAAGTCACTTTTTTCTCGGAACGGCTTCGTGCGAGTATACATTATTTTTTTGTTTTATTTTAATAATAATATACTATGCTCTATATATATATATTTATATTTGTAAATGTTCTAAATTTCGTCGTAGCTTTAAAGGAGGGCTAATCAAGAACACTGATTCGAATATTTTGTCTGTCTTTCCAAAATCCTCGTGATCACAGTTTCGTACCGTCAACTATTACGCAATAATAATAAACAATAATGGTAAATAATAAAGATAGCTGCACTTTAATCTTACCAGGTTGACACTCGGAGGAAATCGCGTTCGAAGCTTCACTTTGTTCTCTTCCACAATTTCACTGTAATATTCTTTCGATTATTTGTATTTGTACTTTTCGAAAAAAAATAAATAAAAACAACACTCATATCACTGAAGATCTCGCGTAGAGCTAATGAAAAAAATAACAAAAAAGAAAGAAAAATCGATCACTTCGTAGTCATTGAACACTTATGATTATTACGCCGGCCTATCAAGTCCCAACGCCTCTTGGTGTCTCCTCGCTTTGAGCCTGAGATCAGCGATGCTCGAATTTTTCGAACGAGCTGCCGCAGCCGCCAACGAAGCCGCTAGACTCAATGGGTGAGGATGATTTGTTGGTGGAAGACAAAACAATCCACCGGCTGCTGCATAATGAAGAACTGCAGGATCGAACGCCGAACCTACCGTTGAACCCGAAGTGGCACTCGCGTTTATGCTCGTCCCTGATGCCAGAGGCGGATGCAATCGCAGTGCCGGAAGGTAAGGCGCCACTCTGCAAGGCTCCAAAGATGTCGGTGGACTTCGCGGCGCCAAGACCATTCCTCCTGTAATACCTCGTCATATACAAGACAAAGTCGACGGAAAATAATTTTATTCATTGATTTATGTTTGTAAATATAATGTAAAACATCTCTACGTATATAAATCTGTGAGAGTGAAACAAGTTTTTGTGTCTATACGTTTGGCAACTTATGACTCAAGAATTGCGGCAAATTTCGCCAAGTCGCAAAAAATACAAAATTTATATGATTTATTTGATTTAACAAAAGCATCGAAATCATCACTTATTTTTTTAAATTCGAGTTTTTGTGAGAAAGCCAAAATAAAAATGTTTTTAGGAGCTTTTCCTGTACTATCTCAATGACAGGTTTAGAAATCGATTTTTTTGAATAATTCTATGCAAAGGTGATAAAAAAAAGAAAATAATGATTTTTAGCTTGTCCCGATATCTCATTTTTTATGAAAATTGCAGCAGTTCCAAGTTTGACTCCTTCCTTCGGGACCCTTAAACCGTCATATCTCTCAATGATTTTAGTCGAAAAACGCGCTCGAAAATCGGCCAAAAAATACAAAGCGGCGTGTATGGGAAAATCGATCGAAAACTTGAAAAATTCGTCAAAAATTCAAAAGTGCACTGAAAAAAAAATTAAAGTATTGCCAATTACGCGATGAGGCTGGACGAATTTCGTTGCGCCAATAGTCATATTACGTTTAGTTAAATTTTAATTTATTTGAGTTGAGCATATTTTATGTGATACAACTGACATAAATGGTTACATTGAAAAAATATAAAACTTGAGATACAGAATCGATTGAATTTGAAATAATCACACGGAGGTTGGGTTGTATACGGTTTGTCTGTGACTCGATAAAATAATAGCATCGTATAAACTTCTCTGCGAGAATTGAATTCAATGACACTATAGATCAAGGGAATATATAATTTGTGATTAAGCTAATTACATAGTAGTAATTTGGATAAAATCTGTTGTTACTATTCAAACAAATAAATCTTTTACTAAAGCTACTAAAATTTCGTTGCGCAAACAATAAGTTTTGTTTAACACGAATTATATATATTGTAACCGGACAGCCTTATTCCCTGGCTGGATTTCTGGTGTGGCAGAAATCCGCTAGAGGGCCACGGGCGGAGCGCTCTCGCGTAAGCGTCGCACCGTCCGTGTGCCCATAAAGGTAAAAAGGTCTAAGGCTTTATCGTACAATTAAAGTACGCTGATATAGAAAGTTTTTGCCACCTAATGATGTCAGGATAGGTGGTATTACTAGAGTAAAAAATCGATCAATCGTATTTATATTGAAAGTCGCAAAATACAAAATCAAAAATATCAAATAAAAAATATGTATATAAAAAAAAATTTCAAATATTTCTTACAGTCATTTCAAAATCATAATTGTTCGGTACAGCCACTAAACGTTTTAATTACACAATGCAATTCATTCAATCCAAACATGATTGATACGATTGACTGAAATACTTTTCCGCATTTCCCGAGCAATGCAATGATACTATTTCAAATATTTATTGAATTTTATTCAAAAAATTTTTTGGTTCTATTAAATATTTAAAGTTTTACTTCAAATTGCGGGCATAGTTGACTCAACAAAATACCTTTAACTACGAGCGGAGGTTGCGTCAACTACACCATTTGTTTCGCCGTATTCAATCTCAGGACGTAGTTGAGCCAGCTACGCTTTCGTTCTCAACACTGTGCCTTTTTTCAGTGTGGAGATATTTTAAAAAGCAAAACGCTATTTTGAAAAGGATTAGTCCATAGTAACCACACTTCTATCGAGTATAGATACTAACCACACTAGTGCGATTTGGGATTTTGCATTGTCAAACTCCCGCATAAATAATCGAACATTATTTGATAACCCGCGTTTCTTGGAGTAAAAACCTCCAGGAATTCAATGATTATGGTCGTGAATGCAAAAAATAATATTTATATAGTAAAAATACGTCACAATGAAAACAACAATTTTCAAAAATACGATTTCGGTGGTGCAAATTCGTACTAGTGTAGTTATTACAGGTTAGAATATGTATTGAATGAGCCTCATTCTTGGACACGAATTCCAAATAAAAAGGGTGCTACAGCCGTTTTATATCTTTGATATTTTTTTGACGGTTTATTTTGATGTCTTCTAATCTAGCAACACCAAGAACACACCAGTCTTCTTTTTTAATCCCAAATTTTCGTGAAAAAACACCAAAAAAAGACTTTTAAATACTTCCTCGATATTATCGTTATAATCGGTTGGAAAATCAAGATTTTCGAAAAATTCTCTGAATAGCTGATCAATAAACGAAGAAACTAGCTTTTTGTTTTTCCCAAAATTTCAATTTTTAAAAAAGTTACAGCATTTCGAACGTTGAAATCGCCCCCGAAATAGACCCTTTTAGGTCCGATTTTCGAAAATTCAAAAATTATTAGTACAAGATTGAGACTTAGTAACAATAACGCGCGCAAATTCGCGGGCGTGGCTAGTAGCGTAATATTAAGTACTTTTAAAGTAACGTTAAAATAATACGTTTAATTAACAAACTTGAAATCTATATACCTTTATGAAGTTGGCTCTCGTGTTTCCGGCACTTAGCCCTTCGATTTTGAAACCAGACTTGTACTCTCGCCTCACTGAGGCCTAATCTCTGACTCAATTCTTCCCTCATAAAAGCGTCAGGATAATGAGTCTCGTCGAACAATCTTTCAAGCTCGGCGAGTTGTTCCAACGTGAAATTTGTTCGTGATCTTCTTTGCTTGCCATTTCCAGTGGCGTTGTTGTTCGAGTTTGAACCACGACAGCTGGAACCTGAAATAATATCGTCGTACCTTATCATTTTTCAAATTTCAGTTCATGACTGTGCAGTTCATGAAAATTCTACAAAAGTTATTTCTCGCCTCAGGCTTCCCATCTCTCATTACATAGTTGCGCAATAAATTTGAACTTTAAAGTTTCTACGTTTCTCGAATATTTTTACGGCTCATTTCCCCTGCACTCGGATAAGCAACGATTGTGTCGTAAATTTTAACAAATGCGCTTAACCAAGTGTGCAGCTTGAAAGTTAGGTGTACTGTTAACTTTTATGCGTCATTGAGGAGATCGAGACGATTTTTAATTAGCTGGCATTAGCGTTTCTCTTTGCTTTGTCTTTCCCTACGTATTTTCTTCTCAAGTAGTCTGGTGCGCGGGCGTTATAAAAAGTAATTTGTAAAAAAACTTCTGTTATTTAATAAATTACTCAAATGTTGACAGAGCTAACATAAAACAGAAAATTTCACACCATCGATTTAAAAAAAATAAAATCGTAAAAAAAAGCTTTTGCCACTCACACGGAGAGGATTAAAACGATGATTACTCGAAAATTTCAAATGGCATAAGCGTTTGGAATTTTTTCTACCTTCACTAAATTTATTCTGCTGTATGATAGAAAGGTTAAACAAATTTTTTTAAATTCCAATTTTTTTTATGCATTTATTTTTTTATAGTGTCAATTATCGTTGAATTTATAGTTTTTAAGGAATATAAATGTTTAAAAGCATCGATCACTATGGTGAAATTATTTTCAAGTTTCTATTTATCAAATTAAACATTTGAAATTATACGTGTGAGAGAATCTCTCATCGCGCGACCAATGTTTAAGGAGGTTCTATCGTTTCTCATGTAAAAATTATTTTCCAACTTTACACAATAAAATTTTGTAAATAGAAAGCTTAAGACAGTATTAAAATTCTGGCGGAATATGCCGATGAATCACCGTCTCAAAATTGAGATATTTATTGTTGAAGTTCGCAACTTTTTGAAAGCTTCCATAAGAGCCCATGTTAAACTTGTCATTTTCAACAATGAATATCTCGATTACCAGGCGGTGAAACCTCTTCAAATTTTTCACACATAATTAAATGCTGTTCAAGAAGATTCACGCCAAATTTCAATACATTAACTTGGAATAATCAAATATAATGTATTTTTCGTATCATGTCATATAAATATCGATACAACCTCCTTAAAGTGTAAGCAGCGCGACCGGCTGACGGGTTAAAACTAAAAAAATACCATTACAGCAATAAAAACGGAGGACATCTTGAATTTTTGTAATTTTTACTGAGCTAAATGTAAACTTTCACGAAATACAAATAAACTTTCCTATATTATACAAGAGATTTTATTTTATTTTCATAAAAAGCTACATTTTGCTCAGTAAAAATTACAAATATTCCAGGTTGTCCCCTTGTCATTAACGGGTAAATAAAAAGAAGATATAAGTGACACTGGACGTCGATCAAATGACATACTGTTTTTCCAATTATTTTATTGCACAAATGACGCGGGATGATATTTGACTTGACAATCTTTGCTTGACTTTTAGAGTTGAGGGAAATAGATGAAGAAATGAAGAATTATACACAAACATGTCTGTAGATAAGCGAAAGAGAGAGAGAGAGAGAGAGAGAGAGAGAAATGTGACCGCGAGTGGCATCCACAGTCAAATAGGCGACAATTAACGATGTAGATAGAGAATTAATTAATGGGTACTTAATGCAAAGTGAGGATAAAAGGGAGTTTGAGTGAAGTAGAGCGAGTTTCTCAGCTAAATATAATCCTGTTTATATTAAACTTGGGTACCTGAATATAACTTAACTTATGTATGTATAAGTGTGTGCAGAGTAAGAGAGAGAGAGATAGGTAGAGAGAAAAGGTGAGCTTTGAGTTGGTTCGAGTAAAATGGCGTCTCTGAGGGATCAAGAAAGAGGCTTCCACAGGAACTAAATCAGTGCGAGGTAAGACTCTCGAAGGGGCCCACGATTAAGCACCTCAACGCTACGCTCAGATAAGATCCGCCATGCTCCCTTGACGAAGGGACGCTGATTTATATAATTTGGTAAAGTGGCGAGAAGTACATCTCCCCCTTGCCCCCGCCTTTTCCTTCCTTATCCCACCCTTTTGATACTCTGCTTTGCTCTTGTACATATAGTGTTAGTCAACCTTTTGGGAGTAATTTTAGCTCTACCTTACACAGCCACCTTTTGCCTAAGGTCTCACTAAAATTATGAATATGGTTTATTAGTATCTCGACATCGTTATCTTCAACCAATTTAAATCGAGCTTATAATTAATTTGTTACTTTCTGACACCCAATGAAAATGGACAGGATAAAATTAAATAAACATTTTTTATTTTTGTGTAAAATAAAAAGAAAATTATACTAAATTTCCTGAATAATAATGAATATGACGATCAGGATAATATAAAATGTGTTATTGCAAATAATTTGAAATATGTTAGAACCACATTCAGTTCATTTATTTGAAACTAAAAGAAGCCTCGTAAAAAGAGTATTTCATGAAAAGTTCGTTTCCTTTATCAAATATTCACAAATTTTTCCATTTGTATGCACGTTTTTTCCGATTGTGATTCGGAAATAACGAACGAGTCGCAGAGGTATGTTTACCCTTCGGAAACATTTCGATTCTTCATAAAATCCGCGAATTATTTTTTATTTGGCAGAAGAGATTTTTCCCGTAAAATACGAATATGACGGTATGCGGGGGAATTGCATTATGCACTCGGTTTTAATCAATTAGCGATAGTCGTCCGGGTAACGTGCGTAATCCAATCGAAATGGCGACTTGGAGGGTTCCGAGGGTTGGACGAATCGACCGCGCCCACAACCGTATGCGTTCCGGTGGTTTAAAATCCCCCGCGACCCTTTTGCAACCTTCATCGGAATATCGCCAAACTATATATTCGATGAGGTTCTTAGGGGTCCTTGAATTCTCTTTAGCTCTCCAAAAATGTCCCTTCACATACAGTAGAGTCTTGAAAATGCGATCTAACTAAACGGGACTTGTATTTTTGTTCATATAAAACAAAAAACATGAAAAATTGCATGGTTATTTACTGCTTAATTTTATACCAACATACTCTTCTTTATTTTAGAGTTTCAAATACAGTGTTTTTCCGACAATTCATTTCTCGTTCCCGTGTCTTAATGAAAAACAATGTAAATATTAAAAACAATTATTTCCCCTCACAATTCTAAATGAGCAAAACAAAAATGCATTTTTAATATTGTGAAGAATAATATCGAATTTTTCAATAATTGACATAAAACGAGAGAACCAAATTTGTGTAAAAAATGTTGTGCCCTGACTAAGATCAGTAATTTTTAAGTATAAAAAGAAAACATTTTTTTCAACACGGTAAAAAAAAATCGTTAACAATATTATTGTGTATCCTCTTTATTTAATAAGATTTACTATTATTTTTTTGTAAGAAATCAAATTTTGTAATTTTTCAGTATATAAATATTTCAGATTCTTATATTGTATTGCAACTATTAAAGAGTTATTAATATGACTGTAACGTGGGAAATTACTTAATTTACATTCTCGCCCAAACTTTGTTCAATTAATTCTGTCTTCATTCAAACGTTGATTTAATTCAACGGAAATTGTTCTTTTCTTTCGATAATAAAATATATTTAGCTTATTAAAAATAATATTTTCTCTTCGTATTTGGCAGTGTAAAAAAAACGTAATCAACAACATCACATGTCACGTGCATAGGGCAAGAGTGATAAAGCACTAGGTCGATTGATTCATGTTCTGCTTCACTTGAACATATATTTTTATCGACGATTTAATATCGCGAATATTACTGTAACGGTCCCGAATTATCCCTTAAGTTCGTATCAATTTAACACCTACGTATATCGATAAAAATTATATCTTATATCCATTTGTTAGAGGGAAGCTCTCGAGGTCGCCGTCACTCTGCGAAATAAGGTTGGTGTGGCAAAACGCGTGTGCGTTTGTCTCGAATCCCCCTAACGTTAGATCTGAGACTCGAGGAGCAATCACACTCGGACACGAGGGGTCGCTAATTCGATTACTAAGAGCCCCCGACCCTTTTCTCTTTCTCTCTCTCTCTCTCTCTCTCTCTCTCTCTTTCCTGCTTAGTTTCTCTTTCCGATTTTTATTTCACTCACACTTGCACAATTTTATTTTTTCCATCCTGCATCTCCCTGTATCGTCCCTCAAACGATTTCCAAACAGTTTGTGTTAGGACACTTTCCTTCGTACTGATGCATCGCGCACCCTTGGCCGAAAAAAATGTCCTGTTTAGCCACCAACAGGAGCACTAGCTTCGCGAGGAAATTTAGCCCCTATACATATGCTGCCTGATCGTTTGGTCTCATGAATAATTAAACGACGAGAACGAGCGACTAAATTCAGTATTGTTATGAAATAAATATACACAAAGGCTCAAGAGCTTTCCCACTCTAACCCTACGATGAATCTCTCGCGCTTTACACTCGTGTAATTTGATTGAGCAATCTCTAGTGTTCGGTTATGCAGCCTCAATCCCTGCTTCCGTCTTTCACTAATCTTCTATATATATATCGCCATGTAATTTACGTAATTAATCTTCTTTCGATATACTTAATAGGGGTCGATCAGTCGCTGAATTACTGGATTTTCCTGTGATTTATATATTATATTTGCATAAAAAATAGCAATACCCATGGAAAGACTATTGTACCTACAAATTCTATGATTTATATCTACATTTTCGTCTTTCCGATGCGCCTGGAAAATGACGTCAACGCAGCTCAGTTTTAATCAGCTTTCATTCAGATGAGTCATAGCTATAAATATTTATAGATATTTGATTAAGTTTCTATCTAGTAAGATTTTTCGTAATAGAATGAAATAATATGGCCGTGATTTTAAGAGGGTGAACTCGTCGTAGGCTCAAATTTCGATTACATTTCGTGCTTGAATAGTATTGTAATTCTGTTATAGATCACATGTATGAATTTAAATATTTATTTCGTACAATCATTAAAATTTGATGAAAATTTCGATGTTAACACTATATTTACGATATTTCATTAAAACGTCTAATCGTCTCATTGAAAGTACGTCAAATTGACACCTTGCTCGAAATCTAGTGTTAAGCCTAAGAAATTTAGGCAAATAATGTTTTCTTAAAAATAAAATCGGAATGCAAAAAATCGTATGCTCTAAAATAGTGACAAAATGATTGTGGAAAGCAACGAAACTTTTTTATTTCGAAATCTTTTCTTCCAAATACGTTTTCTCTTGTCCAATAATTAAACGTATTGAAACTTCGACTATAAACCTTTTCAAACGAAGGTAAAAGTATAATTCATCTACGAAAATAACCCAGTAAATATTTTTTTTGGATTTATTCGTTTTGTCTGAAATCTTGTAAAATTAATCGTACCAATATAATTTGAGTAAACTGCAAAGTAGACTTTAGTCACAAAGGGTACAAAGAGCCAGAAAAATAATCTGAGAAAAACCATTTTTTTCGTAACCAAGTCGTAGATCAGTTTGGAAGATACGATATTTCAAAAATTTACCCCATCGCCCATAAACATAGGGAATACGAGGCTGCTTGACCCGGGGGATGATCCTGGGCGCTCATAGCTCATGATTCGTGTCTGTTGGCCACTGCTATAACTATGTAATATGTACAAAAAACTCGTGTGCGATAGAAGTGACTGACTTTTCACAGTTATTCTCGGGAAGATTTCGTTCCAGCGAAAAAGACTAACTTCGAGGAAACGAGGGGTTGCGAATATCCAAGTACTGACCTAAGGGTTTCTTGTGCTCGCTAGTCCGGGGGTTGTGTTCTACCATAAATACATAAGTTTTGGCGGTTCTCGGGAAGGAATAGAGTAGAGAGAAAAGTGCTACTTTTTCCAACGATATCGCTCTCTTTCACGCTTTTCTGACCAGTGTGCACAGAGTTATACATCAAGAGTTGATCTACTACAGCACTTCGTAGCCTTTATTCGCGAAATACTAAGCCGAAGGAAAGAGTCGGCCAAATCTTCTAGTTGTTCCTCTTTCTCTTTCAACTAGAATTTTACCCTTCCGCTTTTATATTGACGACGTGTGTGAGGCGTTTTATCTTAAATTCCTAACCCCCGACTATTTTGAATTACTATGAATTTTGGATTCGTTTTTCTATGCCTGCAGCAAAGTGTAGATTTGTATTTTTGCATTTTTCGATTTAACGACTTTTTATTTTAACAACCAATTTAATTTCAAAAATTTTCCTCCACTTCGCTGGATGCTAATTGTTAGAAAGGCAACAACAATTTATTACTTAAAAATGTATTGTAAAGTCTATTAAAAATGACTATTAGCATTTTCATCCAGTTCTTTATGGACTTTTAAAAAAACATAGACCAAGTATCGAAATTTTTTTTTATTGCATTTTCACTTTTTCGACAAAAAAAATCATATTTCCTTCACGGCCACCAGTTTCATTTTGAATGATTTGTTTTTTTAAGTTTTTAACTAAAATAAAAGAGAAAAATGAAAATTGGTTATTTCAGTAACGTTCCATTAAAATAAAAAAAATTAAGACACAATACTTTTTTAGTGACTTGGTCGATCCTGCATCTCAAAATAGGTTAAAAATGGAGTAAAAGAGCTTTTAGACATTTTTGTTTTAATACTCAGCTTCCGAGAGTTATTACAGTCGAAAACCAGATCGACAGAGAAATAATTAAATAAATTAATTGCAGTTAAAATTGGAAAAATGCAAAAATGCGGGCCTGTTGTTTTCTTGCATAGAAAAATGTATTAGAAAATCATCGCAATAAAAAAGATGAGGCCTTCGGTATAGAAATTTCACGTGAAATGACTTAGGGGAAAATGGGTCAAAATGAATATTTAAGGATTCAAGGCAGATTTATCGATGAGCACACGGTCTTTCAACTTTATTTGAGTCCCAAAATCGATCCCCATTCCTTGTTTTTCGAATTTCGCAAAAAAAGTTTTTCGGGGCAAAATGAACACAGCCTCTGAGAGGCATAAAAAATTAAAAAAAGACATTTTTCGCAATACAGACGTTGGAAGCGAATGCTTCCGAATGGAATGCGAGCTCTGTAATATGAGCAAAGAAATGGGACCCCCTTGGCCCCATTTCTTGGATGTACGAGAGGAAAAAATGGGGTGAAGTCTCAGATCGCTTCTGGACCATTTTTTTGTGGTATGCAGAAAATAAACTTTAAGTTCACTGCGCCGGTAAATAAACTATGTTTGAACTATAATACAGTTCCTAAAATGGATTCCCGTTGCCTGTTTCTCGAATTTAGAAAAAAAAAATTTTTGGGGCAAAATGAACACAGCCTCTGAGAGGCATCAAAAATTAAAAAATGATATTTTTCGCAAGACGAAATGCCGTGCAAAAAATTCTGAGAAAAAACGAATACGACAAAACTTAATCGAGTCAACATAACATTGTAAATACTTCGCTCACCTCCATTATGCATCATGTCAATGCACTGTACTAACTTGCCCATTTTGAAATTAGCAGTAAACTACATTTCAAGTATTTCCGGCTTATCAATGTAATTATCTTTCAATTTAGCATTATTCTTTCTATCGATATGGTATCTTTTTCCTCCATAGCTTTATTTATAGAAATTTCTGTTCTGGCCACTCTGGGAGAAACTCGTTGAAGACTTTGCTGAACAAAACCTGAAATATATTAAAGAAAAATAAGGGGACGAACATGACAGGAAGATCGAGAAGCCCAAAACCGTTTACTCGCTCAACGAGAACTTTTATAGTCAAATTCTCTATCGTTCGCACAAACAAAATTATTCCTATGAAGTTACCCTCAACTCGTTGTAAAACTTTTGCCCTCCTTCATAAAATTCTTAAATGTGTCAAACCGCAAAAACCAGGTTGAAAAGTGACAACGCACCTCGGTAAGGGATAATTTCCGTTACGGTCGAAAAATTCAACAAGAAACATTGAAGAAAACATGCCCCCCAAATTCCTAAGCTCGCTATAAGAATTTTGCCGAGCCACCTGAAATTTCTAAGCCCGCTTAGAGAATTTTGCCCTTCTTAATGAAATCTTCCATTGTGTCCAACAATAAAAATTAAGTAAAAAAGAAAAAACTTACCTCGGTAAGGGATAATTTCTCTTACTATCGAAGAATTTATCAAAAAACATTGAGGAGAAATGACAGGCGCCGATCGAGTCGAAAGGATTTTACCTCAAAACAGGAAATCGTCGAGCCACGATACAAGTAAAACTTTTTTCGACACAGAAAGTCAAGAGTCTCATATTATCGAGGCATTCTCCTCTGACTATTTCATTAGCATCGATACTCCGCAAATGTCTCCGAAAACGAAAAATGGTCCGAACCCACAATCAGCCAAAACGTCAACATTCGCGCGCACAAACTTCGAAAACTTTTGAAGCTGCCGCGTGCGAGTTCGGACTGACGACACGGCGGCGTTTTAGACCACGACGCTGTGGTAAATTGTAGTGGCAAGATTGAGAACTAACTTTCTGTGAGTCGCCACAACGCGCCAATAACAGCGCCCTCTAATCCGCTTACCAACGAACGTGCCTACGTTTGTAATTTTGTCAATTTTTATCAACAATTCACTGGCACCAAAGTCATTAAGTTTTCTGATTGTTTTCTTTTGTCTTCGTGTAATTTTCGGAAAATAATGTAAGTGTACTATTATCATTTTGATTCCCTCACCAATTCTTCGCGTTTCTATTTAATTTTTTACTCTTATTCGGAATGGAGTAAATTTTATTCCAATATTTGAAAAAGATGGCGGGGTACTAAAGATTTCGGCTCTATCAAAAGTTTTCGTCTCCTGTTTCATGGTGTGTAAAGTTTTATTATGCAAAAATATTCAAATATTACCGAAACGTCAAAAGTATTCGTATTTAAAAGCGTAATATAGTCAAAAATTATCGAGTTTCAAATTGAATTTCGTCATAATCGGTGCAAAGGGAAAATGCATGGCTCAGACTTGAAAGCAAAAAATTGAATCAGAAAAAATTTACCTTATTTTAAGTTTTCTCAGTATTATTTTCCTTCTATAAATTTCAAAATTTCGAATAGTCTTTTGTCAAAACATTTTTTGACGAGAACTTGACACCATGGTTCGAGTATACGAGAGAAAAACGGATCGGCAGTCTTGGGATGAAAAAGCTATGGAAAATGCTATCCGAGCCGTCGTCAAAAACAGAAATGGGATACAAGTGCGATTCAGAATCCTTTAACGTTCCACGATGTGCTTTAAGGTAGTTCTGTAGTTTTGTTCAAATCTTAGGAACCGGCTGAAATTTAAGTATGGTGTAAAGAAAGCCTTCATGAACCGACTGACAAAATTTCAAATCGATCCACCGTTTAGTTTGCCAGATAATTGCTATTAAATATGGGTCATTTTGTACGCGATGCCTATACCTAACACGTGAATGGATATCACTTTGTTCACATTTTTTATTATGGACGCTAAACGGATCTTAAGATTTTGAAATAAAACCACTCGTGTATGCAGTATTATTGTAGGATTAATTTAAAAAAAATGGCAATTTTTGACCGTTTAGTTTCGGAGATATCGACTGATGAACTATATTAATTTTACTTGATGTGGAACGGAGACATAACCAGCTGTGACGAAATGGCAACAGTGTACGGTGGGGCGAACTGACAGGCGCGCGGTTGAGTCCGGGAATTGGAACCGTATTTTTTTCTGGGATTAAGGGGGTCATCCCATGTGACAGCTATTTTTTTTCGCATTTTTTGGGAATTTTTTTTTTATGAACCATTAAAACACACTATCTTTGAATTTTTACCACACATTTATTAACATTTTTACAGTCCCTCAGAATTTTATCAAACAAAAATAACGAGTTGAATCGACTTTACACCGTTCGGAAGACACTCATGTGTTGGTTGACGGCTGCCATGATTCCGGAGGTTTTGCTCATCTGAAATCAACAAATCAAACGGCATTTTAATTTGTAGATCTGAGACTATCGCTGGAACTAGAGTAAAGTAAAAATATCGAAAATTGAATTTTTGGCACGGTTTTAAAAGTCGGAAAAAAACGACGAAACTTGGAACTTAACATTTAAAACCGTGCCAAAAATTCAATTTTCGATATTTTTACTTTATTCTAGTTCCAGCGATAGCCTCAGGTCTACAAATTAAAATGCCGTTTGATTTTTTGATTTCAGATAAGCCAATCAGCCGGGATCGTGGAGAAAGTCGACAAACTTTTTTCGACATGGGTGCCGTTGGAGTGTGCAACACACATTGTGATGAAGATTTTGGTCTGAAAATATTCTGACTTACTGTTGAAATATCAATAAATATATAGTAAAAAGTTCAAATGTTTATATTTTTATTGTTTGTCAAAAAAATCCCAAAAGAAGCTAACAAAACCGGCCGTCACACGGGGGGACCCCATTAAACGAACACGGTGTTCGTTTTGCCCCATGTTTATATGCAATTCCAAATTTAATGTGTCCACTTTACCCCATGTGTCCATTTTGCCTCAAAACGCACCAGTTAAGGCTGTTTAGGGCGAAAATGTAGTTTGGACTCGAAACAAATTTTTTATGAATTTCATAAAATTTCAGATTCGAGCCGTGTTCATTTTGCCCCGGAATTCAAATTCATGGGGCAAAACGAACACGGTGCTAGTTTTGCCCCATGTGTTCATTTTGCCCCATGTTCCCCTATATAAAAATAAATGTACAATGTTTTCTGAAACTTGTATCCAAGCTGTAGAGGGTACTAAAATTGCAAAATTTTAAAGAGAAAAGTCGTGCCGTTATTTTTTTTTTTTTGATGCAGCGTTGATGAGATGATGAGGTATCAATTAATTAGTAATAGTCGAATTGGTACGTCGATAAAAAAAAACGTGGAAATATAAGAAGCCTATAAATTACATTCGTAACTGTTGATGTACCTTTTCCAACCTATGATTTTCCTCCGCAGCTCTGGATTGACTATTTATTGATTTCATTATTCGTGCACTGGAAAACAGTAGGAGAGATTTTTAGCATTTTCTTCGGCTTTATAATTTGGATGAAGATTTTGGGACACTCGGTATCATTTTATCTTTATCAATAGTACACTGAGAAAATAAATTTGTTGAATCAACAAATCCCGCGATCACGGGGAGCGAACAAAACATTCAGTACATGATACAAAATGATTCAGTTATTTCAGATTACAAAAAAGAGTCAATCGAACTAAATATTTTGTTTTTCCTGACTGAACATGACACTGTTTTTGACTGAATATATTTATTTAAATCAATTAATTATTTAATTAAGTCAACTAATTATTTATTTGAATCAAATAAACAACGAATATTTATTTGAATTAAATAAACAACAAATAATTATTTTAAACACCTTGATATTAAATTTTTTTGTTTGATATCCAAATATGTATTCTACTAATTTCTCATCAATCATGATAAGAATCAGTTGTCTATGCGAGTCATTAGACTGCGATGAATTTCTCACGGGAATATAACCCATGGTAGTTATAAATGTTTGCTACCTAATTCTGGATCAGAATCGGTTGGAACGTCTCATGTTACTCGACTTCCGATATTTATGTCCGTCCGGAGGCCACTGTGTATGTGAGAAGAGCCTCGGCGCTCTGCGCAACGCGATGGCCGGACCGAGAATCTACTCGAACATTCGTTAATTCTTTCGACAACCCATTTAGTTAGGATAATGTCAAAACGTGTTCAGACAACAAAGTCTCGATGGTGGAATAGTTTAGTATCTTCAACCAATTATTCTGTTCATGAAACTACATGATTCAGTTCACACAACTAAAAATTTAGTTGAACAGGACGTATGGATTTTTTTTTAAGTCTGTTGACTCAATCATATATTTAGTCGACCAAATCCAGATTTAGTTGTTTCGATAGTTTTCCTTAATTAAGACAATATCGTAGCGTGTTGGCGCAACTAAACGGATGCAATAAAACTACATATGCGCTTACCATGACTGTATTATTGTTGAATCAACAAAATTGTAACGAACAAATTGAAATTTGTTGTTTCAACAAATGTCTTTTCTCAGTGTACTATAATAAGAACTAGAATCCCAAACTCCTGAGCGGCATTACTCGATATGTGTTTACAATCCTGTTGGTTCGTGGCTCAGGCCAGATTGCTTTTTGATTTGCGTTTAATCGGGAAAAGTTATGGACCCCGGAGAAATGACGTTTAACGTTTAGAGGGATGGGTCGGCGTCATAACGCCGGAACACACAAACTCTTCGCGCCATGGGGTTCCCCATCCCAGTGCACTCGTATACATGGGTATTTACATCCACACATACTCAACTTTCGAGCTCGTATTAAACCATAAATCTATATGAATTTACAGGGACTTGTGAAAAAGTTCTCGCGCGTTAAATCTGTTCTACAACGCTGCGTTAAATAAAACTTTTGTTACACAGTTGATGCACACCATTCCGTCGCATATTGTTTTCGTGTTGTGCTCGTTTCATTTTGTGGCATTATTTGAAGTAGGGTTTTCATATTATTTTTGTTATCAGGGATAACGAAGGGGGAAAGAAACCATCTCGTAATTTCGTTTTATAATAACTTTACATTAATTGTTCGTCAGGATAAACGAAATACATTATTAAATGACAAAAAGCCAGATAAAACAAAAATTGAAAGAACCAACAATTAAACGAGCCGATAGCACTGTAAATACAGCTAATTCGAATTTATTTAGTAATTTCCCTCCATAGAAACGCGTCAGTAAATGTTATTAAAAAAACCCTTCGACGCTCAAAAGAGTAAACGTGAAAGAGATAAATTTGAACATAATCTCGTAAAGAGACATTTCGTAAGTATCCCAATGTTAAAATATGTATAAGAAAATACCCGAGGCTGTGTCAATCTATAAATTAATCACGATTCATTTATTCGGCCGATAAATACATAAAACATGAGTATTAAGGAGGCAATTGGACCAAGAAGTGGAAACTTGAAAGATCTAATCGCTGCACGTCTTGAAAGCATTATTTCGATAAAATATATACAATAAAAAACTAAATCCAAGATTTCTAATGTATAAAAATCAATCAAGATATAAATTAAACGCAAATCTAAAGAAAGAAATAAAACCGGAAATGGGAAATCTGAATATTCTTGTAATAGGACATTTCGAAAGGATCATTACGTTATAATGTGTATAGAGAAAAGGAATCAGCGGGCGTCTCGAGACTCTTTTTGCGGTGGTCAAACAGTGAGAAAGCAGAATGAACAAAAGTGGAAATACAATAAAGAGAATCACACTATCCCAATCACTTGTGAGCTTTATTGGACGATCATCATGAATTATAAAAGAGTTTCCCGACGGTTTCATCGCAACCCTCCTTGATTCCCCCACATAGTTGTACCAAGGGATGTGCGATACTATGGAGCACGCAGAGATCAGTATGAGTTTACCTCGAAATATTATGTCTGCCAGAAGGAGCTGGTTTGGCTTCGAGTGCACGTCGAAGTATTTTCTTCAACCGCTAGTTTTCGTATGAATTTGTCCCAACGGATAACGCGTCCCGGAATTTGAAAATAAGTGAACTTTCCACTTAATTTACTCAGAATCATTTTTATGGCATAAACTTTGCAATGTAATTAACAATTCGCATTGATCTGACATGGAAAGTGATCGACAATTTGATTATGAATGTGTGTTTCCGAAGGTAGAAGAGATTTGGAAGCATTGAGAAGGCAAGCTCTTAAAAAGCGAGTCCTGTAAATGTTGTTGTGTTAAAAAAACTTGAGTGAATTCGTGCAATAGACGGTGTGAGGCAATAACTCTTAGTAACCTTCTGAAAACGTAATGCGTGATGCTTTGAAACATCTTGCCAAATTGAGATGAAATTTGTCTCATTGAACGCATAATTGTTCAAAAAATTTGCAATTATTGAGAAAAGCTAACTCGTTTTTAGTAATTCTTTTTCTCGCACTCACGCCAAACATTACGCTCTCATTCGCCTTAAGGATTGCTCACCTTTGCTGCTACTTTCATCCTGATTTGTCACTCCATGTCTCGTCACAGTGATGGACACTTGATTCTCGGTACATTTGGGTTTGCCCTCGTCCAGAGTTGATTGTTGAGCTTTGATATCCGTGAGTGTTGGGTTGATTTCAGGACTGGGTGAACCAGGATTGTCCCTGACTGTGATGGCAGTCGGGGGCGGTGATGGACATCCCAATAATTTTCTGACAGATAGTTTTAGCTCAGGCGTTTTCAGGGTAAAGTGAGTACTCGATGTGGATTTTCCTATCCCGGATAGCGTCGTTGATCCTTTCAGAATTTCGGGGCTTTTTCGATCCTTCGCTATTTCACGACACGTCTTTTTGTTTTTCGTCGTTGTTGACAAATCTTCCGGCTGCAAACGCGCTTCCGGTGATGATGGCGGATTCTCATCTTCTTGGGAAGTTTCCGTGTCGCAGGAACCATCGCGATTCACCCTCGCTCCGTTTCCATCTGGCAAACGATATCAAGCCAAATCTTTTTTATTTAATTCCGATTGGGCGAGAATCACTGTTCCTTAGAGTTGATTATTACAGGTCCTGAATGCATCGTATCCGATCAGTGCATAAACAGCTTTTTCTGAAGCACTTAACAGAAATCTTCTAATTTTGCTAATTCAAATCGAAGAGGCCCAACGTTATTATTGATATCAATTTTTCGGCGTCGAATTCTCGAAATAGATATTTCACAACTTTATATGCGTAAATTTCGTCGATATCTGATCTGTCTTCGACAAAACCAATTTAAATTAAAAAAACTAACAATGACGCAAATTTGGAACCATTAATGAACTGGTCTCGTAAAAAATTGAAATCAGAAATGCTTTTACTATTTTTAATATTTTTTATTTCATTTTTAGATGTGTCCTTTACTGCCCTCAACCAGTTTGATATACGAGTTTTGGAAATTCGTTTGTTGTATATTTTTTAATGAAAACGATCTGTCTAGCAACAATTATGATGGATTTTTTACATTTCGATCATTAGTAAACAGAAAAACATTGATCTCCAGTCTGAATTTTGTATTGTGTATAGAGTTCTTCTAAAAACAAGCAGTTCAACAATTTGATACGGAATGAGCAATAAAAAAACCTCATATTAAGATTATTATGAATGAGTACTGATTTGATGGACGGCTTTTAGAACCAACTTCTTGTCAAGTAAAACAAACCGAGGCCCATTTTTTTGAACTTCATTTGTACGAAGAAAATTCTCAAGCCCAAATAGCTTTGCTAAGGATTAGCAAGGATTAACAAAACAAACCACTTAAGTGACTAATCAAATTTGCCTAATCAAAATACTAAAACTGTACCTTTCAAATCGTTAAGGGGCCAGTCCACTTTGAAAATTTCAAAAAATCGATTTTTTTTTACTGTTTTCGAAAATACATACATTCAGAAATATTGTGTCAAATTTTTATGAAAATCCGAGCTCTCATTTCGTCTATCTGAGCGTATAGCGCGCTCGCCATCGGATTCGCCGACAATCGCGATGACGAGAGTGTTCCCTCTGCAAACCGCCACAGTTTTGAGTGCTCAAAAGAGACCAGAACCAAACGAAAGCAAGCAAGACTTGAAGAAATCGACGATGACGAGCAATCAGAAGGGATTTTGTACGGTGCAGGAATTGCCGATTGAGTTTAGTAAGAGTTTTTCATAGTATAAACTTCAAACGCGTTTTTCTCGAAATAACGTTTTCAAAATTTAGCTCCATCGTATCTCTAAAACTAATAAACCGATTCTCTTGAAATTTGAATCACATATTGTAAACATGATTCGCAACAAGATGACCCTCGATGGTTTTAAAATTTTGATTTTTACTCTTTTTTTTTGTGAAAAACTGCGAACAAAACGCGTTTCTTTTTACTTTGTTCATTTTTCATCTGCCATTTTTTTATTTTTTAATAAAACTTTATATCCGAGGGTCATTTTGTAGTTGGTGTCATACTGAATCTAATGAACTTTGATTTTTTTGTTTCAGACAAGCCGTTGCCGAGTTGTGATGGAGCTACCTAGCCCACCTATTTTTGTGGCGTTACGTTAACGGGACAGACCTAGTTAGAATTTTCGAAAAATCGATTTTTTTTTAATTTCATTTTCAAAAAGTAGAATCTCTTACGAACATTTTCCGCCCAGGTAAATGTAAATCGGACCATTATTCGCCGAAATACAAGACTTTGTAGCACGTCGTGTCTGAGCCATAGGTAAGCAGGTAGCGGACTTGAAGTGCGTTTTTCTCGAAACCATGTTTTTGAAGTCGGTGATCACTGTAGCTCGAGAACGGCTTTACCGATCGGGTTGAAATTTATATCACTTCTTCTATACATGGTAGTCCTCCATATGAACGAAGGATTTTTTTTTTGGATAATTATTTTTATTTTTAATAGCAAAAAATGGAACTGATATTTTGGTCAAAAAAACACTTTTGACTTTTAACGGCCGCCATTTTGTGAAAAATGGAAATTTTTCAAAACCCTTCGTTCAACTGGAGCATTATATCATTAACTAAAAATCCCCTCCGTTTTTTTTGTTTCAGATGAGCCGTTGCAGCGTGAGCTTGATCACCGCAAACCGTGTTTTTTTTTGCAGCGTCCTCGGCAATTGACGGTCACCAGCTTATTTCGATATGTATTGCGTTAAAAAAATTGCAACATATACATTACATATGTATCTTTTAAACGGAAGAACTTTTGTTGTGAATTATTTTATCGTTTGACCAAAAAAAAATCGGAAAAAAGGCCTTTTTTTTGACGTTCCAACTAGGTCTGTCCCGTTAAACTATAGTTTTTGTACTTAAAAATAAATAAAAATGAATTAATATTTTTTTTTAATGTATTTCAAGACTTTATTTATCAAGCCCAACAACTTTTATATTCATATCTTTTATAAAATCCTCAAAAAAGAATCACGAAAATAGTCTTTTTTTCGTGGCTCCAAAGTGGACTGGCCCCTTAATTCACTGATTATGACTGTACGGCTATGAGGATTAACTAATCACTCAATAACTGTATGAAGATATGGCTAATCCCAGTACCCGAACTGTCGAAGTACGTTCAAAAGCGTTAATTCACTGATTACGACTGAAAGGCTCAATAGCATTCAACACCTGTCGTGAAGGTAGTCGAAACAAATAAATCACGGCGTACGAGAATCGCTGACACTCTCGGCACTGCTGGTAGATCCAAGGAGATGGGCAACGCTGAGTGTAATTGCAGCGGTAGTAGATGTTGTCACATTGTTGTTGTTGTGGGTAGAAGAAACAGTAGAGTTAGCACTGGATCCGGTGGCTTTAGTAATCCCAATGGGATGGTCACTTGACGATTTTTCAACACCGGATTGCTGATAATGATGATGTTGATGGTGATTAAGATGATGAAGATGGGGGTTATTAGTCCTGTCAACTGCGGCTGAAGTAACAATGGCCTCGCGATTTTGATGCTGCGAATGATTAGCCGATGGATTCGCGTGATCGAAACTTTTGGAAACGAATTGAGCGAGTTGTTCCATATTAACGATAAAATATCACTTGTCCGACGGTGACCGCAGCTACCGTGGACCAACACGGGATCTTGCCGTGCTGGTTCGGTGACCGCGCGACGGCAGCTTCTCCCGCTTGTATCTCGGTGATCGTCAAAAACGATTCCTCGTACACCCCCTTCACACATACATACACGCTCGACGGTGGTTTGCACTGTTGTTGCAAAACGAGCAGGAGATTGCTGAGGGTTGATGCCACACGCGCTTGCCTCCTAATAGTGCCGCCATTTCATCGCCGGCCAATCCGAAGCTACGTAGGCGGTACCTGTAAACGCCCCAATTCTCATCCCTTAACCAAATTCACCAGTTTTTTTCAACATCCCCCTTTGGCATACACACTCATCCGGCAGCGCCACCAACCGCAATTTCCCTCTCTTCCTCTAATACCTCACTGTATTTGTGCTCGCGCAAACTCTCGGGTCTCTCATTAGCATTTCACCCCATTTGCAGACTTCCCTCTCACTCTCTATCTCTTCCTCCCCCCCCCCCCTCTCTCTCTCTCTTTTCCACCGCTCTCCGCCCATCCTCAATTTTATCCTCTAGATATGGATATACAGGTCCTATAAATGCTACCACTATCCTCAAACCGATAGTTATCCATCCACCGTTTTCCTATACCGAAACTCGTTACGACATGTTACTTCTATATACATCCACCATATCGAATTAGTCCTATCATCGCCAAAGTTCTTGCTATCGAATCCCTTCTCGTTTCATGATAATAATTTATCTTAGTTTTCCTACTTATTACTCAAACTGGAAAAACAAATGACGAGTACAAGATGCTTCCGACAATGTTTGAAAAATATAAATGTTGATCGGAATCATTTATTTCGGAAATTGTTTTCTAGGAAAGCTTTTTACGACACTGAAATAATGGTTTTTAAAATTGAGCGTATGTTATAATTCTCTAGTTTATGTTTTATTCCGATCGTATGAGGAAAATGTAATAGTTATAGATCATTCTCCTATTTTTAATAATTATATCCAAGCAAATTAAAAAGTAGCGTCTCCAATTGTTGAACGGATTTAGTAATTTTTTAAGTAAAATCGTTATATCATAAAAATCACGCCACCTAGAATTCTTTTTAATAACAACTTCAAAACATTACAATTATCAAAATAGTTAAACAATAATAATAAAACCATGGATGTCCATTAAAAAGGTATGCCTTTTTAATGGACATCCATGATTTTTTTGTCTTCTTATCATTTGTCGCCACAGTGTAAAAAAGCCGGACCAAATTTAATTCCTAAGATCTTCCAATTATTTTTTTTAATACGGCGATCAATTTGGTGAATCAACAGAATAGCTGCCACGGTGGATTCTGTTTTTTAAAATTCATAATTCTTCACCGGTCTATACGTAGGAAAGAGTCGTGCAAAGTCGAGACGTTAAAAAAACGCGTGAAGGAAACATATCAATAAATAATTATCCACTTTATCACATTTCGAAACTCATTTGTGAAATTACATTTTTAACATAAAATAAAGATCGCCCTTAAGTTTCGAATAACAACAAATTGTCATTTATAAAAACTGTGGGTTTACGATATTAGAACCAATTTTGATCCTGGTAATCCAGGCAGTGAAAATCATCGAAATCTTCGAATTCCTACACACAAGGCGCACATGAGGTGTTGCACCAAACTATCAACCGATTAATTATAACCGATACCAATTGCGACACCTATCCATCGATATTGATGAATTAATTTTTAATCTAAATTCATGGAATTATGATCTTTCTGTGCCCCGAACTAAGCTCATTTGGTTACATCAATTTACGACCTCGCATATTTTTTTAAAAAGAAGTTCAATAATACAACTCGGGAGATGATTCTGAAGATAATGGATCTTCTAAAAAAAAAGTAATTAATTACAGGCGCAAATCGTTTTGCATAGTACTCGTACAAACGCGATACTGTAGTATATCAGGAAGGAGTGGCTGTAGGCAGCAATCTTAGGGGGTCTTGCAGGGACATGGAAGTTAATACAGTAGGAATAAAAATTAAAAGCTGGGTTAGAACGATAGAATGAAAATGCAAAATCCCAGAAAGGGTACACGCTGGAATGTTGAATACAATAATTCGCTATTAATATCTCAGGTTTCAGACATTTCAAGTGGTCATTTTATTTATGCTGTTCTTCTTCATCGCTATTTTCTTTCGATGCTCAACTTCAAATCTATTACTTCGAACTTAGAAAACTTCAAGAAAATCGTTCGATGTGCCCCGAACCAAATCGTCGTAAAAGTTATGTCTTTCAAAATACAATTGGCTGAAAACTGATTTCTCTTACCCTTTGTGCACCGTAGGAGCACTCTGACAACTTTCCGATCTCCAAATCGAAGTTTTGGAGAACATACATCACACTCATAATAATATTGTTGCCCTATATGACTTTTCCCTCGAAGCGAAAGAAAAATATCGTCTATGGCAACAAATGTTCTAAAATTACACCCATCATGAACATATATAACATTCGTGTTTGCGATGACCAAATTCTGCAATATTTAAGGCGAAAAACCAGTTTAGGAGGCCGAAATTTTGGTGTTTTTCGTGATTTTTTTTTAACAGGGAAGGAATAATCAGAATGTGTTTACATTGGAGGATATTTTATTCATGTTTTGAAGTACACTTTGTTATTTTTTCAAGTCATTTCCGCCGGAAATAGTGGAGTTGGAAGCTGCTGTCCATGGACGATCGCCATCCGAGTTTTTTGCTGGTGGACATCCCTGAAGTCACAATTTTTATCTGTAATCATTACAATTTTTTTTTTTCTTTAACAACATATTTCCTAAGAATATGAACCTAATTGTGTTAAAAAAAAGTTGAAAATTGCATGTTTTTGACGTGTTTGAACACAAGGTCATGTTTTTATATCATGTTTTTTCACGTTTTTTGCATTAAAAAAAAATTGTTTAATAATAATATCATCCCAGAGTTAGGTTCATATAGATTGTAATTGAATAAAGAATATTCACACAAATTTTCAGAACGATTGGTCAATAACTTTTTGAGCTAGAATGTCCACCAGTTGAAAAAAAGTCGTTTCGAGAAAAACGCGTTTGAAAAAAAATGTAGCGAAAACGAAAAATTCAAGGCAGTAATTAATTATATAAACTGCTCACCGGTTAATCAGATATTCCAGCGCCATATAGCAACCCCTCTTCTTCTTCAAACGCATCATTTCGGGCTTGAATCTCCTCTTGACGAGCTTTCCGAGCTTCCTTGACCTCCAACGAGCTGCGCCTATTCTGTCTTTTCACGCGCTGCTCATCCATGTTCCCGGGAAAATTGAAGCTCTGCGAGCCAACTACGAATTTTAATTCGTTCATCAGCATTAGAAGGGCTGAATTTCCTTCATTAAATAACGCAGTAGCCAAGAATACTGCAACCTCGACTATTTTTAGGCCAGCATGTAGGTGCTTTGGAGCCAATCGCCAAACGGTCGAATTGAAACTTTCATTAGCGTTCTGCGTATGACCGCCTAAACATCTCATCAGCAAATCGTCTCTCGATAAATCTTTGTATATTGGGAGAATTTCTTTTTGAACGTCGGGGTGTAATGAGGCAGGGTGCGCTTCAGGCTCCGTTCCAAGTGCTTTAGCTTGCTGCCACTTGCACCAGCTGTCTTCTCCCTCTGGACAGTTGTCATGTTGTGGATTGTCGTCTGTGGATATCATGTGCTGAAAAGTTGCCATTATGGCTTTCTTCATGTCTTCGATGCTGTTTACATTTCTTCGAATTGCTAAGCCGTAATACATGTTGAGCTTTTTCACCAAAGTCTCTGTCAACTTTCCTTTTTCCGCCCAGTTTTTTAGTTTTTCTGATGTTTCGGAGCCGAGTTCCCATCCCTTTCTGAACATGGCCTATGCATTCACTTTTGACAACTGTCAGTTCATTACCGTAGGGATTTAAATTAACAACTGCTGTGAATGTTTTCGAATCTCCAATGCTCCGTTCTAACTACCGCGCGCTTCGGCGCCGAACCGACGGGCGGTCACTTAAGTGCTCATAGCATCGGAACTAATCGGAATTTTGCTTTGAAATTTTGGCAACATATTCTTGAATAGTTTTACTAACAATTTATGAAATAAAAAAAGTCGATTTTTTGACCCGTCTAAACTGGTTTCCCGCCTTAAATGAGTTTACACGTTTGAGAACTTAATTGGTCGAGTAAATATTGCTTTCGCATCGTCGATCTTCCCTGCCCCTTCTCAGTGCTGGTATTATAGACTTTGTCTTCAATTCAGAGCTTGCATATCTTACTCTCTCTGTCTACCTCTCATGGTAGTTTTCGTTAGCATATATATTCATATGAGTAAGATGGGAGGAACAGAGAAGCTCGTATGATTCTCTTTGTTTATGAATAGACGGGAATTGGCAGTTTAGGCGTTGCTTATGGGGTTAAAGGAGCGAGAAGATGAGAGCTCGTAGGATCAAGAAGGAGAGTAGATTCTGATGCGTCCTCCGGTACATCAATTTTGTCAGCATATATGCATGTTCATAATAATCTTAACTAACGTTTACACATATCGTCTTTTGGGTAACGTAAGAGCTCAGCTAGCTTGATTTCACACGTAAAGCCAAGTTGATAAAGCCCCTTTGTTTGCCAGTGGACGATGTGCTGGGTATGGATATAGATGAACATACAGGCTGTCTTGAGAATCAAGCTTAAAAAGCAAAGAATTGGACAGATTGTAGAATTCGAAAAAGGCATTTGATAAAGTAGCCAATTATGTACTTCGATAAAGAGGAGCGGAAGCTCTGAATCTGGAAGTAGAGGCTCCACTTCAAGCTCCTCTTAACGGCCGACAGAATTTTTTCTTCACTGTCTATAATAAATATCTTATCAACCATACATAATCGAGAGACGAATCGTTACAGACTTCTTTTTAGGGGATTACGAACTACTCAATCGATAAATTCTCCGCTATGTCACCTATGATCTCCATCTTCAACGCGGCTTTTGGGACACTTTATAGAAGTGGTTGTAGAGTAACAAACGTAGAAAAGCCCAGGGAAGAGAACTGGTGGCCCGGGATATAGGGAATGACGAGGAAAACGTGGTTCTCTGTAACGTTGGCAGACGGAGCCAATCAGGATCCAATGCGATTACCTTAACGAGAAATCCGATTACTTATTCATTCCCCCTAACTCGAAATCAGTTTAACTAATCGTTTAATTCGGTCGCTTCCCTTGCTCTCTATCTCCCTCACTCCCTCCCTCCCTCCCTCTCTCTCTCTCTCTCTCTCTCTCCACTTCTCTGGCTTTCTCCTTTCGCGAAAACGCTCCAACGTAGAAGCGAGCGATACGGAAACGCTGTATGTGTACCGGGAGAAACCTTTGCGAAACGTACCATCTCCGAGGTCGTTTTGGTACACAGTATATCGTCGGTAGGGTAAACGTCCACGGGGAATAGCGATGGGTGAGCGAGACAGAACGTGAAGCAGAGGTGGGGCCATTCAAGAGAGCAAGGGATGGAAAAAGTGGGGTGAGGGGTATAAAAGTCCTAGAGAGGGAGAGACGGAGGCCTCGTTCAATTCAATTACGTAATGAATTGTCGTGTCTTGAGTAAACAGCCTTCCTCGTCGCGTCTCTGGCGTTGGTTTGAGGGATATATGTATATGCCTATGTGTATATACATGTTTAGAGATAAGAGAGAAAAGATGACGATGCTGTAGGGATGAAAAGGGAAAGAATGGAAACGCGACAGAGGGTACTGGATGAAGCGAGAAGAAGGCTGTATTCGAGCCAAATCAATCGACACACTATTGCTAGGCCCCGTACCTCGTAGCTTTTCTTCATTTGAATATTTCTTCGTTAAGATGTCATATAATTTCGTCGTACAAATCTTTGAGATTTTTTTCTAATTTATCTTACAGTTTTTAACGATTTAATAAAACGGCATGAAAAAAACAGAACCTATTCTTAACCCTGGACTCCTGCAACGGGGTCGAAAACGACCCCAATTTTTTTTTAATAAAAACTTCTTTTTTGCATTTTTTCAAAACTTTTTTTCGATTTATAGAGTTTTTATCATCCAATGTTCTCTTTCTCTTTGTTAACATTTTCTTTGTTACAAAAAAACGAAGAGAATGTTGTACAATTAAACTTTATTATCGCATACGAGGAAAATTTTATGTTAATATGACGATTGCAGTCGTTTTCGACCCCGTTGTAAGGTTTAAATTCGGAAAAATAGATTTTAGGGGTCTAGGGTTAATCTGTATCAGTGTTGCGAGCAATGGTACGTGAAACAGACTGAAAAAAAAATTTGCAGAACGGTGGCATGCTCAATTTTGATTATCGAATTTTCCTACGTTTTTGCCCCTTTCACAGGTAATAAAAAAAATAACAATTATTTGGGCACAAATCTGGTACCACTATTGAGAAAAAGACCAACGATAATGCCTACCAAATTTCAACTCCATCGGCCAATTGGTTATCGAAATATCGTAGTCACCAATTTGAAAAGCATATAAAAAAACGATTCCAAAGTTGTTAATCATTTTTTTTTTTGAAACAATTTGTACGTGTTTTTGAAAGATTAAAAAGTACGTGTACAATATTTCAGAAAGAAAACTGTAAAACTTTTTAATCTATTCTATCCTAAAAATCATCTCCGAAAACAGAATTCTAGAAAATTGAAGAGCAGCGATGTTATGCATTTTAGAATAGAGTTTCTACTCACCCTACGTATATGTGCTGCCTTAATACAATTTCGATTGTTATATTATTTCTATTGCTATGTATTTTTTTTTACATTTACTATCGTTATACAATCATGCTCACTTGAAACGCAACGATTGCTTTTTTGTCGTTATTGGGGGCATATTGACCGATTCAGAAATCGCAGAGACGTCAATTGTAGCCAATTTTATTAGCTTTCATATAAAGCTAGTCTCGTTTTGATCAGATGCGAACTGACTGGTTGGCAGCTGAGTTAGTGAAAAAGTGCGAAACACAACGTTTCCAGGTTATCAAAAATTTGATGTTTCGAAAAAATAGGCACGATCACCGATACGGCATTGCAAACGGTATCTTATCCCATGGAAAATTCACCCGTCCCTAACGGATCAGCGAGTCCCAAATAAAGTAAAAAAAAGTCCCATTTGGGACTCGGGGCTTAACGGGACAGACCTAGTTGGAACGTCAAAAAAAAGGCCTTTTTTCCGATTTTTTTTTGGTCAAACGATAAAATAATTCACAACAAAAGTTCTTCCGTTTAAAAGATACATATGTAATGTATATGTTGCAATTTTTTCAACGCAATACATATCGAAATAAGCTGGTGACCGTCAATTGCCGAGGACGCTGCAAAAAAAAACACGGTTTGCGGTGATCAAGCTCACGCTGCAACGGCTCATCTGAAACAAAAAAAACGGAGGGGATTTTTAGTTAATGATATAATGCTCCAGTTGAACGAAGGGTTTTGAAAAATTTCCATTTTTCACAAAATGGCGGCCGTTAAAAGTCAAAAGTGTTTTTTTGACCAAAATATCAGTTCCATTTTTTGCTATTAAAAATAAAAATAATTATCCAAAAAAAAAATCCTTCGTTCATATGGAGGACTACCATGTATAGAAGAAGTGATATAAATTTCAACCCGATCGGTAAAGCCGTTCTCGAGCTACAGTGATCACCGACTTCAAAAACATGGTTTCGAGAAAAACGCACTTGAAGTCCGCTACCTGCTTACCTGTGGCTCAGACACGACGTGCTACAAAGTCTTGTATTTCGGCGAATAATGGTCCGATTTACATTTACCTGGGCGGAAAATGTTCGTAAGAGATTCTACTTTTTGAAAATGAAATAAAAAAAAAATCGGTTTTTCGAAAATTCTAACTAGGTCTGTCCCGTTAAGTCGACAAAAGTGGCTCTAAATTCAGTCCCAAATGGGACTTTTTCCCCCTCGCTCGGTATGAACCGGACGTGACGTCATGAGTCCCAAACTGGGACTCGGATTCCCAAATAGAGACTTTTCTTGAGTGAAATTTCAAAAAAAAAGTGCCTATTTGGGAATACGAGCCCAAATTTGAGACTTTTTCTTTGCTTCTCGCTCCGACCACAGCGTGGCGCAGAATCAAGCGTTTTCGCGAGCACGCATCATCCGCCAGGTGGGCATATATTGCTGGAGCCGTAATACTCTGTGACCATCTGAAAAGACGGTGTCTTACAGAATACAAATAGGTATACACATAGCGAATCGTTTATTCTGGTTGCCTTGCTCGAGAAAGTCCCAAATTGGTGCTTGGAGTTCCAAATAGGGACTTTTTTTTTGAGTTTTCGCCCCTAAAAAAAGTCCCTATCTGGGACTCATAACTTCCCGTTCGGTTTACACCGAGCGAGGGGAGAAAAGTCCCATTTGGGACTCTATTTGGGGTCACTTTTGTCGACTTAAGCCTGAGTCTCAAATGAGACTTTTTTTGGGACTTATTCTAGAAACTCGCTGATCCGTTATGGCTGTTATTTTTTGTGCGACAATTCTAGGCCGAGTTATATCCTCTTAAAACAAAAATCGTTTTTCGATCATAGTTCAAGAACTAATCAGCCGATTTTGGCCGAATTTCGGCAGACATCATTTTCCATAATCGAGTGAGTTCTCCTCTTTCGGAGGAGAGCGGGATATGCTCTCCTCTGCAGGAGCATATCCCGCTCCTGCAGTGGAGATCTTGGATCTCTCACAGTGCACTAAAACGTTCCGATTGTTTTTTGAAAACGAACCAAGCTGAATTCAGCGATGCAACTTATCCTAAGTTGTAGATGACATTTCAACGAAAAAAAGCACCCCCGATAGTTCCGGAGGGCCTGTGGAAAGGGGTTGATTTCGCGTTTCGAAAAAAACGATTCGATTTTTCGCATTCAGCCCGCGCTTCGAAATGGGTAAAATCGAATCGTTTTGGCGATTTTTACAATAAATACACCTCTTAGAGTCCCGAAGGGCCTACGGAAAGGAGTGGATTGCGCGTTTCGAAAAAACGATTCAATTTTTCGCATTCACTCCGTGCTTCGAATTGGGTAAAATCGAATCGTTTTTTCAAAGCGCAAAATCAACCCCTTCCCAGAGGCTCTTCGAGACTATCGGGGGTGATTTTTTTTCGTTGAAATGTCAGCTACAACTTGGGATAAGTTGCAATACAGAATTCGGCTTGGTTCATTTTCAAAAATCGATGGGAACATTTTAGTGAACTGCAGGAGGTCCATGATTATCTTGATTAATTAAGGTAATTAATTAATTGAGAGGAACCTTAGGAACATATTCCGAAAGAGGCGAGCGTAGCAGATTGTAAGGGATTATGAAAAATAATGTCTCGTGAAATCCGGCCATAATCACTCGATTAGTTCCCGATTTGTTATCAAAAAACGTTTTTTGTTTCAAGGGGGTATAACTCGATCTAGAATTGTCGCACAACAAATAACGGAGGTGGATTTTTCATGGCATTGGATACTCTTTGCATTGTAGTATCGCTGAACGTGCTTATTTTTTCGAAACATCAAGTTTTCGACAACCTGGTAACGTTGCTTTTCGCACTTTTTTACCAACCCGACTACCAATCGGTCAGTTCGCATTTGACCGAAACAACACTAGGTTTATTTGAAAGCTGATAAAATTTGCTACAATTGACGATTTTGCTGTTTTCAAGTCGGTCAATTTGCGTTCGAGAAGCACAAAAAATCAATCTTTGCGTTTCAAGTGAGCATGACTATATAGCAATGTTTCAAAATTGCAAAATTGAGTTTAAGACCATTATGACATATATCATTAGTTAGAGTTACAAAAAGAAGCGATCAAAACATTGTTAAGTTACACTGCAACCTCGATTTATCGAATCTTGATGCATGCAATATTCCCCACTACGCGACCCGTATCGATCGCTCTGCGTTTGGTAGGGGAAGCGCCCGGTCCAATCCGACCGTTGGTCTGGTGCGCAGAAACGGAAACACGAAGTGTGTGCAACGTTCTTTATTTACAAGTGAGATGCGGAGTCGATCCCGCCGCTGTTCGAACAATCAAGGTTGCAGTGTAGTTCGTTATCGTTTATTATTCATTTTTATTTGAGAATTATAACCGCTCTAAACATCATATTAAAAGGTAGAACAGTCGAGACAGTCCCATTCAAAAGGAAATATACTTTCAGATTTGACAATGGGCAATAATTTTAAAAAAGTGAAGAAATGACCTGTTCTCAATTTACATCCGTAAAATATTTAACCATTTAAAATTCCAAATTTAACACTGTAAATAAAATAGCATCAATTTTTTGAGTAGTCCAGTTTCCTGCGGTCGAAAACTTTTAGCGAGACCTGTCCTACTCGCGTCCTCCTAACCTTACTTTTTCACGTCATTGACAGGTTATGCATTATCAGACGGACTCAGCCGAACAAATTTTGTCACGCATTTCGTACTTTAAATCCTCACAACTCCGGAAAGTTTATAATAAAAAGTGATAATTTGTTTTGACCGGAATCGTACAATGCCTATTTATGATTGCACAGTTTTTCATTGGTTTCTGTCTCCCCGTTTTTTTATATTAAGGCCTTACATACGTCCAGAATTTTCAAAAAATCGATTTTTTTTTTTTACAGATTATTATTCTCTATAGTTTTTAGGCGTATTTCTGTGTAAGTCGATTGTACAAATTCCCCATAGATCGAAAGTTATTATAGAAAACGTGACTGCCCAACGAGAGTGTGATGCGCGCAGGTAGATGTCTCGAGCGAAACGCACTTGAAACTTTAAATGTATTTTTCTCAAAACTACTTTTTCTGGCACGGTCTGCATGATAACTCATACAGTTTTTAATATTTTTTGATGCTTTTTTTTTAAATATTCGAAATTGTTTTCTCTATAGTCTGTCGAGTCGGATTTTTGATGTTGTGATTAAAAAATTTTATAAACATAATTAAAGTGTGACATTTATGACACAAAATGCACACTTTTTTTTAAACTTCCGTAAATTGACAAAATTTTTCGAATTTCAAAAACCCGACTCGACAGACTATAACTACAACTTTATTTTACAAGAATTTTTTTACGTTTTGCAGATCAATCAGCATTTCAAGAAGAAATGATGCAGACCGTGGAGCAACTTTTTTTTCATAGTGCTTCGGGAAACGTGATTTTTTATGTTGTAATTTTTGAAAAAAAAAATGAAATAAATTTTTTTATAAAGTTTAAATACTAATAAACAATGTGTAAAAATTATTTTTATTAATTTCTATTGCTATCTCTTCTAAAAACAGTTTTTCTTTTAGCGCGTTTTAGGCGCTGCTGGACGTATGTAAGGCCTTAATAGAAATGTGATATATTACAGGGTTTGACTTTTGCAACGCGTGTTAAAAATGGTAATTTCAAAAGCAAATATCTCGATAACTGGATGGTCAATAGAATTGAAATTTTACGAATACGTTGTAGGATAATCTAAACAATATTAGTTTGGAATATCAAAACTTTCGGTCTCGGACCATGTTGCGTATTGTACTACCTTTATCATTTTACTGTAAAATATACACATATTACACATAAAATTCCTATAATTTTTTAAAAACATTTTATAGCTGTACTTGTTTTCGAAATAGAGGGGAAAGAAACATTTTTCGCGATCGGTTATCAGAAAAATTTGGAAAGCTACGTAATATAACTTTCTACTAAAAATAGTGTTAAGATCCTTCGGAAAAGTCTTTTTCAAATGATACCCCACATGATCGAATACAAAAATAATTTTTTTTTCACGTGAGAATCTGTCGGTGAAACTTTGCCCATCGCGAAAGTGTACGGTAAAATATTTACTAGGTATTTTATTTTGTTTTATTGAAAAATAATACAAAAGAAGTAGGAAGGCCTTGGGAAAACTTATCCCATTTAGCCATATTTACTAGGTGCTCGATTATTAGAATACAGCATCCCTCTGTGATAATCATAGAAAACCATTTGTAAATAACCATCAGTTGTTTATTTCGAAAGTTCATAATCACCAGTCGATAAAAAACTGATAGGCACTGTTTACCATCGCTAATTCTTTACCGATAGAGTATTTTTTATGCAATCGTTGATTCCGTTAATCGAGTGTGGCTAGATGGCAGCACCGATAGATTCAAAAATCCGCATGCATAGATAAAATCATGTGAGTCGGACTATCTCTAGTATTCTGTTCTCGGTGTTCGTTCCTGGCATACACTTTGCAGTAGCTCACGTTCTAATTGTCAACTTGTGAATTGATGTTGTAGCCTCGTGAATTGACAATAAGAAAAAGTTGGTAGTAAATTTGATTGATTAGCGTGCAACGTCGGCGGGGCATTGTGGATCGACGATGGAAGAGCGGTAAGTACGCTGAGAGGGAAATAGAAAAAAAATGATTAAAAAGAAAAGTTCACTTCATAACGTTGACTACGGAAGGGGGTTGGGAGGGGGTCGGAGAAAGAAATAACATATCAAACTTGTCAGATCGGAGTTGTCCAAGTCAACGTCGAGGGGGCACAAAAATACCCCGGGCCATTCCCGAAAAAGTAGTAGTAAAAAGCGTACAGGGCGAAAGGGAACAACGAGCACAGAAAATTGGTGCGAGGAAACGCCGCCCAGCCAAAACGGTGGTCCCTTGCCAAATATGGATTATCGTCAAATGTTTTGGCCGCAACAAACCGCCGTACCGCAACACGTACAACCGCCGCACAATGGCCAAAGATTGTTCGCCGCTATGTCAGACCCCAGCGTTTGCGGATATTCCCCATTGCCCGTGGCGTATACCATGGAACCTGTCCCTTCGATGTATCCCCTTTACCAACCAATTTCAAGACCAAATTACAGGACCTTCAGAGGAAGACCCAGGCGGCACGTAGCTCAAATAAATTCCATGATGTCGCAACCTCATCCAACCCTCACCAATGGCTACTCCAGCCTCCAAGAAAACAGATCCAATTATTCAAACCCTCTTGCCTATCAAAACGGCGATTACGCCTCTCTTCCTCCTAACGCCAACACCGATCGATCCAACAATTGCGAAGAACTCAATTCTGAACATCGGCGATACTCCGATCCTGGCCTCGGCCCTGCTGACCTTACTCGTTCTAATCGTAGCGAAGATTCTGACAGCGCCGAAAGCGGCAGCTCCATCACCACCATAGGGAAGAACAATAAGTTGGTTCTCTCTCTTGTAGAACAGGTATTTGAAAACTATTCTCTTGTTTTATTCATCTCTTGAGATTATGGTTGAAGGAGAAGAAGATATTGAAAGAAAAATAGGCACAGCTTGAACTATACTGTAGAAACTGTAAGTCTCGACTCGATAACCCAAAATTTTCTTTGAACTAAAGAAAATGTTCGATCTCTTCTAATAAAATCTGTAACTGGAATTCCTGTAGAATTCTTGTCAAATTTTTATAACGTCGGAGAGTGCATTATTGTTCTGCAACAAGATTTCTTCTTGTCTGGGTTACGCGATACATACTTTGCATTTATCAGCTGTGACCATTGCTGCTATATTTTTTGGGTCTTTTTTAATGACTTGAAAAAAAAATTTAATTATAAGAATTTGCAGAGAACCCCAATAGTGCAAAGGAGAATTCCACACAAAAAATGGACTGTATTAACTACGACTGCAATTGATACAAAATAAAATCACGTCCATAATCATTAAAGTCAATACAAACTTAGCCCTAGAACTCCACAACAGGGTAATTAGTTACCCCACGAAAATGTCAAATTTCCTTTCCGAACCAATTTTGTTAAACCATTTCTTCAGTTTTGTAGAGTTTTCACCATTAAACATTTACCGAATGCGATTTTATCATGCACCATTCTCTTCGTTATCAAAAAAACGAAGAGAATTATATATAATTAAATCTTATCGCATACGAGGAACATTTTATGCTAAAGAGAAGATTGGGGTAATTATTTACTCCAGTATGGGACTTACGTTGGAAAAAATAGACTGTGAGGTTCTAGGGTTAATAATTGTCTTACACAGTTAGACAGAAATCATTATAGCGTAACGATTATTATGGTAAATCCTTTACTGTTGGATTCACATTGATTTGATTTTACACTGATTTAATTTATTTGTATTGAAAATTTTCGTAACAACATTAGTATTCTTTATGTTTTTAACATTTCTCCGTAGTATAAGATTGAATAATAATGACGTAATTTAAAGTCCACATTGTATTATTGTAAAACGTCAAGGTCATTGACGTATGACTATACATTTTTTAACGATATCGATCGTTGTATGAATAGGGCATCTTTGCATATTTCTTTTTGTTACAATGAGCAATAATTATTTAGCAAAATCGTTACGTATTCTTGAGAACGCCTGAATATTTTTTCATTATTCAAAAGCAACGAAAAATGAATTTTTATATTTCTTCGGACTAATCTTCTTTCTTTTAGTGCTTCAATCTAATGACATGCCTCATTACGTAAAATTCAAAATTGCTTGAAATAATGTAACGTTACTAAGTTATAAAAATATTTCATACTTTTTGGTTTTTTCTATGTAATCTCGAAAGATTATTAGAATCGAATAATACTGAAGAATTCAATGTAATTACTAATAGATAATAAAAAATAAGTTTTTTTTTTCGAAATTTTTAATTAATTTATATAAAGGAATTTATGAACATAAATGTCAAACGAAATAATGATATTTGTAACGGTGATTAAAATTTGAAATACGATTGGAATAATTATAATATAAAATAACATAATAATAATGGCGGAGTGCACTTTCATTTAGATTTATAGATAGAAGCAACTGTTTGATCATTCATTTACTTATTGGTCGATACGGTGTTAACGATGTTGTATTTTCTGTTCAGATGACTGCGCTAAGGGAGGTGAATAGCCAAATGTTCAAAGAGCTACACGAGACGAGAACAGATCTGGAAAGTATGAAGAGCGAATTAGCGAGACTGAAACGTAGTGGTACATCCGACTATCAGCCCGGAATGTTATCAGGTAGGAGGATGGTTTTAAATTTCACATCTGCAAACATTAATAATGCTCAGCGAATCTCGCTTATTTTTGTCAATCTCGTTTGAGAGTAAAAAGAAAAATAAATATATTTATTGTATATTCACTTCAACAGATATTGTACGGGACATGAGAGAAGCGAACAAAGCCCTCGATGAAGCGATGATCACGAAAGTCAACGCTATGGTGGACGAGCAGAACAGACAGAGAACTATGGAATTTGAAAAGTTACGGGTGAGTTACCGTCCCGAAAAATATGTGATATTAGTCGTCGATGTAGATCTGCAGGTTTGCCAGAATTGATAAAAAAGATTAAGAGCGTTTCGCGAAATTAACATTTTATCTTACAAATAGATATATATAATTCTAATTTTGAAGGGCTCGTATTTTACGCTCTCTCATTTATATTATTAACCAGACTCGATCCCAGGACAAATTGATTTTTTTTTTTAACCCGTCAGCAGGCGCGCTATGAGACTTTTTCTCACACTTACATTAAAACGATAATTACTCAAAAATTTCAAACGGCATTAGCATTTGAAATTTTTTCTATCTTCACCAAATTTATTCTTCTGTATGATAGAAGAGTTAAAAAAAATGTTTGAATTTTTTTAATTATTATTTTTTGGCTTTTAGTATCAATTATCGTTGTATTTATGGTTTTTTTTTAAATATAAATGTTCAATAGCCACAATCACTGTAGCGAAATTGTTTTCAAGTTCCTATTTATCAAATTAAGCACTTGTACTACATGTAAGAGAATCTCTCATCGTGCGCCCAATGTTTAAAGTGTACGCAGCGCGCTTGTTGACGGGTTAAGGCTAAACTTGTTTATCCTAACATTCGAAAAGGACAAACGAACTTGTTCTGGAATTTAATTCGACCGATAACTATACGTTTTTTTCGGTTTATTATTTTTATAACATTCTTATTTTTGTTCAATATGAAGTCTAACTTTTAGCTATGTTGTTATGGGGCGCAAGTGTGTTTTTTGAATTTATTCAAAAATTCAAAGTAAAAAGCATGTAATTTTTCTCATTTCCTAAAGTTTGAGAACTTTCAGCTATCATATTTTTTTCTTTCTTGTTGTAAATCGTTTGTAAATTTTCTCTCAATTAGACATTTTTTTACCTTCCTTTTTTCTTGTGATTTAAAATTGTGGTTTTCGATTTTTTAAAACGAGATGTTGGGCTTTTTGCTCTGATTAGAATTGAAATGATCGATTTCTTGTTTATTGCTTAGAATCCTTTATTGTTGCCTTTTGTTTGGAAAATCGACTTAGGTTATTTCCGAATATGTATTTTAACTCAATTCTTGATAGTATTGAATGATTATTTATGCAAATATATGAAAAAAATGGAAATTCGATAATTAATTTCATGAAGCTAATTTTCGATCGTTGAATAAATTTTAAAAACGTTTGATACCGAGGATGAGAGACGAATGAATAATTTCATGCATACAAATAATGGTTACGACTACTCAAAGTCACTTGTATGAAACAACTGAATTCGGATAGACTATTGGAAAGGCACAAAAATCAGAAAACATTTAATTAGAAAGAACGAACGTAATAAAGAATTTTGGTAATTAAAGCTGAATTTTGAAAAGTTCAAAAACAATTACGGGCGATTCGTTATTAAAAATAGAATCTTCAACAAAGTATTAACGAAGGGTTTGGAGTAAACAATTAATTAATATATTGCTGTATCGATGACGTCACGAGAGAAAAGAGACCGCTGAGACATTATTTACGTTTTGGATTTGTCTCATTCGTTGTTTACGTGTCACGTTATTTGTGTTCTCATTCCTTCCTGTGCGGAGTGGTTCAATGACGAATCGAAGTCGTGACATCGGTCGACACTGGAAGCCTGCCGTGTTTTCCAGGTAGATGTGACGAATACACTCATCCGATCGACCTTAATTTTGAGGATGAAGGATTAGGTCATTGACGATTGGTAGCCATAGGATTTCGTTCATCGATTAAAACTCTACGACAGTTGATAATGCTTGATGATTATGTCATCGTCCGACGTAACCGAATTTTTGACCTCGTAAAGTGGGAAGTCTACGTAATTTCATGCACAACCACGTGCCATTGACACCGATCGCCTCCCACAATGGTGAAATTTCTTGGGAACACACGAGAAATGATTCAGAGAATTTGTGCAGAAATGACGATTTGAAATTTATTCTTCTTACGTCACATTTTCGGTGTATTTTTACTAAAAGAACGTGTGACATCCAACAGAGAGAGAGAGAGAGAGAGAGAATAGTGAAACAAAGAAGGAAAAAATGGTCTCCTAGACTAAAAGCTTGTGTGAAAAGCCTTTATTCCATTCGCTCGTGAGAAATCGACAAGTGTAAAAGAAACGAGAAGAAAATCTCACGCAGCATTTGAACTGGTCGTTGCGGAAGATGTGTGAGAATTGAAAACAAAGAAGGGAGAATATGAGAGGAAAATTTAAAGAGAAAGATGGAAGAAAACGGTGGAGAGTAAACTCGTGGACTCTACACGATTATTCTCTCCTTTTCACCGTGAAACTTTGAATGTACTCTCCGTTATTTTACATATGGGGCACGTGAACTTGGATAACGGACGCATGAAACACAACGAAAGAGGGTGAGAGAAAGAAGGAGAGAGAAAGAGCTCTTTTGGAGCTTTCAGAGCATCCTGACCGGTGGAACATTAATGTTTGCTCGGCGTTTTCCCGTACCGTCCTCTGTTTGATCAGGACCACCGGGCCCAGGTGATACGAGCCACACTACCTTACCTCTCATGATTTTCTCCTACACACTCTTTGAGCCGGGCGCCTTAAATAGCTCACTTCAGGGGGATTGCTCGTACGAAACCTTCGAGTTGTCGGCTCGAAAAAAAATCTATCGGTCTCCACGTCTACGAGCAAAATTTACCTTCTTATTTACATCTCCGAGAACTCGATCTCGAATCATTTTCAAACCTTAAATACCTTTCTTTCAAAAATATCCACTCGTTACACAAACGCTTTTAGTCACGTATCTCTCTACTGTTTTTCCATAAATCCGTATTTTCTGTTACAAGTGATAGTTCTCCGATACAATTAGTTAAATAATTATATCATTCGTTCAAGATTTAAATTAAAAACATTGGTAGATTTTTCTTAAAAACAAACGACAAATAAACTTATACGAAACATTTTTTGTCCTTATTTTCGGTTTAGTTTGCGGGTTGTTTCCGACATCTTTTTGAAAAGTGTAAAAAATTTTTTTTTAATTTTGAATTATTTAATGTTTTTTAATATACATAATTTGAGATGTATACATGTTCGGCAATTGTGAATATTTTGAAATTTCTAGATAAAGAGAGAATGTTGTGAAAAATTAAAGTTTATTCGAGACTATTCCATAATCTTAAGATATTTTTCTACGTTTTTTCCAAAAATAAACGAATTTTTTGGAATTTTAGAAATTTATAAAAGTTTTTGATTATTTTACATTGAAAAGTAAGTAAAAAGTTCGACAAAATTTTGGAAACAGGACTGCCGTGAAGCCGGTACAATTGCTGGCAATTTAAAGAAAATATTCTGATGTTTGATCTTATAATTTAACAATAATGTAAAATTTATCTTTTCATGTACATCTCAAAACTCGACCTCGAATTATCATCAAAAGATTGCAAATTGACGGTGAAAATGATTAAAATTGACAATTTATTTTTGGTCCTGTACAACGGACCAAATTGTTGAAATCCGCGTTCCTGAATTCTTGAGATCTTGTAGTACGCAGTAAATTTTTGGAAAAAAGAAAATCAATGGAAAGTCGCGCTCCCGGTGAGAAATCACGAGAAGAAAAAGTATTTACGCATAAAATATTCTTATTACACACACTCACACAAACGAGGGTTTGCATAGGAATTAGTTAGCTCGTTTCGTAGAGTCTGAGGCGCGTGTGCTTTGCATGATTGATGAATTTCTCAAGAGCCAGACCTTCGGCGATAAATATGTGACATTGGTACGAGTTTCGAATAAGCGAGTATCGTCAAAGGTCTTGTCGTGTGACTCCTAATGCACGTGCATGTTATTTTTTATTCGAGACTCGTCAAATATCCATTGTATTCTCGAACAATTTAGAATGAGGGTTAATTGCACTTTTTTTTAATTATCGCTGGAAAAAAAATCGTATTATAATCTTTGCAAACTGAAGCTTAAATATTATGTTGATATTTTTTTATAAAATCTAAACCATTGTCGTGTCTGGTGACGGGTTTTGAGATTTTTTCCAACATTATTGTTTTGAATTGTGGAAAAAAGTATGATTTGCTATTTGATATATTTTATTCCCCGACAGTAACAAATTTTCAAACCCTTCGCTTCAAGATATTGACTGTTCTAAACATGTTTTACTAATTTACGAGCGTGGGGTAAATAAATTCGGTGTGTGGACAAACGAACTTAAATATTTTTTAATAACTCAGAATATTGTCTTAAATAAAATGCCAGCACGAAAAAAAATATTTTATAAAATCAGGACTGTCCTGTATTTTCTTCCAATTCAATTCTAATCATTTTTGCAGTAATATCTTACTAATTGCAAAATGTCCAGTAATATTATAACTTACAAAAGGCAGTACTATAACTGCCTTCTTCATAACTGTAGTATTCTTAAATAACTGCATGGTGAAATAACTGTATTCTGATACATCTGTATTCTTAATTCATGTAAAAAAATCCTTATTCTGATACATCTGTATTCTTAATTCATGCGAAAATATCTTTATTCTGATATATCTGTATTCTTAATTCATGCAAAAAATCTTTATTCTGATACAACTGCATTCTTTTACAATCTACATTCGGACAAAACTTTATTCTGCTAGAACTTCCTTCTTTAAAAACAATACTAGGCGATTTAAACACACGCTTCAAACCTCAACTTCATTGAAACCGTTAGAATGAATTTAAAAAAATAAATATAGATAAAGGATTATTATTTATTATTTACTTACTTATAATTTAATAAATTCTTCCTTCTTTCGAGATGTAAGATTAAGAATAATTCTCCTTCGCTATTATTCTTTCATATTCGCGACTTCTGAAACACAAATTTAATTTGTCATAGATATTTTGAAGGACTAGCTGTCATTGTGACATTTTAGAGCAGACAGAATAACTTCAGAGTCATAATTTGACTTGAACTCTAACATGAGAATCGAGCTATGTACAACGTCATAGTTTTTAAGTAATCCAATAGTTTTATAAGTTCTGACGATTAATTATGACGTTTGAATTCACTTGAACACTTCTTAGAGAAATATTTCACAATGCATTTTTAGTCCCGTTATAGCAGCGATACAATAGCTCGAAATTCGGTCATGTATCCATTTTTAACCGAAATCAGAAAAAAATCGCTTGAGCGACCTTTAAAATTTGTATTAAGGATCGAATTCTTGATAAAATCACTGTTTGATTTAATATTACTATATTTTGCTGCAACATCGAAAAGAATACTGATTTTTGTGTATCACCCACGTACGTACACAATATAGACATCTTTAATTAACAAGGTATGAATTCCATACAAAAAGTCAACAAATTTTCGCAAAAAAACAGCATAAATGCTGTAAAAAAAGTTGAGACATTTATTCCCCCCAAATAGTTGTTTCGGTAAAAAATCCCCTTCGCGACACAAAACCTCCACAAAAAGTTATAGAAGAGTTTCCTTCCAAGAAAACCAACCTTGCAAAAATTCTCTGATTCACATCAAATCTCACAAAAAATTATAAGGAGAACCTCACAAAAATGTTCTCGATAAATTAGAAACTCACAAAAAGTTATAAGAGCCTCACAATAATTTACCAATCAAATCATAATCTCACAAAACATGCCAATCGAAACCTGCTCAAAAATTAGGTCTAAACTTCACAAAAAGTCATTAAATAAATTAAAACGGTAAAAGCATTAATAGTCAAATACATTAAAACCTATTAAAATACAATAAAACATCTTTCAACTATTTGAAAATACAGTCGTTCTACACAACTAGAATAAGAATAAAAAATAATTATGAGAATAAATTTCGATACAAAAAAATTTCAATCGAAAAACATTAGATTGAAAGAAAAATTTCGGCAGAAGGACTTGGTGAGTTTTTTCGCTTAATTTACATAATATATCACTCGTGGTTACAAACTCGCCAAGCACTTCAGCCGAAATTTTTCTTTCAATCTAATTTTTTTCGTTTGAAATTTTTTTGTATCGAAATTTTTTCTCACAATTATTTTTTATTCTTATTCTTGTGTAGAGCGACTGTATTTTCAAAGAGTTGAAAGATTTTTTATTGGATTTTAATAGGTTTTAATGTATTTGACTATTAATGCATTTATCGTTTTAATTTATTTAATGACTTTTTGTGAAGTTTAGACTTAATTTTTGAGCAGGTTTCCATTGGCATGTTTTGTGAGATTATGATCTGATTGGTAAATTTTTGTGAGGCTCTTATAACTTTTCGTGAGTTTCTAATTTATTGAGAACATTTTTGTGGGGTTCTCTTAAAAATTTTTGAGAGATTTCATGTGAATCAGAGAATTTTTCCAACGTTGATTTTCTTGGGAGGAAATCTCTTTTATAACTTTTTTGTGGAGGTTTTGTGTTGAGAAGGGGATTTTTTACCGGAACGACTATTTGGGGGGAGTAAATGTACTTGTCTCAACATTTTTTATAGCATTTATGCTGTTGATTTTATTCGACAAGGATCGAACATAGAATTTTTCGAAGTAATCATTCACAGCACTAGTGATGCACTCTTTGGATGATTATTTTCAAGAATTAATAACCGAATAATCTATCGAGAATAAATTGGAAAAATATGTTAAAAAAATTAATAGATGTAAAATATATAATAACTGTTTTATAGGACATATATTTGATAGAAGTCAGTAAGGTAGATGAAGGCGGAAACCTCAACCTTGAAATCGAGACAACTGTCTCGTTCAACAAGGCATTAAAAGGTAACCGTGAGACTTAGCTTTTGATCACGATATATATATATATATATATATATATATATATATATTGCTAGAAAAGTGTGATCGATTAAGAAGCCCGGTACGTGCGATCTGATAGCGTTGGTCTTCGGAGGTAGGGGTAAATTGAGGGCGTTGTTGGAGTCAATGATTCCACACAGCAAGAAACGAATACAGTGGAAGCGATACGAAATGTTTTTTGTGACGAGTAAAAGTGATTAAGTTTCACATGAGGGGTGGGAATAGGGGTTTTTGGAAAGTGTATGGAACGAAGGATGGTTTAGAAGGAAAAAAGGCGAAGTCTATAATAGGGACGATCTCGTAGTGACGGTAAAGAACAACCGGGGTTGAGGCACTTAGCGGCTGTCAGAAAGCCTCTTTATTTCTCTCTATTATTCTCTCTCTCTCTCCCTGTTTCTCTCGCTCTCTCTCGTTCTCGTTCATATTCTTTCTGCCCTGTATCTTCTCGGGTTACAACCATCCATTAGGTTCATCAAGAGCACAGCAATGGCCGGCGACCATGTAACGCCATCGCTCTTCGTAAAATACGTAATTTGGTAATTGAACCTTGCGGAAATCGACGTTACGAGTTGGATAATTCTCGACGTACAACGGGCATACTAAAAATTATTAAATTCGTCTACAAAATTTTATATTTTTCTCTTATTCTTCGTCTTTAATCGTGCGCTCTTCTTTTCTGTATTTCTGTTGATTTTTCTCTCCACTCGCTTGCAATAGTTCATGCAAGAAAATGATTCGGTGCATAAATTTGCATTTGTTTCATCGCTTAATTTTTCGTTTGGGTTTTAAACATTCAAAATTATTGAGAAACAACTTGAAAATTTGTGAAGATTTCGATTTTGGAGAAAAAGACACTTAAAAAGTGTAATTTTTTATGGTAACTTTTCAATCAAACATGAAACGTTGCTCGTTTCATTTTTGGTTCTATGCACAACTCTCTGAAATAACTGATAATATTTTATATTTTCGGTTATTAATTGCATTCCAGTTCAGATGTGATTTAGCTCGATCGATTGTTTCTGAATGAAACGAATAAATTCCCAAAAAATAAATTAAAATTTATTCGTTTTCTTGATTTTCGTTGTAGGAACAACTGACGAAAATAACTGAGGACAAGGAAGACAATTACAGACGCATCTCTCAGCTCGAGGAGGCAGTAGCTGCTCTGAAATTAAATGCGAAGTAAGTATTGGCAGGGGTGACTGGGACTATGGAACATTTTTTTTTTCCTTTTCGTTTTTACTACCGAAATATCGTATGAAATGAACGTACTAATTCCGAGACTTTAAACATTGTCTACATTTCGTTGACAGCATCAAATTAACAGAGCCAAACAATATTCCGAAAAAAATATTATTTTTTTTTTTTTCATTTCCCGTTTATGCAACAAAATAATTATTAAAACGTTTCTTTAAACCTTTGAAATTTTAGCCTTCGATAAACTTGAGAAAAAATTGCCTCATATCAAATCATATTTTTTGAACACGTGCTTTATTCAAATGCTTTATGCAAATGCCGGGATTCATTTTGAAAACAAAAGAATTTTCGTTCTCCTGAGCTGCTTGGATCGGTGTTGGTTTCTTTAATAAAGCCACAAATTTGAGCCTTGCGTTTTTCACTTTGTTCACTGCGAGTTTGGTTTTTATAATTCTGCCGCTGTATTACGAAGCACACACGGTCCAAAAAGTCATACATTTTTCTCCTAGCAAGCCAGGCTGGATTTTTTCTACTTTGGTGTTGTTTTTTATCGAATTGCGAACATTTTTTACGATTGTATTCAACATTTTTTTTTCAAAGTAAATGGCTTATTTTATTATTTTATTCCTGTTTAATTGATACTTGGGAAAGCTTGGGATTCGTTATTTCAGAGAGATATACAAGAAAAATAAGCACTAGGCATTTTAATAGAAAATTGCTATTTCGTTTTGACGAAGTTGAAAAAACAAAAATTGATTTCAAAAGTTTTGAATTAATTGTATTCCTTCTCGATATTTTGAAAATAAAATATTCAAATATTATAGAAAAATATCTTTATAATAGACGTCAAATAGACGAAATAATTTGAAATTACATTTTACTCCAATAATGGATAAATATCAAATGAATTAAATATTTTTTATTTATCGTACATTTTAATACTGTGATATATATTGCGTAAAATCAATTTTACATACTAAAAATGATATATTTTATATAAATATGAATATTCATCCCAGAAACTCACGGTATCTGTGTAAAAAAATTTGATCCTGGGATTTAGAATACCCCAATGTTTTAATTCAAATCTATTTCCTCAATTTTTCTCATTTAGGCATTCATTCATTTTTTTTCCTATTCAAACTGTATATAAAAATCCTAAAAAATAATAATTTTCATTTTTTTTAAATGTTTACGTGTTTCTATTATTTTTGAAATGGTTTTGCTTGTTGTAAAAACGCGATTAATTAGGAAAGAAGCAAAATGTACTAACACTATCGGTCCAATGGGGTCCAAAAAATATGGATTATACATTGAATATTTCAAAATACGAAACTACTATATTATCGTACAAAATCTGATAATAAAACGGTAGAAAAAACAAATCTTTGCGATCTGAAAAACTTTGAAAGATTCACTAAAAAGACGTTGGGGTCGTTTGGATCCCGCGTGACTAGAACGGGCTATACGTAGAGTGAAGTGGGTGTTCCAGGATTGACAAACAAAGTTTTGCAAACAACAATGGTTTTTATTTGAGCATGCGAAACGACAAAAAATAGAGTATTAAAAAATTTAAGCTTATTTAAGGCTTTGTTATGGCACGGTACGAAAATGTCTAGTCGTTCTTTCACAAGCGCACACTTGCACACAGACATAATCCATGATTTTCTTTTAAATCAATTTAATTGGGCCTCGTTAATCCTCCCGCCCTCCCCTCACGTAAAACGTAAAAAAAATATGAAAATAACGTTTAAACCAAAAAACAAAAAACGTTTACGTGTTAGCAACGAAGGCCGAGAGATCGCTGCGTTCGAGGAGGAGACCCTGGTGCTGAGACGAGAGCTACAGGAGGCGCGAGCATCGCGGAACATGGCGGAGAACCACGTGGCAAAGTGCGTAAGGGCCTTATCGAGACCAATCACGCCTGTAATTTTCGAAACACCCCGTATAACGAGCACCCCCGTGCGTACCGAATTCCATAATAATCCTTATCTTTCCCTGTCTCGTACTGGTTCCACGAATGATTTTTCGGAAATATCGGCGAGCACTCACGTCACGAATCTCGAATCAACCGAGGAAACGAGTTCATTGCAGCCTGACGACAATAACTTTAGACGTTTGTCATCGTCCTCAAACTCATCCTCGACATCTTCGTCCCCGTCGAGCTCCTCGAGATGCGAGGATAGAGCGGCCGAGATCGACGAGGAATGGCGATGGAGAGCAACGAGGCTGGAAAATACAATAGTTTGTTCCAACGCTCGGGAAAAAGAACCGGAGAGTCCGACGAATTGCGTCAACCCTGAAGCAGATTCAGGAAAATCGAGAGAACAAGAGGTTGCGGAAAATAATTTTGGAGAATCGAAAGCTCTCAATAATACGCAGAGCTTGTCGAGAATACAGGAAAATAGCGAAGAAAATAACGAGACGAACGAGCGTTTAATCGTCATTCCGAAAAATGATGACGAAATTTCGATGAACGAGGCAATTCCTCGTTTCAGAAAATTCATCGATAAAGGCTCGACAAGAAATTACGGAAATTCCAATAAAATCAGTCCATCCTCGAGTTCAACGTCGAACGGTTTTGCCGACGATTCGAACGAACGTCGCAACGACACACCCGATGTTCTCGATGAAACCTCGATTGCGGTCAACAATGATTCCGCCTCGCGAATCGTTCGAAATGACGTTACGAAAAAATATCGCAAACGCGCTATAACCGAAGTTCCCGATGTCATTGTCGTCGCCGGCAAACCCGTTGTACCGAAAGATCTGTGCTCGACGAGAATCCTGACTTCCAGTGTCCTGACACGCGCCACCTACACCACCGCCTACATCTAGGTTACGTACGGGGTCCACAAACGAAAAAAAAAACAACCATTTTTTTTTTGACAAGTATCACCATCACCATCGAGCCAAAAAAAAAAACAAAAAAAATCCGCGGGGCTTCACGGGCTTACTTAGAGGCTACTTCTGTACTTGTCGAATGTCACGTAGGTCTATCATTCACTCGTCACGTATGCTTCGTTTTGTAAATTTGTTTTTATCTCTCACGTTGCTTATCGTCTCAAAATGCTTGTTCAGCTTTGCTCTCTAACATTCCCTTTCTTTCGACCCTTTTTGTAACGTTATTCGTTCTCTTTCGTTTGTTGTTTTCTTTGGCGTATACCGGAGCAACCGATCCTTTTGTACTATTTTTACGTTAATTTTTTTTTCGCTTTACAATTTCGTGTACATTTTTGATGCTCTTGAAGTTCGCAACGTTGAATCGCATTGAGAATTCTTTAATTTCTTAGTACTGCTCAAAGTTGAATTGCAATTTTGAATATCCAAATGTTCGGACTATTTCAAAACCCTCGAAAACTTAATTTGCAGTAAAAAATTGTACAGTTTTGAAAATCAAGAAATTGATCAATAAAAACGAGATATTTTATTGCTTTTCAACAATGAAAAATTCATATCGTGGTTCTTTGGCTTTTGTTATGCAGATTTAATTTTTTTAGAAGACCCAAGGATTTTCTTTTTAAGCATGCTTTTTCCACAAAGACTCAAACCAAGGTTTCGATTTTAAGGGAATTTAAGAACATTTAGATAACTTGGAAAATTGAGACCGAATCAATTATTTTAGAAATAGTGAATGCCTTTTACAGGATTTTTATTTCCTATATAGTTTTCGGTGCATACTTTGGTTAATATGGAATATTAAATTTGAGTAATCGATGTTATGCAGTCAAATGTTTTCCCATTCTCAGGACAGAAGGTTCAACAAAACCAATGTAATGAATGATTTTTTCTCAATTTGTCATCCTTTTTTCCTTCGCATTGTGTCTCATATTTAAGTAAGAATTTCCAGTCTAACTCTAATGTAGATCGACTTAACAATTCTGTGATTAAAAAAAAATTATTTAGATTGAAAGAAATAATCTTTTTTCACGAAATAGAACAAAGAAGATTAATACGATGGGGCAAATCGTTATGTGAATTAACATCAACTAATGATGGACTAGTGTAGCATGTTTTTTTTTTTTTCAATCTTCGAAAACATAAGACAAACTGAGAAAGTACGATATGCTTAATGAAGATAGATGAGCACACTGAGCCAATAGAAAATGAGCGTATTTTTTAATCCATCGTGCGAATAGAAATTTTCATCAGTTTTTATAGCAAAGAGATTCGTCCATATTTGTGTATACCTCATTTTTTATGTTTTTTTTTTTTAATATTTACTTCACGAGTCATCAGAGATTCTCTACGAAACACGATTCCAATTTAAACACATATTTTCAATCAATTACAAAAAAATATTCAAATTTCTGATTAAATCTTAATATAATTTTTTTTGTTTATGGTACATATACATGACAATTTAGATTTTTTTTTAAATTAAAAATCTTATTCGGGTTTGAAGATTTTATGAAAAAATGGTCAATTATTTTACTGCCATCTACTGTTTTCAATGATAATCATAGTTGACAATTTTTTCTTATATGATTAATTCCGCACACTAATGAATTAGATAATTATTTTTCACAAAATTTACATTAAAATAGGCCAATCGATAGTCTGCATATAAAATTTAACAATGAGAGTAATTTTCCCATTTGCGAAAAATTCCGGTGGAAATATTTAGTGCTGCTCATCTATTCATTAATTGAACGATTTGTCCCATCTAAGATTCGCAATTTTTTTGCTCTATTAAATGATTGAGATACTATTTCTCAGAACAAAATAGGACGGAATAAAAAAAAAAAATTCTGAGAGAAAAATAGGACGCGAATGACTTTTATCGATCGAAATCAGCTGTTTCGTGTGGCATTCCGACTTTGGGTAGTTCTCATGCAAACCGTGATCTTCTTGGGAACGAATACAAATTTTTAATGGATTTTCAGAATAATAATATTCAATTGCTTGTCAAAATTTAAAATGATCGTTTGTTTCAAACTCAAGATATTTCAAACTGAAGTTGAAACTGTTTGAAAAAATTTGTTATCAATATGGGATTGACAATTTTTCGAAAAACGACTGAATTGTCTTTTGGAATATTAGATTCTACGAAAAAAAAACGAAGCTACATATTTCGAGGAGAAAATGAATTTTTCGATGAAATTTAAGCACGAGAACCACCTTAAAAAACATCGCTATGGAATTTTGAAATCGTTGACGTTTTTTTTTTCTATTATGAAAAAGCTCTGAGGTGTTTATTTGTATTGTCGAATAAAAAGTTAGAAAATAATCCTTAACTCGTTTAGCATTGAAAACGATAATAGAATGAATTATGAGAATCAAGCTTAAAACAATGGATGAATCAATAATTGGACAAAAAAACATTCATTCCCAACGGAAAATGATTTATTGATACAAGTAATACATATTTTCGTTTCGTAGATAATTGTAAATTTATAAAGAAACAGCGAACGTCCTGCGAAAAAAAAACTCAGTTGCTCAATCTTTTTTCGCGTTTTTTGCCTTTGAAACTCGTTCGAACCGGAAGTAGATATGGGATTGCAAAAACTTTTTTACTTTTGGAAACAATAGAAACAATCGCCTCGAGTATCAATTCTACAGCAAAAAAGAAATGTCGATGATTGTAAAATTTTGTAGTAAAGTCATCCGAATGCAAATGAAATCAACGAAAAAAAGGGAGAAATGCCCGAATTATCTGTTTCTAGTTGGCAGCATGGCTTTGCTCTGAAACTTTCGCTTAGCACGCTTCTAAAGACTATCTTACAAAAGTTTCTTTCGACCGATTATTAGACGTCGATTGGAGAGGGAGTATGGGCGAAAGAAAGCGTAACCGGAAAACCGTGATTTGTCAGACTGGAGAAGCTGGTCGACATACTCCGAAAAAAGATGAACGGGGCGAGCGACGAGGAGACCGTGGCCCACATAAGGGAGCTCGTCACTTCGGGTATTAATCACGTCCCCGGTGCCAAATTTAATCCTGACAAGATCGAGGAAATGCTGAGAACAACGATGACCTTGAGGGATGATCTTAAGGACGAGATCGATGGAAAGAGGATCAACAATAGAGAGGAGGACGACGACGACGACGAGGAGGAGGATGAGGACGATGCTTTGTCGTCGTGCGATCCGGAAACTGGAAGTTCAACCAACAGCCATGGAAGAAACATCGCTTTGGCGAATGATTCATCCTGCAGCAATAATAGTCTTATCGGTCCCGTAACCGATCTCTGAGATATTCGTAAAATCGTGCCTAACAAAAACAGTAAAGAATTAAAAAAAAAAAAAAAACAAAACGCAAAATGATAATTAATACTAACAAATAACAATATGTAAATCCATAAAACTGTAAAACGAACAAACTGCAATTGCAACAATTCAGCAACAACGATCAAACGATTTTCGCGATCACTGCCCGATCGAAAGAGCCAGAAAGACCGAAAGAACTGAACAAAAAATCAATTGACGATTCGTTATCGTCTATGATTACGAGTCCGATAGACGAGCTTTCTTTTTTTGTACGAATTTTAAAAATATTCTGGCACCGGAATTCTCTATTTTTTCGAATTAATTGTACATATAGATTACTTGACGCAATTTAACGAATATACACAAATATGTTTACACAAAATATATTCGTTCGATTAACGAAATAATAGAACTAGCCAAATAACGAAATTTAAGTATACGGGAGTAATATTATACACAACGCGTTACACGAGTTTATTTATTCTGCGTTCAATCGTTGTAACGTTTGTCGCGTACGAAACGTTTTTTTTTTTTTTATCGATTCGTAAATTATACACATTCTGTACTTATGATACGTAGATATAAGTAAAAAGAGAGAGAAAAAAAGGAGAAAGAATCGCGAATAAGCGAAAATCCTTTTACGAGGATACATCAGGTTCAAGAATCTCATGCACGAATGATCCGATTAATAAATTTGTAAAAGAGCATCAATTATTATGCAATACTAAATAGTTATAAGAATTTACTTTTTTTAACGAAGAGACGGATACATGAAAAGAAAAAAAAAACAAGAAAATAAACAGTGAGCAATAAATCGATCCAATGTGATTCCAAATATTCAGGAATATATTAATGAGCGTTTACCGATTTTATCGAAGTTCCTGTTAAAAATTCCGTACACATAAAGACGTTTGATGAAACGGATTTAAAGATGAGTCATGGTTCGTTGCTTTAAAAAATAAAATAAAATTTTTTCATTTATTTTTAAATTATTTTAATACAAGAATTGGCGTCATTTGTAGATGCACAAACGGCTATACTGCTTCGAGCTTCAGAGTCTTCAGTGTCTGGAATTTTAGAATTTTCAAGATCATCGTGTGGACAAAAAATAAAAACGTATTTTCATAATTGTCTAAAAATTGCAAGTTCTATTAATGCCCTTTAATTTTCAACTATCGAATGATTAAAAATTCAAAAATATTCGATCGAAAAATTTGGAGTATTTCTGAACGTTCCCTATTTCTATGCAAAACAGGTAATGACAAAGCCTTGAGAGAAATTTATTGCAGTCGAATTTCAACGAAATTAAATCCATCAAAAGTAAAAATATAAAATAATGAACGTTTTGATTCGCACATTTTCATTTCAATTCTACAGAATGTTCAAAAGTAATAATCATGATTGGAAAAGAAAAATATTTTGTTAAAAAAATGACTATTCAATTTTACCAAACAGTTTTCAATCTTTATATTTATGAATAATAAAGAAATTCCTTTTCAAAGTAAATATAAATGCTTCGTTCGAATTGACACGTAAATTTATGGGAGTATTTTTTTTTAACCGTCAATAACGATTACTTGTGGCAATTCCAAACTCATCATCTTCGACATTATAGTATATTAAAAAATGTCCTTGTCTCGAGTCACTACCGTGACTCTAGATGCGCGTAAAATAAGGAAAATTTGTCAGCACTCTTCATTTGCCTTTCGAATTAATGAAGTATTTATAAACATCTAAATGCGTGGCATGCATCGATTTATATAAATAAATACGTAAACTTTTTTAACTATGAATTAAAGTACCTATTTAAAGGAAAAGAGCACTTTTTAAGTGTGTAAAACTTCGAGAAATGCGTAAGAAAAAAAAAACAGATTGAGCTTTAATGGAAAAGCAAAAGAAACGAACGAGAATGAGGCTTATTGAATTTTTCGATAAAGCATCTGGTCTAATCGATCGTTTTAATTCGCTTAGAATCTCAAAGTGCCATTAAAAATCAACGATATCATGCTCCGAACGAGCCAAATATTCGACGCTCCATATGCGGAGCCCTCAGTTTTCTTTTTCACTTCGTATTAAACGTAAAAGGAAAACATAAATAAAAAACACATATTTTTCTGTGCACACGAAAGAATAATCGAGTATTTATTCCTAAGAAACAGAAATGGAGTGACGTTACGACAAGTCGAGGGAATATATATATATATATATATATATATTTTACTACGTTACGTTTAGCTTTTACCCACACACACACACACACACACACACTTACACATACACACCGATCAAAATTCATATATTATCGACTTTTCGGAATAACGAAATACTTGTAAGGTTGATACACAACAAAAAACATTTACTGCATATAAATATGTGTAAGCGTACTTGAGTATATGGAAAAATTATTTATGATTGTAAATACACTTTTTGTAGACATCATTTTCTTAAACGAATTTAATATAAATATATTATACATGCGAGTTTTTTCCAATCATTAAAACCTAATTTGTTCTACTTTTACTATAATTTATTTTCATAATATTATTATTTTTATTTTGATTTTTTATATTGTTGATTTATTTTCACATGATACGTGAATTGAATGGAATTGTTTGGCTCCATTGAATTATTTTTTAACGAGGTTTAAAAAAGTGATAAAAAAGCCCTTTATGGTTCATTGTCGTTGGTTTTCTTCGTGTCTTTTATACATATAGATATTTGTGAAATTATTGAAATTTTTTGATCACAATATTATTATATTTTATTTATTTTTCAAGATTCATTAAAAATGATTAATTCATACGTGAAAATAATTTGTTTGATTCCATTGAATTATTCTCGAGCATCGTTAAAAAGTGATGAAAACTTTAAAATCGTTGTCGTTCGTTTTTTCCTCGTATTTTTTGTGAATATTGATAATTGTCGAATTATTTAAAATTTATTTTCACAATATTATTGTTTTCGATTTATTTATTGTTAATGCATTTATTTTCAGATACGTGAAAATAAATTGTTGTTTGATTTCTTTGAATGATTTTTGAACAAGATGAAAAAGTGATGAAAAGCTCTTTATTAATCGTAGTCGTTGGTTTGCCTCGTGTCATTTGTAAACGAAGTGATATTTTTCTTGAGTCCGTTCGCCTCTTTTTGTCTCCCTTGAACTCTCGTACTTCATCAATCGTTACAACGTTGAACGGTATCGAGAGAATCCTGGACCTGTTATTCTTACGTATGGATGTCTGTTTTTTCGAGGTGTTCAGCCTCCCACGAGGATCTTCTGAAACAACGTTGATGACGGAATCGATGTAGCAAAGTTAACGTTATATATATATATATATATATATGGGTGAGCGTGCGATGAGAGGGAGAGTCTCGAACAAACGTTTACCTCGTTTTGCTATATGGTACATGATATAGTCGTCGTACGAGAAGTATTATCGTACTTTATCATTCCCGCCACGACTCACATATTTAATAAGAAAGAAAAATTGAAAAAAAAAAAAAAAAAAAATTATTTATCGATTATTCGAGTCTTATGGCTTGGAATTTCAATTCATGAGAATATGCTGTAAAAATTGCCCTTTGCGGAGAACATGGATTCTTTATTTCTTGTACAATGGTTCGATATTTTTTATATTAAAAAAAAACAGGTAGTTTTTTTTTAAAGGCGCTTAACGTCGAATATTTCATAATTTTTTTTCCGAAATCATGCAATATTTTCGACAGAAAGAGTTTGTTTTTGTCGTACTCTTCTAATACAATATTTAGGGATCTTGAAGTATCTTTTTGCCACATTTTTGCGGAGTCAGGCATTTATTTTAACATTTTTTTCTATTTGATAAAAGATTTTTGCTGTTTAATGTTTTTTTGTGAGAATTTTTAGTGGTTTGGAGATTGTGAATTTCTTTCTGACATTTTTTTAAAACTTGGCTCCTTCCCACGATTATTTCGAATGGGTCATGTTGGTTTTGGGGAAAAAATCGAAAAAAAAATGCTCTCGTCATAACATTACGTGCCGTTTTTGAAATTTCTTTTCAAAATGATCGAAAATTGCGTAACGAGAATATTCACTTTTAATATATAAACGATTTTTTGTTGTGCGAGCCAGTAATCGCACGAAAAAATTCACACTACGCTGTTCGACTGCGGTGACACATAAATTTTTTAAATGTCAAAAAATCAAATAAATCGATTCGATTTCAATAATTCCGGAATGTAATATTTTTTTTTTTTTTTGCGGCATTCTGGTGTAAACGTAGCTCAAGGTTTGCTTAGGACTATTTTATTGTTGTTAATTTGTTTATGATATTTGTAAATTATTACTTTCTCACTAAGAACAACTTTATGAGACAAGCAGCTGCCAAAAGGTTTTTTATATCAATTTTATAAGGTCTGGATGAAAAACGTGCTTTAAATTTACACACATTAAAAATGTGTGTAAAAAAACGTGCAAATAGTCGATTTGAGCAAATATTTCTCAAGTCGATCATGTGTCGTGGCAACATGCTGATCATGTGATCTATTTCCGTAATTTATCTATTTTCCACAAACGATGGAAGAAAAAGGATCGTTTATATATTTATACGATCAAAAACGATCCACAGATGATTTTTGTTCTTTATACGTTGTAATTCAATTACAAACAGGATTTTTAGTTCTCTAAAACTGAATTAGATAAATTCAGAAAGTTCTAGGCCAGAAAAACGTTTTTATTCTGATCTTTTTTCGAAATTTTTCCCCCATATTTTGTAAAAATTACCGATAAAAAATCTATTAGTGCAATAAATAATATTTCAAAACAACACGAAGGTTAATTGAAAAAAAAAATTAGATAATTCATGAATCGTAGGAGAAAACATCGTGTGAAAACGCGGAGGAATAATCGCTGGTACACTTAATACGTTGGAGAACCACTGTATCCTGATGTTGACACAATCGACCCCCTCGCGTCGCGACGCCCTAACGTTCGCCTGTTTCGTGCTATATATTCCTTCTCGAAACGACGGCATTTCGTCCAGCTTTGTGGCCGAGTACAGCTCTTCTTGCCATACGTAATTCGCGAATAAATATGTGAACGAACGATTACCCCTTGTGCTGGAAAGACGATACAAAATATTCTTTATTTTTTGTCGTAGCTTTTTACCACGAAAAATGACGAAATGAATGCGTCCAATAATTCATCGCTTACATCCCTTAAAGACGAAAGACAATAGTTGCTAGTTTATTTACGAAAATATTTCAAATGGGACATTTATTTTTAGAAAATCTTTGTACACTGCTTAATATTGAAAAAATACGAATTTGAGTACAAATTCTATTATTTCACGTTTAAGAAAATGGCTGCTAGGTATCAAAACTGTTTTTTATTCTAAATTTAAAGTTTAATTCATACTAATTGCGATTAGCTATTAGTTTAATTGTTGTAACTGTAAACGTTGCACTAGGTACATATTTATTTTGTACCTAGAAACCGTAATAATGCATATTATTCATTACTGATAAAGAAAAATCATACTGGTCCTCAATATTAATATTTCAATGCATAATTGTTCATCATTAACTTTATTAGATTTGTTGAACTGCGAAAATTACCATAAATTTTCATTTTTATTGATAGCTGATACAGCTGATAGGCATATCTTTTATGAAAATAACAATTTCATACGAATTAGCAGATTCTTTAATAATTTCGTTACAGCAATAATTTTTTTCAGTGTTTTTAAAGATTAAATGGTATTTGTTTATGATTTGTGATGTTGAGAACAAATGAAACTGTTTAGAATATTAAAGATTATCATATTCAACACAGATATGAAAAAAAAATGACGCGTGTAAAGTGTCAAGATAGTGATGAATATTATCGTCTCTTCAAGGTAAAACTGAGTAGAGGAGCAAAATTCGAGCATTTCGGTTACATTTTTATTCGATTTTTACCCACTAAATTATTTTTAATTCCTTTATCTCATTTTTTGAAATTTTCGTCGAGTGATAATGTTCCGATGAGTAAATATTATGACGTTAAATAATTACTAACAAATTTGTACTAATGAAGAGGAATATATTTTTTTTTAATACTTGCGTCTTGTATTTCGCAAATTGCTCGAACTTAATTAAACTGGACATCATTTAAAGCAATACACAATAAAGAATAATTTTTTCCTTTACAAGAAAAAAGGTGCCCAACGTTTGAATTACCGGAACACACAAATATGGAAAAAAATTATTCTTTGCGGCTTGTTTTTTTCGTTTCGGCAGATTTGTCAATCATTAAAAACAAGCGTTCGTTTCGTTTCGTACTATATTTTTTTTTTATTGTGAGTAGGTTTGCGGTGAGGGAAAGATATCATATTAATTGTAGATTTTGGTATTTAACACTAGCGGAAAGATGGGAAATAGAGATAGAGGGAGAAAGAGAAAGAGAATTTCTTTTTCGATTTTAGAGGATGGCAAAAGAGTATGCGTGCAGTACGAGGTAGCATTGGAGTTGCGTCGGCATCGTACCATTTTCTTTGTAAGAGAGTTCGCCGCGGTTGTAAATCGATTATTATTTTACAACAGCAATGGCCGCATCCGGCAACGTCTGCCGGGGGTGGATTTGCAGTTGTAAAGAAAAAAAAGTTCGGTTTTTCTCTTTTCTTTTGTTTTCTCGTCCCGACGCCGCTTTGCACGACTCTTATCCAACGTCTCTTCTGCCGTAATTCTCGTCCAACTAGTCTCTCGAAAAAAGATAGAAGATATCTCGTACATGCCCGTTATAGGCAGACATATAAGGTTGAAAAAAGGGATCCGCTAAAGACGCGCATGGTCGCTACACGATAGCCCGAGAACTTCTGCGAGAAAACACGTAATACCGGGACGAAGATAATCCCAAAATGCTGAGGGGAAAAACCATGAACGATCCCTGAGATCTTCTGTCTTGCACGAATTGGTCAGAGTTTTCGCAAGCTTTAGCCATACAAAGGACCGACACGAGCCTCGCCACGCATCTCTAATCACGAATTTTTATATCATCTGAATTTAATCTCCCTACAGTATTTAAGACAAAAGAAAATTTCTCATTTTTTTCTTATCATTTTTATTTCTTTGCAGCTTTTTGCTGTTCGAAATTTTATAATAATAAATAATGCGGTGAACAAATTGAACGTTTAATTAACCCTTTGAGCCATACATTTTTCTTTATGTGCAATCGACTTGAAATTTGGTACTTGGAGGTTTTTGGGGTCGCGGATTGCGAATCTGAACTCAAAATTTGGAAATTCAAAATGGCGGACCAAAATGCAAAAATTACTTGATATTAATGAAATTCGGTATTCGCAAGTTTTTGGGGTCGCTGATTACGAATCTGAACTCGAAATTCGTAAATTCAAAATGGCGGATCCAATATGGCGGATCAAAATGCAAAAAAATACTTGATATTAATAAAACTCTGTATTCGGGGGTTTTTGGGGTTGCTGATTACGAATCTGAGCTCGAAATTTGGAAACTCGAAATGGTGGATCCAATATGGCGGACCAAAATGCAAAAAATTACTTGATATTAATGAAATTTGGTTTTCGCTAGTTTTTGGGGTCGCTCATTACGAATCTAAACTCGAAATTTGGAAATTCAAAATGGTGGATCCAATATAGCGGACCAAAATGCAAAAGATTACTTGATATTATTGAAACTCGGTATCCACCGATTTTTGAGATCGCTGATTACGAATCCGAACTCTAAATTTGAAAATTCAAAATTGTGGATCCAATATGGCGAACCAAAATGCAAATAATTACTTGATATTAATGAAACTCGGTATTTGTAGATTTTTGGGATTGCGTGAATTCGTGATTCGTAGGTTTGGGACCAAGTGATTTTTCGCATTTTGGTCCGCCATATTGGATCCGCTACAAAAAATTCAAAAACTCCAAATGGCAGACTAAAATGTAGAAAGGGATTGGATTTGGGTAAACACGACTCAAAGAGCTTCTCGGTTATACCTGGTTACGAATATTCATCATTTTTATTTTCTTAACAATTAACAGCTGCAACAACCTTTTAATCCAATAAAAGTTTATATTGTGAATTTGTCACCGTATTGTTAGTTTCAGTCAATACTAAAATTGTTGGCGATTAGATAGATATTCAGTGCAGCAGAATAATCGAGTGTAAAGAAATTCCTCTTTAGTAAAATCTGAAGGTTGAAATTTCAATAAATTCAATCAAATGTTTGATTTTCCTATATAGTTACTCGCTACGTCCCCGTCGCTAGTTCCGAATAAAGATAAAAGTGAGAAAACCAATTTAAATACACGTAACTATTTCATTTTTATATCTATTTGGGTTCGCTTTTGGTCCCGTGATCTTGAATTTTGAAAGTAATAAAACTTTTTCTTTAGATTCGAATGCAAAAAACTCCCAAAGCGAAAGTTTTCGATGAATATAATTGTTAATTTGGACATAGTAGAGAAATTATTGTATTTTTATTTTTATAAACAAAAAACACCGTACGAAAAATTTCGAAAAAATTCTGTAATAATCTTTGAAGTGTATCAAGTTTGTGAAAAAAATTCCATTTCGATTTGCATAGTAGATTAGTAGAAAATGATTTTTTTCATGAAAAAGTACGAAATTCGACTATTTATTTATATGTGGCATATTTGTGCAATTAACAAGTAATGACTGTTCATATTTTTTTTACATTCATGGATGTTCTAGGGACCATGTAGATCCAAAAGACCCGGCATTAGTTGTTAAAATAGTAATTTAATAATTAAATAACTGCAAAAAAACGTTGGAACAACGTATGTCCCACCATGGCTCAAAGGGTTAAACGTTCAATTTGTTGATTCGTTGTTGATTGATGAAAATTGACGATTGTTCACGAATTCGTGAACAATCATCACGATTTTTCAAAATACTATTTACGTTGTTGAGCCGTGAGCAATTACTTTGCAAGCATACATAGAATCGATCATTTATTTCATTTAAATTGACCTCAAACAAATTTTATCGCAAACATTATTTTATGAGTAATCCCACATAAATATCTTGTGGTTTATTGAAAACGCAATTGAGTAATTTGACGCAATTTTAACTAATTGAACATTTTTAAACTAGCTGTTAAACATTAATAATAACATTTTTATATTTTCATAAGCAATTCTCTTTAAGCAAGCTGATATGATATTATTCATTTGTATATTTCATCGGTATCTATGCAGGAAAGATTTTATATATGAACATTTGAATGAATATAGAACATTTGGTGTTTTATTTGCACAGATTTAATAAATTGGGTCGATTTTCTGTTTAAAGCACCTGTGCATTTGGGTTGATTACATTGAGACGAAAATTTCAATACATACGCGTCAAAGCTCCCACGAGAGAGAGACTTTGTACACATATTTTTATCCGTTTAATATGTGTTTAAGTGGGATGAATCCATAGGAAAAAGAATAAATAACAAATATATGATTAAATGCAATTATTTGATGAAAAACAGATTTGTTTAATTTGAATCCTATTTTACTATTTATTTCAAACAATGTAAATTTGGATCGAACACAATGCGTTTGAATTGGTGGAATATTAATGTGAATTCAGTGGAGTTTATTAAAACGAGATAAAAACTTATTGTAACTACAAGTCAATGCATTTAGTTTGACTACAAAACCGTTTTGGATAATCAAATAAAAGTTGTTTATATATGTTTATTTTTTCAAATTTTTTATTAATGTTTGCAGATTCGATAAATTTATATCGTTTCGGAATTTATGTTTCGTTTATTCTATCGTAATGTTTGAGTAGTTTTCAGAGGGGTTACCGAATTTCGATCGATATCACCAAATATATATATATATATATAGATAGAGAGAAAGAGAGGACGTTGAATATAGAACGAGTTTGGTAGTCCGTGGGAGCAGGTCGTCTCGAGATAATTGAAACGAGCTGTCATGGTTTCGTCCTCGGTGGCAGAGAATAAAACCGCTAGTCATCGTGCGAGCCACACGGTCGCCTCTTGAAGCATGGCCACGATAGGGTAGAAATTATTAAAATTGACTCGTGTCAGCGGGGGGTGCATACTTATATACTGCATATGCGACGTGGGGTTTAGTGGAAAAGAACGAGCAATTGGAGGGTTACAAGGAGAAAATCGCTGCTAATTTGAGGCGTTTGATCGGCGGACTCATCTACCACCTGCACGAACTCCTCACACCTTTTCTCATTGATCGATTTTCGACATTTTGCCTTTGCAAGAATACTCATTCGTTACGTATTACGTTGCATTATCAATTTCATTAATTTAATATTATTGTTATTATTATTTATTTATCATGAAGCGACATTTTATTATACAAATCTATTAAACTTCCGAATTCGTTGAGTTTTTCATTTGGACTGCTGAAATATTACGATTGATAATTCAGCGTTTCCTTCGATTTTTAATATACCCAAACGAAAAGTGATTTTTCAACATTCTGTTGAAACCTAAGGAGCAAATTTAGCGCTCAAATAAATTAGAAAATATACCAAATCGTCTTTTTTCGATGAAAAAATATGCTTATCTCTTTTTATCTAGAAATTCAAATATTTATTGTTGATAAAATACGTTGTAAGCTTCTTTACAGTATAATTTGGAATAGTAAAACTGCTGTTTTGAATTTCTCATTTAGTCTTATCCTTTAACAAACAACAATGAGTCATTTTAGAAGATGAAATACCCTGAGAAAAAAGTCACACGGAGTGACTCAAAATTGGAATGAACTTTGTTCACCGGAGAAAAGATAATTTATTGACTCTTTTTGAAATTTATCAAAAGACTCAGTATTTTCGTAGTATTTGCGATTTCTTTTCGGGCTTATGTTCTTTATTATCATTTTTCTTGTCAGCTCTGTAGGATTATTAATAGGATAAGATTTCTGGCGACGGCCTTCTTCACGGAACTATGACCGCGTGTTCTCTATGACAAAGACTAGAAAATGGACGATCTAGAATAATTACGAGTAGCAGCAATAGTGACGCATCATCGGCACTTGCAGGCTGTAAACACGGTCATAAAATCGTCACTGCTGGATTTACCGAACATCGGAGGAAAAAACATTAAGAATCTTGACAGGTCCTCGCGTGCCCCTCCCCCCTTTTTCGACCCCTAGCTTCTTATACCAAGAAGTAAATTGAGGATGGATGACTCATACTTTAAATTTTATGGCCTTGTTTTTCGGTTTGAACTTTGAATGAAAAGGAAAATGTCCCCCGGAAGTGTCGAGACTGACAGATTGGCGATGTTCTTTGCCACATTTTTCAGCTTACGAATTCTTTCTATTTTGTATACCTCCACATTCATTTTGTTGAAAAATCTATCTCAATATTTTTCAAATCGTTAAGACGAACGATTCATCGTATGAATTATCGAGTGGCGATTTTCAATACAGAATATTTAAAAGACTTCTTTTTGCACTTTATTCAGTAAAAATTATAATGCAAATGTTTGTATAAATATTAGGGGAGAGTCCGAGACATCGGTTACCGACGAATACCTTGAAAAAATCATTGAATCGCGCAAATGTGAGCAACGTCATTGCCCAAATTTTCATCTTTTTTTCTTACATTTATATGTGCGTAACATGAAAAAACCGATTCTCCCTCTGAAAAATAAAGTTAGAGTTATTTAAACATGAAATTTTAATTAAGGTAGATCGGTGAACTTAAGGGGGGACAACCCTTTAGAACGCCAAAATTGAGCAGATTTTCAAGAATTTTTTTGAAGGGGAAGAAATAAATGGATCTCTTTGAAATTTTGACAGTTTATTATAAATATTTCAACGAGCATTTTCCATTTTTAATCATTAGAAGAGATTGAAAATTGACGGAGATATAGCATTTTTACGCATTGGGCATTTTTTTTACGGTGCCAATTATAGCGCCGTGAAAAATGATCTGAAACAGAAGGGCAAAAGAATGTGGTCAGTATGTGCCTGTGTTCACTTGATAAACCTAATATTTTAATAATAATTTAAGAATTGGAGAAATGGCAGACATAAAATAAAACAAATCGATATTTTCGATAATTTTTTTCTTCTTCGCTGATTAAAAAACTAGTTTATTTTGGGAAGTTAAAAATATGTTTAGGTTCACCAAGTGGTCTTATATGTTACGAAAACGTGTGCAAAATTTTAGCCCGATCGGTTCAATAGTCTCTGAACAATCTTTGGCACCAAAAAAACACATAGTGAAAAAAAAAGTTTCGAGAAAAATGCGTTTAAATGTTTGGCAATGGAAAAGTGTTTGATAAAGCCACTTACGAAATAATCTGCTATGCCGCCTAATCTACTATTATTACTATTTTTATTATTATTACGAACTAATTATTATTCCTATTATCACGATTATTAAGATTATTACGAACTATTATTACGATTATTATTATTACTATTATTACGATTATTACGATTATAACGAACTAATCTGCTATTGGCCTAAGTCATGAAATTTTTCGTATTCTACAAATATTAAAGTAACTTTTAAAGCAAGCACAAAAAAATCAATTTTTTGAAGGTTCTAAATGGTTGTCCCCCCTTAAGCCATCCAAGATAACGGGCTGACAATTTGTGTAGTTACACATAAATCCGGGATGAATTGATATATGCAACTTGAACGCTATTTACCATCTAGTTTGGTAATAATTAATTCGTAAACATCGACTGTTTCCGGATACTTATCCCTATATGAGCATAGAAAAATCGTATGCACGTCAAGATTTATTGAATTTTTACATTCGGTATTTTCAAGATTTCAAGATTTTTAAGATAAAAAATTGATCACTGTATTCCGCGAATATTCCTGAATATAAAAGTGTTTGGGTTTTTGGACGTTATCATTAAAAATCGACTGAAAAATAAAAAAGTATTCGTTGTAAAATGATTGAGATTTGCACAGGAATGACACGGGAAAGAGCGCGGGACCATTTAGCAACTCTGTATTCGGCTTCTGCTAGGACATGCCTTCAGACGTGACAGTTTGCCAATTTGACTGTGTTTTTCTTTCCTGTTCTCGAATATTTTTACCATATTTGATAAATATCGATAGAATTAATGGTTATAGATGAACTGGCAAAATTTACGCCGTTGCGTAATTCCTTTGTGTAAATACACTATATAGGTTGTAAACAAAACTGACAGTTTCGGCAGACGACAGTAACGGCCATGACGCATTTTACTCGTCAAATTTCAATTATTAAACATTTGTTGAACAATAAAATCATATAAAAATATCCATTCTCCGCTATTATTTATGTTTCGAAAACAATAAAATCATCATTTTAAAGTCAGTTTTGCATTTGCAAACTTTGGTCTACAATAGATACTGCAAAGATCACGTGGCCGTCACCGATCTACCTTAATTATCAGCAATTAGTACATTATTTTAATCAATACAATTTACATTTTATAAAAAATATTATCGTTTTCATAATTTTTTTATGATACACATATAACTATTCAATTTCTCATTCAGAGTGATACGAAGACGTGAGATGTGCACAGGTTCGAGGGTCGAACGTCACTTTCGGTCTATTATTTTTGCTTCAGTACCGAAGATTCCAAGAGGGTGGATACATATATATATATATATATGTATATGGTGGAGTGTGTGCGACCTGGTTGCAAATACGGTAGAGAGAGAAAAACGCTCAGGGGGTTGAGCGATTCAGGGGCTACAAATCTGGGAAAACCTCGTCGAGGCACGCGTACAACGAGACATAACCCCGCAATGTGCTGGTCTCTGCGTCTCCTTGGGGTTGATAGAGCACACTCGTATCATCGCTTTTTAAATGGTCTTCTATCGATCTTTTTCATTCCTCATCCCTTACACATAATATATGAGCTGCAGAAACTGAATATATTTTGATATTATTGCTAAAAGTTAATCGAAAAAGTAATTTAAAAATGACGTAATCATAAACAATGTGTTATGTTGAATAAAAATGTGAGAATTTCCTCAACCATCATCATATTTTTATGTACAAAGGTTCGATTAGTTTTCTCGAAATAAAATTCAACCCCATTTATTTTTGCGGTTTAATCTTTCCCTGCTCCCTTGTCAGGTAATCGTATCTTATAAAATGATTGACACGTATATCATCGCACGTAGAATCGCATATTTGCTTATTTTTCTTTATCCATTATTAATTAATTGATCCTTAGGTTAGCGTTCCAATTTTCACTGTGTATTAATCAAGTAAATAAACAATTAATACATTGTGGTGTAGCAAAAAATCGAATGAATGCTGTCTGGAATTTGTATGTTGATCCGAGAAATTACGTTAAAAAATACGAAAGCTTAAGGTATATACCGTACTGCATGCTAGTCCAATGAGTGCTAAATTTTCACAATTGTTTTATGCCAAGCTTAATGCACTAATTGAACGTAGTGTTGGTGGATTTATATCACAGCATGTCTTATTAACGTAGAAAAATATGAAAAACGATACTTTTACGAAACCATCAACTGATAAATGCAAATTTCCATGATGGCACATTTTCATCGAAATTCGTCAAAGAATAATCCGTAATTTTTAACCGATTGCAATGCACCACGTCTTATTTTGTTCCTCAAGAGAACCTTTACAAATTCACCACGTAGATTTCTTTTAAGCTCAATCGTTTCACCACGTAGATTTCTTCTAAGCTCAATCGTTTCACTGTTGCAGCCAATTGTTTATTTAGTGAGAAAAATCTTAATTGCTATAATTTCCAAGCAAATAAACTTCGAAAAAATATACATCGTGAATTCCTAGAGAATCTCTTGAGGAACAAAATAAGACGTAGTACATTAACCCTAGCTACACACTATAACTTTTAGTACCTTACTTACACACTATCGGTCTATTGGACCGACGACTTTTATTGCTCTATAACGCTGTAACAAATGCGTCTATTGAAGTTTAATTATAGTGAAATCGAAACGCTAGACTCCGACTAATCCGGAGAAGTAATCAGTAAACCCAAAAAATTGTTTCATTAAAAGTTATAATGTTTATGAAAAGGAGTGTGGTGAAAAAAAGGTGAAAATGTAGTGTTGCTGTTGGTCCATTGGACCCCGTAGTGTGTAGCTAGGGTTAAAATCGGTTAAAAAATACAGATTATTCTTTAAAAAGTCCCAATGAAAATGTATCATAATGAAAATTTGCCACTATCAGTTAATGGTTTCGCAAATGTATGGATCTTACAAATTCACCTTCACTATGTATAATTTATGCATAAAACCTGGTAAAAAAACATTATGAAATTTTAGTACTCATTTGACTAGCATGCCAGTACAGTATTTACCTTTAATTAAAAGAAATTGTCTGTATTAAAAAAAGAGTACTCACACATTACACTAAAAAATTCACATTTACGTAATTTTTTTCGTGAGATTTTGTATTTTCGCATCAACTATGAATTTATAATACGTACTTAATAAAGTTGTATTTTGAATTATGGAGTTAAGATTTTTTTAATTATCTTTTGGCTCTTGTAGTGCAGCCATGTTTTGTTTATGAATAAACTGCGTCACACTCTTTTTTTCAACGAAATCTCGATATATTGTCATCGGGGCTGCGGTTTCACGCAATTTACTATAATATTATCGCTTGTAGAAATTTGGGTTGGCTGGCATGCTGGGTTCGAAGATTGTGGATTATCGCACCGGTCTTTGGATTATCCTCGGACTGAGCAGGCATTCACAGATTTCCCGTTTATACGCGCCATAATTATATATATATATATATATATATATATATATCCTAACAGAATAGCCTTAATAAAGAAAATAATGCTGGCGTGAGCGTGTATTACGTGTCGTGTCCTTTCGTCGCGCCATGCCAAGTGAAAAAAAACGTCGATTAGTTCGGAGCTCGTGGTGTAAAATTATTTCAAGTACAAAATTTGGTCTAGGTGCGAAAATACCATGGGTTTTTCCACCCTCTGGGAAAAGTTTGTCACTTGGTCGTTTTTCCTCATTAAGTATCTTAAAGAGAAGCAGCAAAAGTAACAAAATACTAGACACCGCGCTTTACCAAATCGCACAGCTTTTCTTTTTCGGGTCTGTTGTTCGGAACAAATGTTGTGACAGCGCATTACGGAGTCAATATATCGTGGATTTACATGACTTTCGTTGTTCTCTCTTACTGGTATGCGTACGTGTGTATGTTCGTACTTACGAAAATTTTTAGAACAAATTTTGAGATCATCTGGTACTGTTTAGGATTATATAGTCCAGGCCCTAATCCTTTACTAGGTCAATTTCAAGGATGCTTCAAATATATTAACACTTCGTAGACGACACAAGCACGTGTATATATATAGGTACGCTGGTGCCGTGTTGACTAAACCTCGAACATTCTTCTTTTTAATTATTTAGAAGACCGCATTATTCCGCTATTGATGCACTGAGAAAAATATTTTGTTGAAAAGGTCGATTATTTTGTTGAATAGGGCGAACAAAATATTATCGGATAACCAACAAATTTTTTGTCATTTCAACAATTTCAACGGACTGTCAACAAAATATACTGTAGAAATGTTAAAAAATTTGTTGTAATTCCAATAATATTTTGTTCGCCGTATTCAACAAAATAATCAGCTTTTTCGACAAATTTTATTTTCAGTGTGTCTTCATTAATATTAATAATTAACAAATTGATAGAGATTAATGTACAACATTACCGAAGCAGTGAAAATCAATGTCTACGGAGTATCGTTGAAAAATCGAACAAAAAAAAAACAATGAAAACTCCTAAAAGCAGGTGTGTTGTAAAAAAATCCTGAAGGACGTTCTGGAAAGATTGGCGACCCAAAAAAAATGTTGGAGAGGGTGAACGTAGAGAATAGGGATCCGATTTGCCCTAAAGAAAAATAGTTCAGAGATGTTCCGGTATTTCGTGGTGGGTATGTGGCCGTAAAAGCAAACCTATATCGTAAGACACGATGCTGGTTTAGTTAGAGGGTGAAAAAAATACCTGTCACGCGATTACGAAGGTCCGGTCGATGTTTTGTGAAAAGAGGACACTGAAGAGGCTGTATAAGGAGAGCACGGGGGCTGATGTGAGATTTGTTGTTTCAGTGCTCAGAGAAAACAAACGTTCCCGTCTGCGGTTCAAATCTTACTGCATACAGAGACACAGACGCACACATATATTTATGTAAATATGTATTAACGTATATGTTGTTGTGAGGGCGTGTGTTCAAGCGTCAAAAAGTCAATTCTTTGATGGAGTTTTTCGAGAAACGCCGCATTTTTCCCTTCGACTTTTTCAATCTGTAGTTCGCCAATAAACATACCGACGAAATCAGGTGCGACGGTCTCTGGGTCACGTTCGAAAACACGAGAGCTGCTCTTGGGCTTACTGTATATACTCTAAAAACAGAAGAAATGCGAAACCGAGGAGAAAGAGTGAAGAACCCCCTTCGACAAAATGAACAAAATATAGACGTGAAATATACGTTTCTCTTATTCAGAAATTCAGAAAAATCATTTTTCTCTATTTACACGAAATGACGTATGCTCTTGGGATTCTCGTGCTATCGCATAAATTCTGAGCTCACGAGAATGCAACGATTAGACCCTGACATACATTGCAAATGTTTTCGCACGAGTATACGCATATATAATACAATTATGATAGTTATAATAATTGTAGAGACGTTTTGCCATGATTTTTGACGTCTATCGCGAGAAAAGCTTTGCTGGAGATTCGAGACCAATCGTAGAAACTGCTGGAATCGTTATGTGGATCATTGCTTTTCAGCATTCATTATCTGTAAAACGTATGAGTCTTGAAACTATAGATTTTTTAATGCACAATATTTTTAATGGACTTGTGTATTAGTATTTTGTGTAACTCCTTTTATACACGGAGGATATTTTAATTTTTTATGTATTTGTATGTTTTATAGTACTCTTAAGTGGGCGTAATAAAATATATTCGAATGCCTTAAGGCACTCGTATCCGTAAACGTATTTTATTATGGAATTCCATAAAACTTATACAACAACGTAATTTATACAGATATCTATAAGTAACTTTAGAGTTTTAAAGCAAATGATCGATCGATTTACAAGATATTCACAATTGAAATAGGCGATCTATCACATTTTGCCGAATTCAAATACAGTTACGAATAAGACAGTTTTCCTCGTACCTAACTAATCTATAGCAGTTTTTTTTTGTTCAAAACGGTATTCGTTTTTAAACTTTCGGAACGTAAAAGAAAAACATTGTTTTTTACTGATTCCTTGAAGAGATAAATCTTCATAAAGTGTAAAGATTGTAACTGTTAAACATAGAAAGAGTGATCAAGTGATCAAAGTCAGCTGCACTTGAAGCTCAATCAACTATACAGTTTGTTCACTTTACTTACTCCTCGCGAATTTCATTGCCGATGTACATCAAAATTGCTTATTAATAGCAAAAAAAGCATTTTCATTCTGGTTATTTGATTAAAAATGGAACTTGTTGGATAAAAAGTAAACGCCATCGGGTGTGCATTAACAGCTGTAATGAACATGTTTAAACGGATTTGAATATACTTGTATAACATCTCATTTCAAAAGTAATGAGCATCTAACAAAAGCCATATTCCCCAATTATTTTCGTTTATTTGTTGATTTTTTTCTAACCCTACTGTGACGAAAAATCTACCTTCAGCCATACAGCGGCGCTAAAAAAACCTGTTTGATTCCATCGTTAAATTAACGTGTATTTAGACACCAATAGCGAGGCAGTTATATCGAATTAATACCAAATTTTTACCACCGTCTCTACAATTTTGCAGTAACAGAAAACAAATTATTTTTCCAAATGAGAAATTCAAACAGATCTCATCGAAAAACATCACGAGTTATCTTGCTCCTTATTTCATGAGTGGCTTTCCTCCCAAATACTTTACCCCCATTCGAAATAGTAAAGTTATCCAATGTATTATAAGCTGCACTATTTTTTTTTTTTTATATTTTATAAAAATATGTGTGTTTTCTCTTTAATGCATTATTTTTGTTTCCATTTCACATGTATTGTTCCTACAGTCTTGTGAGAGGATCGAAATAAAGGCAAGAGAACTGAAGGGTCTTAATATATACCCGTCGTCCGTCTCGCTTCTTTCTTTTGTGTGACCAGTTATCATCGGTGTTAATATATACGAAGTGCTAGTAGCGGTTGGACCACCCACGTGGTTGTATATGTTCACAGGTAGATGCATATGTAAATATATATATATATATATATATATATATATATATATATAGACACTCATACATATACATTCACGAAGTTATACAGAATATTGTGAAGGATCCACTCTTACAATATTGGACAAGCCCAATATAACTTCGCCATATACTCGCTACTTCATCGTTTCATTCTATCTCTTCAAGTCCGTACGACTCGCTTTGGTCTGTCTTATAAAAAGATAAAATACTTCTATTTTGGGCAATGATACGCCACTATTTTTGAGTGAGAAATTAATGTTTTATAAACAAATCAAATTTCCCAAAATAATAAGATTAATTTAAAAAAATTGTGAAGGATGTATTTATTGACAATTATTATGTGTACTTGAAATACATATTTGCACTGCTTCCAAAATTGGATAATATCGTGAGTAAATAAAAATATGAATAATAGTGACGATAGTGATACTAGCAAATTAAATACAAGACACTTGTATCAAATTCATTGTATCTCGGAAGGCTCGATTTTTTTCGAAGTTTAAGTAGAGAAAAGTATAAGTAAACGGTATTTCCTATTTTTATCTAATTAATGAACAATTAAGTAAATAAAGTTTTATCTAGAGACGCGGCAGCGTCTTGACGCCAATTATTAAAAAGATAGTGTTGAACCTCGAAGGCAAGACGGGCCGAGTATCTCTATATACTTGAGATTGGACGATTTAAGGCCTTACATACGTCCAGAATTTTCAAAAAATCGATTTTTTTTTTTTTTACAGATTATTATTCTCTATAGTTTTAGGCGTATTTCTGTGTAAGTCGTTTGTACAAATTCCCCATAGATCGAAAGTTATTATAGAAAACGTGACTGCCCAACGAGAGTCTGATGCGCGCAGGTAGATGTCTCGAGCGAAACGCACTTGAAACTTTAAATGCATTTTTCTCAAAACTACTTTTTCTGGCACGGTCTGCATGATAACTCATACAGTTTTTAATATTTTTTGATGCTTTTTTTTCGAAATTGTTTTCTCTATAGTCTGTCGAGTCGGATTTTTGATGTTGTGATTAAAAAATTTTATAAACATAATTAAAGTGTGACATTTATGACACAAAATGCACACTTTTTTTTAAACTGCCGTAAATTGCCAAAATTTTTCGAATTTCAAAAATCCGGCTCGACAGACTATAACTACAACTTTATTTTACAAGAATTTTTTTACGTTTTGCAGATCCATCAGCATTTCAAGAAGAAATGATGCAGACCGCGGAGCAACTTTTTTTTCATAGTGCTTCGGGAAACGTGATTTTTTATGTTGTAATTTTTGAAAAAAAAAAATGAAATAAATTTTTTTATAAAGTTTAAATACTAATAAACAATGTGTAAAAATTATTTTTATTAATTTCTATTGCTATCTCTTCTAAAAACAGTTTTTCTTTTAGCGCGTTTTAGGCGCTGCTTGACGTATGTAAGGCGTTAATAGAATTCACCAAATATCATTCAAAATTCCGTAACCTGTTGTCGTATTTATTCAGTTCTCAATACATACGAAATTAACTAATACTCGATGGAGATTAGTACTTAGATATAAATAATCGTATAGTCATGAATTTTCGTCAGGATGATTGATAATTCCTGAAATTATGAAGTAGTTTGTAATTTGGTATTCGATTGATTTTTATTATAACTTCGTTCGAAAGTATTTGAATTTTCAAATATGGGAGTTCGTATGTAGAACTTCGGTTTACTTTAGCCACCGAAGGTACCAGTGACCCGAATTTCGAAAGTACTCGAATAGCCCCTATTTCGAAATGATAAGTTGTGCATATAAATTTGTAGCGTCTTTTATAAATTACTTTACGAACTACGTTGGAGAGTCATCTCTGTGGAAAATTGCAAAATTTTAACATTTCCTAAGTTTGGGCTGAAGCACGCTATCAAAGTATCTCGGAGTTACAGTATTTCCTACATGTTGTTTTTGGTAATGTAAACGAATTGAAGGTTTCTCCGATGAACACGTAATTGAAAATAAAATTTTCAGGATTAAATTAAAAATCATTATGCAGAGTTGTGTGCTGGGAAAATGACACGATGGTTTTTACGATCATTACGTGATTGGTGTAAAAATGAACGTAAATTGCCAAATTGCTCAGGAGCCCGGACAAATTAATCTCATCAATGGATTAACTTGACGAATTACTGCAATTTCGTTGTTAAAGTACCATACGCGATATCAATGATTTCTTTTATTTCATTGATTTTTAATGTCCTTTAATATTTGCATCGATTAAAAACAGCGAATAACAATTAACACGAAAACCTTTTCGAAAGTAAAAAGAGTATCGTCCGCAACTTGTGTGTATAATCACGGCTCGATTTATCGGACGAGCATTTACAAATATATTAAATTTGTTATCGATATGTCGTGAGAAATGCTAAGATGTTGATTATATTTTGATTTCATTTGCGATTATGATAAAAAGTCTCTGTTTCTAAAATATATCGCAAGACTATTTTTGCATGACTAAAATATATCGCAAGAAAATTTTGAGCGTTCGATCGATTTGGGTGTGTGATATCTATATTGACAATAACAATCGCGAAAATTTTATTCTTAATTGTGAAGGAAAAAATTGTGTACCATGCATCGATTATTATCAATGGATGCCTATCACTTATAATCGCTTCTGAAGGCAAATAAACAAGATACAGTATTCAGAATTGTGTATACATATATATGTGTACGTATAAGTATGATCGATCTTGTATCGATTTTTCCGATCGTTCTCCTTATGATCGATCGATCCTTTTACCAATAACAGTATAATTGTTCATAAAAGATCTGCGAAGTGTTTTACGATATTACATTTTCAAACAAACAACAAAAACTATTGAACTTTATCATCAAAGTATAGTGGAAATGGGAGCGAACTTTCTTTTAAATGTACTTGTCTCGAGTCGCTACCGCGACTTTAAATATTTACATATTTAAATGCCATGAAAAATCACAATGAGATAATTATTAATAATGGGGGAGGAAGAAGAATTTTATAAAAAGATAAAAATTCTCGAAACAAAAGTTAACAGTCCATGATACTCGACAATTCTCTTTCCAAGCAAAAACTCAGGGCTAAAAATATCAAAAAATCGGGTTGAGCAGGTAAAAAAAATGTAGGCCAAACACTGCTCTGTTTTGTCATTCTGCTTGCTAAGGAATTACTTTAAAAATGATTGCTCAACGCAATAAAAAGACAATCCGAATTTTGTGTGATGATGATAAATACACCAAAATGAACGAAACGGCCAAAATGCTTACAGTCCTTACTAAAGGCGGGCCCACTTGTAATAAATGTATTAGAGCCCTACATATATTGTTTCCCTGTTAGATATATGCACGCAAATGTATGTATATATAAACACTCTAACAATCGGCAATATACACGCGGTGAGAGGTAGCGAGAGATGCATCGTCGCGACGCTTTGTTTGCAGAAACAATATTTTCATTGGGCAAACAATTCGTGCGGCTCGATAAAGACGACGACGATGATACGTTCTACTGTATTACCTCGCGTGGTCCGCGTGGGTGATAATCCTGATTCGTGTACACCGTTACAAAATATGTATCATTTCATAATCTCCACCAAATCTTTCATCTTGTTTTTCTATTGTATACGATAAAGATCGAATCATTATGCGGAAATGATAGTTCTACAGAAATCAGAATAGAAAAAACAAAATTCGCATTATGGATGGGACTCTTGTAATAATTAATTTTGGGTATATTCATAGACAAAATAATAATACAATGGATTCTTTTTGCCACATGAATTTTGTGTCAATAATATTTCGTTCTACGATGCCCGAAGGAAATTAATCACTTGTTCCATTTTTAATATAAGATTTAGTTAATTAAGACGATAGTAATTTAGTGTCGTATCTTAAACGAACCTTTGAAGGATCAAGCAATTATGTAATCATTCTAATCAAGCGAATAATCCAGACCCTTCATGAGTAAGAAAATTTATGTTTTCGTTCAACATAAGATAATTAAGATTACTTATTTTCTAGTGTGATGACTATTTTCTGAACAAATATCAAAATAATATTCACATTATCAAAATATATATTATGACAACAATAATTTTATAAGAGCAATAATAATGGAGATTATAGTGTACTTTTGAAACATGTAACATGAGCCTCAAAATGTTCTATTCGTTTGCAACCAATTAAATTATTCACTATCAATAACTCTAATTATAGAGCAAACGTGACATTTTCGAAGCGTGTTTTAATTAGACAAAAATTAGAATATACAGTATGGAGTTATTTGATTAATAACGCCATATAAAGTAAGCTGAAAAAAAAAAAATATTCTCCATCGAATTTCTATAATAGGACGCGATAAAATATTTACGTCAGATGAAGCAGACTCTCCGAACGATTACCCGATAATTATTAATATTACATAAAGTTTTATCGCAGTCTCAAAATCTATTCAAATGGTCGTAGGTATAAGAATTAAGAGTACAATGGGATTAAATTTATTTCCGTGTACGACAGAGGTCTTTTCAGCGATTATAAAATTGATATTTGAGAGATAATATAACAGTTAAAAATGAAGTTACCTCGGGTATGCAGAGATCGTCTTTCGACTTTTTACAGCCATCACATACTCCCAGGAGAGGTAGGTGCGCTAAGGGATGGTTGTTAATTCGTACGGCTTCGTGGAAGAATGGGCTTGCGGAGGGACGAGATGTAGGGAGGGGTGCTAATTTTGTTCTGGACGGTATATATATATATATATATATACATATATATAGGTGTGGGGACATTCATTTCCGGACTCTTCCGCGGCACGTTTTATGGCGTGTCCGGACGGAGGCGTCTCTGCGGTTCAATTACTCGAACGAGCCCAAAAGCTCTCACTCCCTCTTTCCCTCTCTTTCTCTCTCTCTCTCTCTTTCATTTTCTCCTATGCCAATGTGCTGTCTCGTTCAGGCATGGTATAACATACTATTCACTAATACTATCCTTACTATATCCATAGACACACGATGTACACCTCTATCGACTGAATCGAGGCGCACACCAGGCTCGTCGGAAAAAAAGTTCTGCGATATTTGTTGAAGCTTTGGCGCGCTCGCCATATCCCCTCTATATCAAGCTGTCGCGGTTTTTTTTTTACCCCGAGCTTTCGTATGCTCTTTCCCTTTCCAATATGTATATATTCATCCTTTTTCCCTGTTCCTTTTTCTCTCACTCTCTTTTTTTCACTTTTCGTCATGCTATTTTTGCCATAGCCTCTCTCATCATAACTCTCTGACGCTCAACTAACTTGCAACCCCGTTTCAATCCCCTGCCCTCAATGGCGCCCTCTGTATGCTCCCGTCTCTCTTTGTCTTACTCGTGTCCAGCACATTGTTGATTTTTTTTTCTCCCCGTACTGCCGCCGTTGCCAGGGCTTTGTGAACCCAGGGATGGACGCAAAAAAAATATATTCCTTTTCGGGTCGTGTCCTTTCCAGTGAGTCGGGATACACGATGTGTACGAGCAAGACAGACAGAGTCAGAGACCATAGATAATCCCACGGGATACTCTACGTAATACCAGATTTGTTTGAGTTCCAAAACCACAAGATCGAAAAATGGCCATAAATATAATGTTTGTCTAATACATATGTATTGTGTAAGTATCGGAAGTACGAAAGAACGATCACCGTCCTGCTAAATACGAGGGCAATAAAAAGTATTTCGTACTTATATTGTGGTACGCAAATAAACACGGGACGAAAATGCAAGACGATGTTAAATGAATTTTTAGTGAAGACTGTTTTCTCTATGTTTGATTTTTCTTTGGATTAAATACATTTATTTAATATTAAATTCAATTTGATCCAAATGAACTATATTCAATCATCACCACCACTACCTAACGACGACAACTGGCCACTTGATAATAGTTAATATGATTGCAGATAAATTCAATAGTCACTTTTCGGCATCTGGAATAGTGACGAATTTGTGAATTAACTTAATCGATTCAAATCGAATAAAACGGATTAACGAATATCCAAAGATTTTGTCATTAAATCATTATTTGAATTGAAATAGTTGTTGTTCTCATGCTTTTTCAAGTTTTCATTATTGATAAGAACATTAAGAGCACACAATAATAATTAATCAATAAAAAAATTAATCATCCAAATATTAAAATCCCTGTTTGTTTGTAGTTCATATACACAAATGTACAAACAAAACGATCGTTAAATTGATGAATAACTTTTTAAAGATTTTATATAAATATTGATAAGAATACGTATCCAAACAATATTTTTACGTGAAAAATCATTTCAAATATCTAATAATCAATAAGACGGAGCTACTTAAAAAAAAAAAGAATTTCGATATTACGTGAGATTCTCATCGTGAGAAAAACGAGTCGAATGTAGGGAAGCCGAAGAAGTTTGCTTAGGAATAAAATTTATAGCGATCCATTAAAAATGTAATAAAATAAAATTCACATGAATGCAATAAATTTTATTACGATAAGACTAAAATTTATTTAGCCAAAATAAATTGATCTTGCTGTCAATATTTTTCTATTTATCAAATCGACTGATTGACACAGAAGAACGTACATTAAACAGTACAAAAATATGAATATCATAACTTGGAATTTTTTTTCATGTAAATGTTGAAAAATAATAGAGAAAGAAGGAAGTGAGAAACATCGGTTTATATACATGACACGAGAGACGATTGAGTTCGGATTAGCACACGAGTGTTTGTTCAAGTACACAATTTGAGAGCAACTAAAGTATAAGTAAACAATCTATATTGACAGATAAAGATCGTAGCATTTAGAAGGATCCGTTGGAGTTGATCTATTAACGTAGGTAAAGGCGGGAAAGAGGGAACGATGGCGCGCGCAAGGTTATACGCGTTATCGTGCCGTATTTTTAAATACAAAACATAGACACTTATGAATATTTAAATTTGTACTTGGAGCCTGATACGTTCCAAAAATCACGATAATTATGTATTACAACAAATTAAATTAAAATATCAAAATTAGTGAAAAACTTACAGAAAAAGGCAGATCTAAATAAAAAAGTTTCATTCGAGTGATGAAAGAAAAGAACTAATATACTAAAGTTAAGTGCGGTAAAAATATGAAAACTACATTATTTTTTGGGAGATTCCATTTATTGACAATGTGTTTAAATTTAAAAAAATCGGTAAAAAAAATAAAATGTGAACGCTGGTAGGGAAAGAAGATATTTGTATTTTTGCGAATTCCAAGCAAAAAATTACGACTCACCCGCGGCTCGTTACGTCCTCGAGATTCCAATCCTTTTTATATTCATCAAGTCATTTTTGTACAAAATTGCAGCTGTGCCGTGTATGCTTATTGAACAAAGTTCTTCTACACGAGTATCTGAAAAAAAAAGAATTTAAAAATTACTGTATAAATGGAAACATCTCACGTGTATCAGCGACGAGAATAAAGAAACAGGTTTCCGTCTTTGATTCCTGTATTAGCAGCTACTTTTTTCCCCCCACTCGCACGTGCATCAATCGTTTCTTTATATTAACAACGCAACAAATTTCCTTAGTTGCACGTGTGTGTGCGAGTATTTTTTTTTTTTTTTTTTTTAATTTTTGCCGATACGTTCTTCGCATTTCTGCATAATCGATTCCGCATCCGTGCGCTAAGTCGTCATCAAAAAATGAGCGGCGTCGATCCAAAGAACAAGGGCGACGCGATTCTCGAGCAAGCACTCCGTCGCTTCGGAGAAACTCAATTTTACAATATTTAACGAAATTAATTGTTGTTCATTGCGATTACATTTAAACTCTCGAGCCACGGATATCCTTGCTGCATCATGATTTAAAGAGAACAATTCGAAAAATATCCGTTTTACCCGATAATTAAACATTTTCATTGCAATCAGTAATATAAAGATTGAATGAATGGCGATGAAACACCGTAAATATCGCGAATCACGAGCGAAAAGTCGAAAAGTGTCAAACGTCGATGTCAATTGACATGATATGGTGAACAATGACGACGAGGTTGAACACGAAGGCGATAACGAGAACGGTTTCATCGACGACGTCGCCGGATACCGGGACGATCGTACGACGTCGGTGCAAAATTACGCAAGCCAGGCAAGCGCGAGTCACAAACCCAGGGACGACGTGATCGCTGCTCTCTGGCGTTAACCATCTCTATCTCTTCGTCTCTCTCTCTCTCTCTCTCTCTCTCTCTCTCTCTCTCTCTCTCTCTATTTCCCTCTCTCTTCCTCGCGCTGTCTCCCGTCTTAATCTCTATCTCTGTCTGCCGCCTGGAACATGCTGGTGGCGGTTTGACGCATGCGCGACAAGCTATTTTTCGAAAGCCTTTCGAGCGTCGTGTCGACGAATGGGCGTTGCTCGAACCGTTTGCCTGGGGCTACAACTTACGCCTTACTCGAGCCACGATTGGTAGACAATTAGGGGTTGCGGGAATTCTGGCGCGTTGAATGGACGCGCTTGGGGTCGTAGGTGTAGCCGCTACACGCACGAAATCCGATGTTCCACGGTGGGGAGTGTTTGAACAAGACTCGGCGACTCAAGAGTACCGGAGTACACTCGCTAACCGGCCTCCATCCACACTACACACAGAGTGAGAGAGTGAGAAGAGAGGGCGCGCGCGGGAGAGAGCTTGCAAACAGGCCAAAAACGCGTATACGACGGTTGTTGTCTATCCTCACAGACCCGGTGTGTCCTCTTCCAAGCCCAAACGGGGGCCCTTCTCTATCTGGTGTCTAAGCAGCTGACAAGTGTGTGTTATATAGTTGGTGGTATTGTGTTGGGATAACAATTATCCCTGTCGCAGAGCGAAACGTCATCGAGTAAGTTGATTTGGTTACCATCGTAAGAACAACGCACATTGTGCGTCGGGTAAAACTATCGAATCGGGGCTTTGGACCCCACTTGCGTGTGTCTCACGGGTATTCGCCGTTGAATCGCGTTGACGTAATTCGTTAGTGTGTTGTTTCGCGTCGTTCTTCTGTTGTTGTTGTTTTTTGGTGCTTCATAGGTTTTGGTGATTTGTTCGCGAATTGTTGATTTTTGTGTTGTTAGTTCCGCGCCTCCGACACATTCGTACATCTGTTTTGCTGATATTAATGGAATAAAAGACAGATATCCGTCTCAATTTGTTACGTCAATTATTGCTATCCATCTTATCGGAGTCCAAGAAGCGAATGAAAGTTTCAGAGACCTTATGCCCATCAGGATCGAGATACAGTGTGACGCGAGGTAGACCGTTGAGTGTTGAAAGAACACAAATAGTGTTATTATTACACAGTTCGGGTGAACAGTTGAACGAGCGTGATATCGAACGGTGTTCAACTCTAATTGTTGTCGTCGGGACACTTGCAAGAGATACCCCTTTGGGTAACTACGTCTAATGTTGGCAGAGACTATTTATTGATTGTATGTTAACACCGAAAGATAGCGTACGTGCGAAATTTTATGGCAAAGAAAACTTAACACAGAATAGTGATTCGTTACGTATGGACGAGTGAAATCTAGTGATCGCGTTCCAAGTTATTCGAAGGATAAAAAATTAACAATCAGTGAGAGAACCTTATCCGAGATATAAGAGAGAAATAAGAGGTTTGATAAGCGTGCCGTTATAATCGGCGTGCTTAGTTGGTCGCACTCATGTCTCCAGTTTGACGAATAATTACTCGGAGGAACAAGGAAACGAGGGAAATATTGTTTTGACGAGACTGTGAAACATTGCAAAAGTGATTCTCTATGACAATGTTACAGTCGCAGAAGCTGTACAGCGAGGCTGGCAGCCTCGGCGGAGCTATGACAAGCGCTGCCATGACGAGCATGGGTAGCATGGCTCCAACGTACAGTTCGATAAATTCCATGGGTTGCGTATCGATGGGTATGTCGATGGGTGTTGGTGTTGGACCAAGTTGTAGTCCCCAGGGAGCTGGCGGTTTTAACATGAGTACGATGGGTTCAATGGGAATGGCGTCGATGGGTGGCGGTGGTATGGCCGGTTACGGTAGTGCCTCAATGGGTGGAGGTGGAGCTTGCATGAGTGCCGTTAGTTACGGTCCGCTTACACCAAGCGGCGGAGCTGGCGTTACTAGAGATTCGCTATCTTTGGCCGAACCGGATTCACCGAACTCGGTTCTTCAACGTGCACGAACCGATAAATCGTACAGAAGAAATTACACCCACGCAAAACCACCGTATTCCTACATAAGCCTCATAACAATGGCGATACAGAATGCACCGACGAGAATGCTGACCCTCTCGGAAATCTATCAATTTATCATGGATCTTTTTCCATATTATCGGCAAAATCAGCAACGCTGGCAAAACTCGATAAGGCACTCGTTGAGCTTCAACGATTGCTTCGTCAAGGTGCCAAGGACACCGGACAAGCCGGGCAAAGGTTCATTTTGGACGTTGCATCCGGAGAGCGGCAATATGTTTGAAAACGGTTGTTATCTTCGCCGACAAAAAAGATTCAAGGACGAGAAGAAAGAGTTGTCGCGACAATCAACGAAACATCAGCAGCATCAGCAGCATCACACGCCAGCAAGTGCCGGTGGTCATAACAGTCCAACGTCGCAACACGATCACATACTTGCCGCAGCAGCTGGCAAAAAAACACCCTCTTCGTTGCACGGTCACGGACCCCAGCAGCAAGACGATAAAGATCTTCACTCTCTCGTCTCGTCGCATCATCATCATCATCATCATCATCACGGCTCCGGTCTACATCAACATCACGGTAGCTTAAAGAGCGACACGACGGACATTGGTGGTATGCTC